>OY804593.1:55481785-55838266 GCA_963680895.1 Fragum sueziense
ATCGCACCGTTTTAATGTCATTTTTCATTTTAAAGATACTGATGTTTCTAGTCACATATAGGAGGACTGGGCATTGTAACAGCATCATACATTTCTTTGCAAAAATACTTGAACGACAAAATACGTAGATCTATTTGGTATACGAAAAGTTATGTTCTAAACTCCATCACTTTTTTTTGTTTGTTTGATGTATAATTGTATGGAAAAACAAACCGGGTAAGAAAATATTTTATCATAATATTTGTTCCATTTCGTTGCAGTTCATAATTACTGGTATACTAGGAATTTTGTGTGCAAGAAGAAAAACGTCGTATGTGGTAAGTGTGAAAAGAAATTATTTATAATAAATTTACGAATGTGTTCATTACAGAGTAACACCATTTGGCTCATGACCATCGTCGATTATCAATACAAACCTCGTACCGACAGACTTGAACAAGTTGTAGAATTTTGCGCTTTTTTTGTTGAAAAGTAGCGCAATGTATTTCTATCTGTGAGTGCACGGTAAATCTACATGCACACCCTGAATTCGTATTCTTGATGCGGGTATTCTTAAAATATAATATCTTAGATGTATCATCACTTAAAAAAACCTAAATCCACCTTTTCTGGAAATAAATGAGAATGAAAACATTTAATTTATATGTGGAATAGAATGAAATTTCTTTACTATAAAAACAATCTTCCTCTTAATCAAGTTCTTTCGTATTAAAGCTTGTGTTCGTTATTCCATTGATCTGACAAACGTTCCAAAGTCTATAAAAATAAGATTAATCAAGACAACATTCTCTGAAGTATAGAAATCAATGAGTCTAAGCAAACAATTTGATCAGATTAAAGCGCTTGTGAGGAAAATAAGAAATGCTACCAGTTGTGTAGGAACTTCAAATATATTTCTATTAGCCTACTTGAAACATCCAAAGGTCACTTGTTCGATTCTCCATTTTCCAGTCTTTCAAATTATACTTTGATATAATGCATCTTCCACACTTCCAAACATTTACGTTCGAAATTCGAACATAATTATTGTGACTACAGCTATGCTTTCTCGAACGTTACTGATGATATACTGTATAGAACTGTGTGTTAGTGCGTTCCGAACTGCTTAAGCATAAGTATGGTGTCTTTTTGTTTATCGTCGGTGTTATAGAAAAACTTCGTAACTGCAGCTTGATTAAGTTGTAGTAACGAGGTTTTGCAACAACGCCGACTATATATTTTTTGGTACTTTCTTAGTTTATAATTTCAATGAAATCTATGTTTTAAGATGTTAAACCTATCCGAAATAAGTTCCGTGATAATTCTCCGTCAAAATTCTTCGCGATGACGTAAGACAGGGAAAATAAAAATGTCATAGGGAATCTTTTATTACAGCGATTAAATCTATTCTGGGAATCCTTGACATCCGTTATTATGTCACAAAAGAAAGTTATTTAGACTTATCTTACGTAAGAGAAATCCTTGATTGGTTATGATTTTCCTTTCGGGTGAAAATGAGGTCAGTAAAATGTTCGAAATGTATAGACCTTGTCAGCCTGCGCAATGCGCATTCCCACGGTGTATAATCACGTGACTCAGAATTTCCGATAATCTTCAATATCTTTTTTAATACTTGACCAATTTGAATTTTGTTTGAAGTAGATGATGTGGAAAAATGCCAGGGATAAGCTGGACGTGTTGGATTTTTGAAAAATCAACTGATAAAAATGTTATTGAAGATAAACCAAACTTTTGGTTTATCTTCAATAACTTTTTTATCAGTTGATTTTTATAAAATCAACCACGTCCATCTAATGTGAGACGTCTGTCCAAATTCTCGGCTTCAAACCGAATTCAAATTGGGCCAGTATTTACAAAATTATTGAAGAATTTCTGAAAATATTGTATCACGTGATTATCCACCGTGGCAATGCGCATTATGACTAGGTAGAAACTTTTTGCATTTTTTGTTAGTTAGCTGTGGGCTGAAATAGTAATAACTTCTGTGATAAAATGAGCCCGGATTTGGAAAAACGTCCCTTATAGCATTTGAGAATAACATGGTTCCATATCAATGTCGTCTAATATGCATCCATGCTGCTTTGTTTAAGTTGCTACAGGTCACGAAGAAGCTGTTAGAGAACAACATGGATCCTGATCAGACTGTGCGTATGCACAGGCTGATCTGGATCTATGTTGGGCTCAAAAGCCTTAAGCCCTAAGGGACGTTTTTCCAGATCCTGGCTCAAATATATTTTTTTTAATTTTCGAATTTGATAAGTTATTATGTCATAAGAGGAAGTTATTTAGACTTATCTTACGTAAGAGAAGTCCCAAAATGATTGTGATTTTTTCTTCTTTGGCATGGAATGTTGGTATAAAAAATTTGCGAAATGTGTCAACCTCGTCAGCCTTAGTATTGCGCGGTTTCACTAGGGTAATACCTTTTTGCATTTTAAAAAATATCAAATTCGTCCTGTAGGCCTATGGCGAAATGGTAAAAAACGCCAGCATTTGGTTTTGTCCTTGTTGTTCTTGACAATAGTGATTTTGTCACAAGAGAAAGTTATTTGCTGCGTACAAAAGATAGGCCCCTAAGTCCTCAATTTTTTAAAATTATTATTTTCTCGTTTTAAGTTCAACAAGTTTTAAGCTTCTCTTATATTATACGAGGAGGTTTTTGAGAGTTGCATAAGAGAAGTCACATAACGTTGTTCTATTTTAGAGACACGAGAGGAATGTACTTGTCATTTTAAAAGTAATCTAACTCATCATCAAATACCAAACCTTTCGTTCGTGATCTGCGTCATAATTTGCAGAGAGTTAGGAAGTTATCCGGATTTTTGAAATCCGGACAACCTTGTCAATTTCCGTTGATACGAATAATGGCAAAGTTGAGGGTGAAATTGCACGAAGCGTTTGGTATCCAATGAAGGGAGGAATGTATTAAGTTGTTTGACATATAAACGTTCTCAACCGGGTAGACTACTTGGACATGGTACCCCTATGTCTTAGGTTATCTAAGAACAATAAAACGACACCAACATGTTAGTGGTGTCAACGAAATATTATGAAGGCCAGTAGTTAGGCCCTACGCCCCATCAATTCGATTTTTTGTAATATCATATAACTCAAAATTTCAATTTCCTCAATTTGTCGTTTCAGATAATGTCTTTTGCTGCCTTTTCCGTCGTTTCCATGGTAACTGCCGTTGTCAGTATTCAGTTATTACGTCTAGGATTGGTTAATCATACTACAGACGGCCATACGTTCCAAAAGAAAGAAAAAGACACTATAATAATTGTGGCGCTCGCGGTCGCCGGTAGTGAAATTCTCGTCTGCTTGTTATCTACAGTGATCAGTTGTCGTATGGCTAAGGTTGCTAAGGAAGAACTGTCCAAGCGACGAGAAGGAATGTTCCACGTGAAAGTGGTCGGACCAAAGGATATTGTTGTGGTGACAAAACCGTTATCTGACGTCAGAAATGACGTCATCGAAGCTGAGAATGTGGTAGATACGACAGTTCTGTAGAAAGTTCGCTGACGGTGGCTAATCACGTGACTCAAAATTTCAGATATCCATCAATATTTTTGTAATACTTGACCAATTTAAATTCAGTTTGAAGCAGAAAATGTGGGAAAATGCCAGGAATAAGCTGGACGTGGCGGATGTTTGAAAACTGATAACTGATAAAAAAGTTATCGAAGATCAACCAAAATTTATGATGAAATTAAATATTTTTTTTTATCAGCTGATTTCTAAAAAAATCTACCACTCCCATCTAATGCATGACGTATGTCCACCTTCTTTGATCGAAACCGAATTCAAATCGGTCCCGTATTAACAAAATTTGTGAAATTGTTGTATTACTTGATTATATCCACCGTGTTTGTGAAGTCAAGCAATAAGAATATTTTGTGTACAACGCTGTTCCATCGGGCTTAAGCCCGATGTCTCTAGAATCGACATCATAGAGTTCACGGAATCTACCGAGTTGTGATGAAAGTCAACTAACAACACAATAGGACCGATTACGCGATTCTATCCAAAGGGACATTGATGATTCTGAATCGGAAAATCGCTGTCTTATAATGAAATCAACGCAACTGCAGCATAAAACAAGCTACAGATACGAGGTTTTCATTGAAATGCAACGAAATACTAGACAAATAAAAGTACGTTTTTGTGATATTTTCCATGTGGAGCGAATAGGAAATTTGTACATGGAAACACATTCAGACTGCTGTGAATTGTGTGAATGTTTTATTCATGAATCAATTGTGTTTTATGTTCTAGCGTGAATGTGTAACTTGATTTACATGCAATTAGATCTAGTGCTATCTGTTAATCATTGAATGCCATATGAAGGTCCCGATAAATGACCTGACAGAGCATCTCTATTTAATATCTAGAGATGCTCTGCCAGGTCACTTATCGAGACTTACACTGCAATTTCTCATCCCCCCCCCCCCCCAAATACAAATAAATAAATGGCCCTTTCGACACGTGTTGTAGAAAAACTTGTATAAAATGTAATAACATGAAAATGAGCTCGCAGATAAGCTGTTTAGCCTATATGTACAATATCCTATCGATAAACAATGCCTTAAAGGGGCCCATGCTAGGTTTTTACGCTTCCGAACTGTTCGGGAACTCATATTTGTACATTGAAAAACAATTTGCAATGCATAAAAACCTCAATCACGGCGAATAACCATCTTTCCTTTGCTAAAGATCAATCCTTTACAAGTGTGTTTACACATTCTATTTTTGACTTTAAAACGAGACAAGGTCAAGGTCAACGAGACGCACCTCCGCGGTATTAACGCATCGTACAACCGGCTGTGTCGATGACTAGGACCTTATTTGCGAGGGATACGTGTTTGTACAAGCACTGAACATTTATACGCGTATTTATCAACTATAGAATACCAAAGATCCTTTCGTTTATTTATAAAAGTAAATTCATTTGACCTACCATGCACACGACATCAGATGCCGAATCTGTCGTCGCTGACTTTCGACGCAGCTGGTTGTATGGTGTGTTGAATCTCGCTGAACACAGATGACGTACCTCTGACGTAATTGATTTTTGAATGTTGGGCATATATAACCGTTACAAAACAAAAACAAGGACAATAAGAAATAACCCGCACGTTATTAATTGACTTGGATTTTTTAATACTTAATAAAGCTCGATGAGTGATTACAATGGACGTAAATGATCTACCCCTTCAGGTTGGTAATTTCATACGTTATTTCTGGTTTGTAATTATTGTGCCATTTGTATTTTCGACAGCCTAACTGGTCCCCCTTTAATGGTATTGAACAATAGCATAAATCATTGAACAAACTAGACAAAAATAATGCGACCACCACAACGGGTACTTAAAAATCAGTATAACTCTCGACGAAAGACCTGGCAGAGCATCTCTAGCTATTAGCTAGATTAGCTAGGGATGCTCTGCCAGGTTATTTATCGGGACCTGTGCCCGTCCACTCATCGTTTTCCTCGCTTTGTTTTATGAATGATTAAACTGTCTTGGCTGGATATTTTTATCAATTCCTGAAACTGATCCTATTTAATCTTTATTTTCCACAATGTTTTCCATATCCTTTATCTTTTGGGGCGTCAATGTAGGCGTCGATATCGATGGCTCATCGCGATACGGTTGTAACTGCCTATATGTTTATAGGCAGTTACAACCGTTTCGCGATGAGCCACCGGTATGTGGTAATTGGGCAATTATACATGTACGCTGAAGTCATGCTGTGTCGCTTCTTTTCTCTGATTGTATACATGCTCTGTACATATGTGCTTTTGGTGATAGTTATAAACATATAAGATATTAGGAACAAAATAATTATATGAAGAAACTATGACTTATTTGTTGCGTTTTCCTTGTAAAAAGGCAAATACTTACACAGCAAATCAGTTAATGTACGTGATAGAAGATATTCTATGCTTAGCCATTGAATCTGTCTCTGTATTGCCTATTAACAGACAGTAAAATTTAAGACTTGTCCAAATTCAAAGATGTTGAAGACGACAATTCTTATTGAATAAAGTTTAACACTTTTTGGTCTTTTTGTATAGAAAATATTGGGGAAAATGAAGGAATTGCTTGTCACAAGCAATTTCTTCATCTTCGACAGTATTTTCCAAAGCCACCACGCATAGTACCAAATACCGGTAGTTCAGAGGCCTTTGAAGAAATGCGACGATTGATTCCTCTTGTCTTTATATTTTTACTCCTTTCGGAGAATATCGAATGCTCTAAAATTGACATAGGTTTCCACCATGTTTCTCTTTTGATCAGTCCATGATTTTGTTCTCTGCTCAAAATGTGATGTAACAAATATCCAATCGAAAACAATACGAAATTTAGTTTCTTCTTTCTTTTAATTTCTAAACGAAGAACGAATATAATCAAGTACACGATATACATATAAGTTATGCAGTAACAAACGATGAAAAGAAGGAAAGAAGAAATTAAATTAAGATGGTTATAATCATTCTAGAGAAACGATGAAAAATAAATAGATAAAATGATGAGATAAATGAGCAACTAAAATTCAACTTTAAACGCTTTTCATAACAATGCCTGATTTTGACGTCTCTATTAGATCATGCTTGGGAAAACATTGAGACAAAAGAAGAAACTGCTGATAACCAGCAGTTTCTCCTTTTGTCTCAATATTTTCTATGCCATTTTCTACACAAATTCTATCTTTGATAACTTCAATTTAGTCATTCTTGGCAGGTTTTGAAGTGGATGACCCATAAAATTTTGTCGTTTGGGAAAGGGTTAAACTCTTTTCATAACAATACCTGATTTGGACGACCATGTAGATCTAATAGAAGTCTTTGGAAACCATGAGAAAAAAGGTGAAAAAATGTTGTAACCAGAATTTTCTCACTTTGTTGTTGTTTCCTCAAACTAAGTATGCTTTGTACTTATATGTCATTTTCGACAACATTTATTATAATCTTCTCCAATATAAACTGACACGATTTAAAAACGCAAAACACATTTTCATTAACCATTCCTTTCGTATTGCCTCGATCGGCACCATATTTGGGGACATGTTTGAGAAAATGTATACGCTTCACGCCCCAGCAATTTTGTTGTGATTTCTGTAAACTATCCGGACATCTGAACCGCCCATCACTAAATGCTCGGGTGCCTCGTGCATTCAGACCACGTGTTAAATCACTAAGATTTTTTGTGTACAAATTGCCACTTTGATTTACTTATTGAAAACATACGAGAACAACGAAAGAAAACTGTGTATAAAATGCTGAGGCTTACTTTGCGAAAAAGGAACCGAGTTTTTTGGCTTTTGGTTTGCCGTGTTTCGCAAATGAAGGTAGCTAGACGCTTTAATGTAGCCGAATCGACGGTTCCAAGGTTTATGAGACGTGTAAACGACACAGGAAGATTTACAGACCACCCACGTCCCGGTCAGCTGCATGTAACAACTGTACGTCAACATGATTGTATACGTCAACGTCACTAACGCAACAGATTTGTGACGGCTCAGTCTACAGCAAATTCTATGGTTGGTAATCGCGGGCGGCCTATACATCGCGACATGGTGATAAATCGCCTGTGAAAACACTGGGTTCGCTGTCGTCGATGTTCAATACCAGGCTCTTGACTCAACGTGCATTTTGGCATAATCTGACGTCCATTCAGGCATTATTCGTGGATTTAAAGGTCATTTTCTATCCTGTTATGTTAACAATTGTAACATTTACAATTTTACATGGCTATACATCGGGTTTGTAAGATGCAGGCGATACCATTTGTAGAAGTACTATTTTGCGTTTTTAAATCGTGTCAGTTTATTTCAATATGGACAATTCTGAAGGTTTGATGTTTTGGAAAGGGTTAAAAATCAAGTGTAAAATATCGTTGTATACAGAGTGTCCCAATAAAAACGGAACCCATTTTTGAAAGTGAATTGCTCGTGTATTAAGTGCTCTGTCTCCACCAAATTTCAATATGCAATAGAAACGGCAGTTTTCTATCAGCACTTAAAATTTGATTGAAAAATGTTTATTAGTTTCGAAAATATTGGCATTCAAATGAATGTACCCGGAAAACCATTTTAACACGAAATCGATCTTTCCGTTCGCAGCGCGCGCCTACACTTGACTCTTCACAATAGTTTAAAACAATACAAAAGTGATATTGAAACATTTTACTTACAATAGTGCATATTCGTTTCATCTTTACCGTTAACAAATAACATGCTAAAGTAGAGCTGCGGTGTAAACAAAACAAAAATGAATACAAACAAAATATCAAAGTGTATCAAAGATTCATTACATGTAATCATATGCAGTTATTTTATTACTCTACAACATGCCGGTAAGCGCTCAAATGCAAGTACTTCAACCCTATCCCAAACAAGACCTGATTTTGACATCCATGAGGGAATTAGCTTGAGAAAGTATTTAGACAAAAGAAGAAAATAATGGTTACCAGCATTTTCTCCTTTTGCCTATTTTCTGTGCAGTATTTTAAGCAAATTCTGTCTTTATTGGAGTCAATTTTGTCATCAGCAACAGCTTTCAATCGAGTGCACCCTAACTTTTTGTGGTCTGGGAAAGGGTTAAAATTATTTCAAACAACCACCTTACGGACTCAATTTGCACATAGGGCACTTTGATATTATTACAGTTTGAGAAAATTGGTACGTACTTGTACAACGGTAAAGAACTCCACAGTTGACCGTCAGTGCGCTTTTACGAACAAACAAGACGCAAAAATCGATTTCGTGTTAAAACGGTTTTTTAGTGTCTTTATTAAATTTTATATAACTTTTGAACCAATACGTATTTTGAATTGAAATTTTGAAGACGTATGCAAAAATAATGTATCTTTAGTACCGCAAATTCAAAAATTAGACTCTATGCTTTCGCTTTAAAATATTTGACTTTGAAATAGGGTTCCGTTTTTTTTGGGACACTCTGTATACAATGTATCTATTTCAAAGAAAAACTGATTTAATGATTTCGGGGCAATGTGAATTGGTTACTTTTTTATGTTTTTTCTTATACGGATGTAAACCCCACTGTTTTCAACAGAATAAAATTCTCTCTATATTATTAACTATTTCATTTAACCTGAACTTGTAATAACCATGTCGATTATTAATCCACCTAAAACATAGTATAAGTACCGTAGGTAAAGACGTGTCCCGAACATATTACCGGTATATGGAAAAGTTGCCATGAAACGTTGCTATAACGACTAAATTCTTTAGGTAGGCTATATTGGTGCGAGGTGTAGATGCCTTATAATGAACCAGGATCTGGTAGCACGTGAGACTATTAAAATATTTTCAGACAGTCTCCAAGAACCCATATTACACGTTCATAAATAAAGTTGCTTTAATTCATAAAGAAAATATGAGAGTAAAACATTGATCTTGACTACACAATATGCGTTTACGAAGTCTAACCTGGATCCAAGTATTCTCAAATGCCACAGAAGATTTTTTCTAGATTCTGGCTCCAGTGAATTATTACATCTTAAGGACCTTTTCCTTCTATACTGACTGACTTTAAAAACGCATCACTTATTTTTCAAAATATTTTCATTGTTAAAGTCAACAGGATCGAATTTGTACTTCTGATGTATACTTCAACCAATAAGACACGATATCCAATAAAATTTATTGCAGTCAGTCACCATGTTATTTCGCATGACGTCAACGTGCAAAATATGGATAACGTTTACGTTACTACACCTTAGGTGACCGACTAGATTTTTGTTTTCATATTCCCTATCCAAATTGTCAGGAGTAACTTTCATTTCTCAATCAATTTGATAAAACAAAAAATAAAGCAAAGAGACCAAAGCTCGTTGAGCGCACACAAATTTTTGAATTATTCTAAGCGGGTGTTTGTCAACGAGAACGGATGAAACGTTTAAATGTAAACCAATCGACGATTTTTCACTTTCATTAACGTAGCCAATCTACAGGGATTGTTGCTGAGCATCAGCGTCCTGATCAATTGTTTAAAACGAGCTTACGTCAAGATAATAACATACGTCAATGTCAATTACGTAATTGGTTAACAACAACGTTTTTACCTTCAAATGTAATACAAAAAAGTTGCTACTGACAAACTCTTACCATAACAGTGAATTATCGAATAAGATATTGTGGTTTTCACTACTGGCGACTATGCCCGTGACAGATACTTACAGAAATTCATCATCAGATCGGGGTTCGTTGGGCCTAGATATGATGAAAAACGAACGCCAAAACTTTTGAATACTCTCCGGCAATATATGGTACGAGGGTTGTCCGGAAAGTCCGTGGACACTGTTTAATACATGAACATGAGAATAAATGATTCTATAACAGACACATAATGTCATTGAACAATATCTTAGAAACAACATTTCAAAATTTGAACAAAATCCCTCCATTTTTAGCAGAATTACACATGTTTTTGTGCAGAAGGTTGATGCACCCTGGAGCACGTCATGACGTTACGACGCTCCAGCGACGAAGAAGTCACTTTACCATGAAGACTTGTGCTACTTTATTTTCTTCAGAAAGCATTCTTCGCGCCCTCGTGTACACACAGTTTCATTTTCAAATGTTTTGTGGGGATTTCGTTAACAATTGTTTGACAGTTCACATTTTCCCACCAATATATCTTACCGTATTTTGCCTATCGTCATTCACGACGTCACTCACCAAATTAACATTTCTATCTGTTATAACACTCGATCTTTGAGACCTCGAATCAGCCATTGCTTCCCCGGAAACGTTTGTGACATTTGCAAACGAGATAATACGGCACACATGGTCACTTCGTAGAAGAACTGACGAATTCGCTGGTCTCTGCAGGCGTTTTCCTAGTTCCACGCAAAATTTCACAAGAACGCGCTGCTCCACCCAAACGTCCGACGTCGTCATTTTTGACAAATTTCCTTCCATATCAAACTTATTTAAACCATCCTCAAATGTCAATTTTTAGCGCGACAACATTGAAATCAAAACAATATGGAGTCTGAATGTGAGGTCACATTTTAATACTTTTATTTTTTTGTTTCCCGCCAATTTCATACGATAAATTGAATTAAAAAATACAGACATGGGTAGCCAAAATGCTCAAAATTTGACGTGCTCCGGGTACCTCTATGTAGATTCGTGTTAAGTCCTATTGCAAAATAATTGCATATCAAATTTATTTCTTTTTGCTGGAAAAGTACTTGATAAATGTCTAGCTTTCATGTGATAAAGATTTTGTCACAACCAAAGTATTATAAAGCAAAATAAAGTGTGTGTCCACGAACTTTCAGGACAACCCTCGTAGATAATTCAAGCCCAAACGAATAAAGATTTTGTTTCAAATCAAGGGTCAACGAGGTCACGATTGTTGAACGTTTTTCATACCCAGAGCAGAATTACTTGTAATTACATTTGTAAATAGAGAAAACTGTCGAATTCCTCACACCACCTCTCTTTAGATGGATATATCTCAGTCATTTAATCAAATTTCTGTCTGAAATTTTCAGGAAATGTTGAGAAGATGTCAAGCTAATGTTTGATATATAATACTACATAGTTGATTATGTATTATGAATATTATTGCCGGATGAACTTCAGTGATGCGTTTTTAAAGTCAGTCAGTATATATTCCTCGCTGTATTATTATAACAATCGAATCCAACCCAATTCGACCATTGTTTACAATAACATCTTAGTTTGTGTGTTTTCGGACTTTAGAACAACGACATAATTGAGCTGGGATCTGGAAAAAGGCTTTTCGTGGTTCACCATGTATTGGAGACCAACATTGATTACGTTCAACCCGTGTCTGTGCGCCGTCCGATTGAAATTCCATGATGTTTTCTCATAGCTTCATTGCAACATTAGACAATTTTAAGACACCAAAATGATCCTGACCAGACTACATCTTTGCGTAGATTGACCGAGAACCATGCTCATGAGTATCAAATCTTAGCCATCTCCCGAGCAAGAGCTGGTTTTGACGTTCCAAATAGATGAGGCTTGGGAAAACATAGAGGCAAAAGAAGAAAGTGCTGATGATCAGCACTTTCTCCTTTTGCCTCTATATTTTCCGAGCTATATTGAAAACGAAAACATCCATATCGTCGTCTGCAGCAGGTTTTGATTTGGACTATTGGAAAAGTCTGCAATTTTGGAAAGGGTCTCCTTTTACCAGATCCCAGCTCAAATTGCTATTTCACTTTTATGAAGGTCGTTCACGTTTCATCACTACACAAGTTCACTTCCACCTCCGCAGCTTCCACTCCCTGTGGCTCGTCGTCCGGTAGATGAGTGCCCAGTTCCTTCTCTATAAATGAGTATAATAGTTTATAGTTGTCTTCGGTGGTTTCCGTGAACCGATCAGAGCCGAGTGTCTGTCGGATAATCTCGATGAATGGGTCGTGGTAATTCTGAAAAGGGAGGTAAATGCAATAAAACATGAATTGTCAATTTTATCATGGTTACCTCTCTTGGTACATATTTATAGAACGTTACCCAATGTTACCTCAATAACTGACTGTGTTGTAAGCTGTCCGTTAGGTTTGTGCAGTCATTCAAAGATGGCGACAACGATACAACAGGAGAGGTAGGTGTCATAGTTTTTCATCGATACATTTCTTAAACGGTCGTATCTTGCCTTGATACTGATATCATTATACAGGGGAAATGTTTACCTATCTAGGGTTCTATATATCAAAGTATCAGTGTTGTCCTATCGTACTCAGTCGTTGTGCAAAGACAGCCCAACACGCAAAACCTTTTTCGAAGCGAGAAAGTTGGCCTTTTAAGGATGATTACATAGTAATCAGCGAACTAAGGAACAAACTATTGCGCTGACTTGGGTGTTTTTAACATGCTCTTTTCTATGGTTACCGTTATTTTACACAAAAATGTCCAGAATGGCCACAAACACCGTGTTTACTAAATGGCCAAACAACGGTGTAGTCACGGTGAAAATATGAAACGGTGCAGTAGTCGTGTTTTATGTACGGTGTGGTTATATTTTCATAACAAATTGTGAACGGTGTAGACAAAATGTAATAGTGAACGGTGTAGACTTGAAGCAATACAAAACTTATTTTTTCTGGAATGATAATATTGTAATGTTTAATGATAACGTTTTCTTGGCTGGGAATCACGTTTTACAATTACTACCGACATTCTTCAGCAATTATATAAATATGTGACTGGCTTGTAAATGCTTTGCAGCAAAGAAGGTGACAATATGTCTACAAAATATACGAGGGTTGTCCTGAAAGTTCGTGGACACACACTTTATTTTGCTTTATAATACTTTGGTTGTGACAAAATCTTTATCACATGAAAGCTAGACATTTATCAAGTACTTTTCCAGCAAAAAGAAATAAATTTGATATGCAATTATTTTGCAATAGGACTTAACACGAATCTACATAGAGGTACCCGGAGCACGTCAAATTTTGAGCATTTTGGCTACCCATGTCTGTATTTTTTAATTCAATTTATCGTATGAAATTGGCGGGAAACAAAAAAATAAAAGTATTAAAATGTGACCTCACATTCAGACTCCATATTGTTTTGATTTCAATGTTGTCGCGCTAAAAATTGACATTTGAGGATGGTTTAAATAAGTTTGATATGGAAGGAAATTTGTCAAAAATGACGACGTCGGACGTTTGGGTGGAGCAGCGCGTTCTTGTGAAATTTTGCGTGGAACTAGGAAAACGCCTGCAGAGACCAGCGAATTCGTCAGTTCTTCTACGAAGTGACCATGTGTGCCGTATTATCTCGTTTGCAAATGTCACAAACGTTTCCGGGGAAGCAATGGCTGATTCGAGGTCTCAAAGATCGAGTGTTATAACAGATAGAAATGTTAATTTGGTGAGTGACGTCGTGAATGACGATAGGCAAAATACGGTAAGATATATTGGTGGGAAAATGTGAACTGTCAAACAATTGTTAACGAAATCCCCACAAAACATTTGAAAATGAAACTGTGTGTACACGAGGGGCGCGAAGAATGCTTTCTGAAGAAAATAAAGTAGCACAAGTCTTCATGGTAAAGTGACTTCTTCGTCGCTGGAGCGTCGTAACGTCATGACGTGCTCCAGGGTGCATCAACCTTCTGCACAAAAACATGTGTAATTCTGCTAAAAATGGAGGGATTTTGTTCAAATTTTGAAATGTTGTTTCTAAGATATTGTTCAATGACATTATGTGTCTGTTATAGAATCATTTATTCTCATGTTCATGTATTAAACAGTGTCCACGGACTTTCCGGACAACCCTCGTAATTTAATCAGAATAGAGAAAGAATCTAGTTTCTTCGCCATTTGTCAAAGCAATTCCGTAAGGGTCCAAAAGTAGAAAATACCCGGTACCAAGAATCTGCCGGCGTCTGTTTTATTTTTTATTATTTTTTTTTCTAATTTTCAGTTCCATGATGTTAATACTTGTTAATACTGTCATTTCGAATGAAATTTCGAAAAGGTTGTGATGCATTCGGAACAGGACCATTCCAGCCAGATATTAAAAGTGCACAGGAGAGAGATCAATGATCAGACAGGCCAAAAAGGGTTGAAAACTCTGAACTTTAGTATAATTCCAGATATTATCAAGAGGTCAGACTAGGACATCATCCCCATTTGCGAGCATAGAATACACAAGATAGACATCATCATCGTAGAAAATCGGGATTTTGGAATTAACAATTTTTCTATCGATTATATCCCAGATTTTGTATGCATGAGTCCTGAACATGAAAAATTACGAAGTTCAACACCCCATAAAGTCGTTCAAAAAGCTCCGACCTTAATTCCTGATATTTTCATTGGACGTGCTGAGACAAATGACACGGATAGGGACTCGCGAGACATGGAAATAATGGCTGTAATGAACAATTTGTTCCTAGATGTGATTAAGTCATTGAGAAGCATTGATCAACTTGGTAATTGGTTATCTTTTCATAAGATGGTCAAGGAAGGTCGGTTCCCGATGGAAAACATCGCATTTCATTTATTTATAGATGCGTCGTAAGTTCTACTCTCTTGGAAGTACCCCAATGCATTTTACTCCAAAAGTCAAACGGTTTTGGCGAATATGATATTGTCTTTTTCATTGCAAATGTTTACATTTTATGAGTGGGCTCAACAATCTTGGTCAGAAAATTGTCAGTGCTGGAGAAGAGGTAAATTACGTCTGAAAATGCCAAAATAAATGCAGTTCCGTAATTCTATTTTCAATACTTGATTGCTTTAAGTCGAACAAGACAAAAATGTGGCTCAAATGTTTATGAAACAAATATATAATTCATGTTTTGTTATTTATAATTTATGTTTTGTTGATGGAATCCTTTATTTTGGGTAAAATCGGACTTTTCAATATGGGGTCAAGTTGAAGACAAGATACATGTCGATCAATAATCATCATACTCCATGAGTTGAAATCATTTCATTAATTACAAGAATTGATTGTAATAACCAATTTAAACAGTTACAGAGAAAAATTCAAAGCCAGAGCCGAAATTTCGAATCTACAAATCAAATGAACGAATGAACAAGAAACTGGCCATTGTACCCACATCTTAGGACAAGTCAGTAAACATTGTTCTAAAATGACTTTTACTGCATGTCTTGTTTAATATTTTGTGATGGTATTCTTGTGATTATCATTTCCGGCAGAAGTTAATTCAATAACAAAAAAAAAATGTCTTCAGAAAATTAAATTAAACATACATTGAACTGTTTTATGCTTAGGTGAATGAAGAAAAGAGAATATAGCATGTTTCCTTAACTTTTGTTTTCGTTTACTTTGAGGATGGTGGCGTATTCATCAAGGGAGAAAACTGGGGTTTCCAAGATCAAAGTATTTGAGGGAGATAAATCAGAGATGCAGATGATCTGCTAACTGTAAGATCTAGTTCGCCCTATACAACATACCAAGTCTACACCGTTCACAATTTGTTATGAAAATAATAACTAAACCGTGCAGATAACACAGAAACTGCACCGTTGTGTCTGCATATTTTCACTGTGACTACACCGTTGTTTGGCCATTTAGTAAACACGGTGTTTGTGGTCATTCTGGCCATTTTTGTGTAAAATCAGAGTAACCATACAAAAGAGCATGTTAAAAACATCCAAGTTAGAGCAATTGTTTGTTCCCTAGTTCGCTGTTTACTATGTAATCATCCTTAAAAGGCCAACTTTCTCGCCTCGAAAAAAGTTTTCCGTGTAGGGCTGTCTTTGCACTGCGGCCAAAGGCGATAGGACAACACTGGTACTTGGCTATATAGCACCGTAAATATGTATGCATTTCTCCTGTACGATGATATCAGTATCAAGACAAGATACGGCCATTTAAGGAAATTATCGACGAAAAACTAGGACACCTACCTCTCACGATTTTCCACGGACGCCATCTTTGATTGACCACTCAAAACTTCCGTACAAACTACACAAATCTAACGGACAACTTACAACACAGTGTAACTGTTCTTAACCGTTTTCTAAGTTTCGACGTCAAATATAGAAACAGAAAAGGAGAGAAATTGAGACAAACGAAAAAAAAATCTCCGAAACAGATTTTTCTCTTGTAATCGCAAGAGTTTCTGTGGTACACTGCATGCTGTCTTACCAGCCACCTTGTAAATAGCAACAACTGGACTAGTCTAAACTGTCTTGTTTTATAGATTATCAGAAAAGTTTAAATAACGCCTTTGTGTTGATTTGTATCCTTGACTGACCAATCTCACAGACTACAGTTCTTCACATTACCAAAGCGGCCAAAACGGTAAAACTCTACCTATTTCAGACGGAAGTTGCTGCATACCTATCTTGTCAAACCAAAGACTCGCGACACGTGTAAGCCTTTCCCAAACGGCAAAATTTTAGGGGGATCTGCTTCAAAAACTGCCATAAATGACAAAATGGATTTTATTAAAAATAGAATTTGTGTAAAATATGACATAGAAAATATTGAGACAAAAGGAGAAACTGCTGGTTATCAGCAGTTTCTTCTTTTGTTTCAATGTTTTCCCAAGCCTCTTCCTTTAGGGACGTCAAAACCAGGTCTTGTTTGGGAAAGGGTTAAGACAAGAATCGTCAATTGCCATTCCTGCAAGACCTAGAAAATGGGATTTTTGTGCGAAAAGTGTAGTAGGATTTTGGTATCAAGGCAAAAAAAATTTTTAAATCATACCTTCCACATCGTTTTGGTTAATTTAGCTGTACCAGCCGCTCGTTCTATATCCTTTAACGCATTATCCACGGCCTCTAGATTTGCTATAACTTCATCAAATACTTGATATATATCCATGGCATGGTTCTCAAAATCTTCGTTGTGTCGCAGTTCCTCCTCGTCCGCGATGTCTTTAACATTCGCAAATACTTCTCTGTATTCTGGATGGGCTTTCAGTAATCTGAAAAGTGTACGTATATAGAATTAATCAAAAAGATTCAGCTCAATAACTGAAACGACAGAATTGAACACTTGTCCTAATTGAATGTAATTGCAGTTGACAATATGAACCCATTACCACACAATGTCTCTTTTTGACTCCCTACAAGAAAATGACCTTGGAAAACATTGCAAGAAATGAAGAAATTGCTTGTGAAAAGCATTTTCTTTATTGCTAAAATTGCCTTTCTACACAAAATTATAAAAATGTAAAATTTTATCCATTTGAAATTGTCGTTTTCAACATCTACGAAATTGGATTAATCTAAAATGCTGTCGTTTTGGGAACGAATTAAAAGATTAAACAATTTTGGTGGGTCATAAGTATTTATTTCATCAGCTGATTTTTACAAGGTCCTTCGCATTCAGCAAAATCCCTGGTATTTCCCAGTTTCCCTGCTTCAAACATTGTACAAATCAGCCATTATATTTACAGAAAAAGGCAAAAATATTAATAAACGCCCCGTCGTGAAAAACTTGACTTTGAACTAAGGTAAACATTATGTTTTATTTGGGAAACCCTACTCAGTAGGGAAACCCCTAAAAAACGGCAAACATCTTTTAATCATCACAGTTCAAAATTAATATGCCTTACAGAAGACAGATTGTATGGTACCTAAGTGGTCATTTTGTATGTAAAAGCATGAAAATCAATAACAGAAATGGAGACAAAATACTAGTTTTTGTTTTATTTTTCTTAAATAATTATGCTCTCAGTGATGAGTAGCGCTGTTATCTATATTTATATTGATAATGCACATCAAAACCAGGTTTTGTTTAGGAAATGGTTTATATTATTGTTTAGTAAGCTGAAAACAACAATAAAGAGTAGTAAACACGTACTGACAAGCTCAAGCAGATTATAGAAGAATCTTGGTTGATTATCTAAATCCCCCACTCGATTAGTGAAAGGAACAAATAAATGCCTATAGGATTCTTTACTTATCTCTCGCTAGGAAATTAATCCACTTTCTGACAGACAGCATTAACACTATATCACCTACATACCCTCTTATCTTTCCAGTGTTTCATTTCTTTTTCTTTTAATTCTTTCCCAAACGGCAAAATTTTAGGGTGATCCACTTCAAAAACTGCCACAAATAACACAATAGAAGTTATTAAAGATAGAATGTGTGTAAAATGTTGCATAGAAAATATTGAGACAAAAAGGAGAAACTGCTGGGTATCGGCAGTTTCTTCTTTTGTTTCAATGTTTTCCCAAGCCCATTCTATTAGGGACGTCAATACCAGGTCTTGTTTGCGAGAGGGTTAAATAGGAAACGCCGACTACTTTTAAAGTGACATTTCAGAATTTTTTGTCATAAATTTTACTTTTATTTTTATCTGAAAGAGCATATTTCCTTATGAAAATTCTGAAATTTTCAAGCTAAAATATTGCGCCGTTTACGAGAAATTTATATTTTTGTGTTAAAATTGAACAAATTGTTGTGGACAACAGTTCGGATTTATATGCAATTTATCGATTATGTCTCAACTTTAAATGCGCGTTTCTCGCTTATTGGCAACAACTTCAAAAAACTAATAGTATTTATACTCATTAGAATAACCAATCTTGGCATCAAGACTTACATTGAAAAAATAAAAATGGAATGAACTGTCCCTTTAAAGACAATACCTGGCTTATGAAATAGTAACTTGCTCTTACGATGCTTCAAGTTATCCCTTTTCGAACAGTCAAATTTTAGACAGGTCCGATTTTAAAGCAATTACAGAATCAAGCAAAATAACTGGTGTAAAAAAGTTAGAACCATTTTTCAATTTCTTAATATTTTAGCTAACACTTCATATCAGAGCCATCAAAATTAGTGCTTTCTGTGAGTGGGTTAATCCTGTTTTTCAGCTAGATAGCACCTTATCTGTCTTTATAGTATGTTTATTTTGTTTTATTTTCAATAACTTAACCTGTATATCAAGTATTTACATGCATGGTGTTTTTTCTTGAATTCTCGTAATTTTTTCTTCCTTTTATTAATCATAAACAGCATGATACGATAAAAAATGATAAAATTCTCCTTTTCATGAAAGACCATGTTTCGAAAATGAGGCATTGTGTATAAAAGCCGATGCTTATTCTGTAGCAATGCGGCTAGGGTAGGCCTACATAACGTGAGTTTTGGTAATGCAGAGGTAACTTCGCGGTTGGAACAGACATTTTACGATTCGCCATTTCTATGCATAGAATATATAAAATGATAAGCAATAATAAATTGATTTTTCCTCTGATTTTCTTAGAGGTGTGCATGGTATTCGCCAATTACAATACGTGATTATTTAGGCCTGCGGTTAAAAGATCTAAAATCGTGATCGTTGCTATCTGTTTGATAAGAGTTGTTTCTTTCATAATGCACGTTAAGGTATTTCTAGGTGAAAGGTGAAATACTTATCTGTTAAGATCAATAGAGAAAAAACACAATATCAGAAAACATGTCACGGTAAAAAGAAACATCTGTTGAATGATTAAAACTGCAGAATAGTGACACAACATTTGGGGCATTGAAACGTTAAACACATCAAAATCTACAAAATACGTATTCCCATTTCGCAACGGCATGTATGCTGCAAGCCATGTTAGATAAGCCTAGAAATATAATTGAGCCAGGATCTGGAAAAAGGACCCCGATTTAACCCTTTCCCAAACAAGACCTGGTTTTGACGTCCCTAATAGAAAAGGCTTGTGAAAACATTGAAACAAAAGAAGAAACTGCTGATAACCAGTAGTTTCTCCTTTTGTCTCAATATTTTCTGTGCCATATTTTAGACAAATCCTATCCGTAATAACATCAATTTTGTCATTTTTGGCAGTTTTTGAAGTGGATCACCCTAAAATTTTGTCGTTTGGGAAAGGGTTAACGCATTCTAGGAAACCCAGTTTCCTGACTAGCCTGTGGTCTAGGGCAGTTTTTATGCTCCCCGAAAAAATTTCGGGGGAGCATATAGTCGCCACGCTGTCCGTCCGTCCGTGTGTCCGTCCGTGTGTCCGTCCGTGTGTCCGTCCGTGTGTCCGTCCGTCCACAGCCATATCTCCGCAACCCTTGGACCAAATTCAATGAAACTTCACATGTGAACTCCCTGGGTCAATACCTAGGGACCTTTTTCTCCGTTTGTAAATTTAATGCTGCGTCATGGAAAAAGGGGCCTTAGTGTAAAAATTAGTTTTTCTCTTATTTCTCTTCATCTAATGGGCAGAATTTAATGAAATTTTGTGCTCATGTAATAAATAGGATGTTCTAGACCATATTCTATAAATAATGTGTGTACAAAAAAGCTGTCATGGGAAAAGGGGGCTTCATGTATGATAGTTTTTACTTTGTGACAAACACTTATTCGGGGAGCATAATCCGTCTGTGACGGCTCTTGTATAATCATGATACATTCTGCTAAGTTACAACTGCTATGTTCAGCTTATGAAGCTGCTATGGCGGACTACATTGTAATATGGATTTGCATCACATTGTGTGTAAAATGTTCTCAAATGCAATGGGGGCTCTTCTTGTAGATCCTGTCCCATTACAGGCCAAAATTCCTTTGACTCGATCGTCGCAATTTTCATCTTTCCGAACTTTTTTTCACCAAAGAAAATATATAGGTCTAGTGTTGCAAGCCAATAAACGTCCATGTAGTAAGGTATAAACTTGGCTTTACTTTTGATGTGTGATAGCGGTGCAGACCACACACAAATATCATACCTTCCAGAAAACATTTGCCCAAACGATTAAACTTAGACAAGTCCCCTTTGAAAGGATTTGCAGATGACAAATTAAATGCAAACTGAAAAAGTAAGTTTACAATTCACGACAAAGAAAGAAGTGGAGGGAAAGGAGAAAAGGCCATTTGTCAGCACATTCTTCTATCTTTCAAAGGAATCAAACATGGTTTAAGGGGTTGTTAAAACCATGACTTTAATGAGAAATGGTTGTTTACCTTTTCCCAAATGATGCAGTTTTAGACTGTTCAAAGATCAACCCTGCTGCAAAGGACAGGATGTATCATCTGTTTTGAACGTTATCATACCAAGTACAAAAATTAGGAAATGTCATTTGCTATGTGGTTCCGTTTTTCCTCAACAAATTTTATTGGCGGACGCCAAGATCAGATTTTGTTCGAGAAAGAGTCACGGTAGGTACATTGTACATGTATAATTATTACTATAAAATATATATTAAACAAAAATGAAAATCACTGATATGAACTATAATTGATTATTTAGTTGAACTTAAAGATTGTCGCCTCGGGTATTAGTTTTATTTGTGAAAATGACTTCTCGCTCTCAAACGTCGAAAAAATAAATGCATTCAATGTTGACACTTGCAAATTCTGTTGTTTTAGGTGCGCACCAAATCAATCAATTAGTTCCTGCATTTAATCTATTCGGGCGGATCCAGGATTTTTTTCCAGGGGGGTCAAAGCCCAAATGATGGCTTTTATTAAGAAGTTATATAGTCAAAATTCAATTTTCAGCCAATTCCAGGGGGGGGGGGGTCATGACCCCCCTGACCCCCCCCCCCTCTGGATCCGCGCATGGAGTAATCCCCGAAATCCATTCTAATTTCGTAGTATATCTTATACATGATATAGTTACTAGGTGTGTGTCACTGAATCCCACCACAGATATATCCGGTGCTGAAAGTCAGCATTTTCTTCACTCTCCTCAATGTTAAGGCCATACTCTTCGGTGCGTTTATCTTTATTACATATATAGACCCTTTTGCTTTCGGTGATTTTACTACACAGAAAAAATGGAAATGGATGGACAGATTTTCAAACAGATAGATATACAGACAGAAAAGTAAACAAAACTAAAAGAGAAAGTTGATATCATAAAAGTTCTTACTTGAGCAATGTTTCTTTCGCACAATCCTCCATCGTTCTAGATATGGCCTTCCAAGCATTTCTAATACTGAAGATTTGTCTGTAGTTGGAGAAGGGAAGTCTAGGATCAACCGTCTTTTTGGCGGATTGAGATTCTGGCAGATTTACTGGCTTTTTCTTCTTGCTTTTCGATGGTTTTTCGTCCTTACTCGATTTAGACTTTCGGAACTTGGATTTTAGAGCACCCATAACTATTGTCTATTTTTTTGCGTTGTATATGGAAAATGTCTTGTTTCGTAGGAAAACACAAAGTTGGCGACAGTTACAACATCATGCGTGTGTGGTCTGTGAATACTGAAACAGAATTAGAAACAAATAGAATACTATAGCCTATGTTTTGATAAACCGTCAGTGTTGTTACAAAATCTTGTAACTACGGCTTGAATCAAGCCGTAGTTACGAGATTTTATAACAACACCTATGAAATATTATTGTTTGTCCGATATTACGTCACAATTATCTGGATGAAATTGTTCCCTATTGCATGGTCGAAATTCAACACCTTTCACAAATCACAATGCTTAGTTTCCATTTACAAACACAATTAAGAACTATCCCCTTTGGAATACACGATTTCTTGTGTACTTAAAACAACCTTTTGTTATCTTTTAAAAGATAAACTTGTCCGTTAAAAGTTTTGTCACTTAATGGTTAAAATCACTTCTAGAACGAGTGCTAAGATAAAAAAATAGATATATTTTGCCTTTTCGTTTCCCATGCCAGTCACTTTAATTGCCAATTACGAGATGTGCAATACACATTTTTCTCTCGTTTGTAGTATTTTGGTTTTACTGTCATATTTCAAAGAGTTAATCCGATTTTTGAAAACATTACATATCACACATATAATACTTTAAGACACTTTCTTAAACTAAGGCATTTATTACCAAGTTATTACACAATTGTTTATACATTACTTTAATCCTTTTCTTTCGTTACTTATGAATAATCGTTGATCTAAATGTAATTCGCAAATACAAACAGGGCATAATGCTTAGAAAATTTAAGCTCCGAAAATTACGCAATAAAGTAAAGTTTTCAAATGTGCCGAATTTCTCTAATCCCTCGAAAGAATACTTAGTTTGGGAAATCATTGAAGGAAAAAAATGCTAATGTTCAACCTTTGATATTCCCGAATGTTTTCTTACAATATATTCTATGCTTTAGCATAAACATTTTCTACTTTTGAATGAGTTATTGTGTTATCTGCAACTCTTTAATTGAACTAGCCTAAGCTTTTGCCGTTTAGAAAGGGATAATTAAAGCAACTCCAATCCAAGCTGCATCCACAACAAAAATATACCATAAAGTGGATGCGTCATATCATTATTGTAACCACAGTCAAAATAAAACCCTCGTTTAACTTTCTAAATCTTTTCCTATTTGGCATAATCCTATACCGATCAAAACAGAAGCATGTTCCAAGTGATCGTACAATTGTTCCAAATAACATATCAAAAAGTTGTATGTAATAAGAAGGAAAATAATTCGAGAAAAGAAAAAAATGCTGATCATCAGCATTTTCTTCTTTTCTCGAAATATTTTCACATTCTATCACTATTTCAAACATGAAAACAAGAAAATTGGAGAAAAAGGTTAATTGTTGGCAATAATTTTGGGAATCGATCGAAATAAGGCGGGCTGAAGGGTGTTTTTAAACCTAATCAGTCACCCTGAAATATCGACTTACACTTAAGTAAAAGGGAATTTAAAAGAAATTACACCTTATATAGAGTTTTAAGTAAAAATCAATTCGATTTTCCACGCTGTCTTTGAATACGCCTAGGCAATACCCTTTCATTAACTTTCAACCTTGGGAAAGTTTTTTTTTTATCTTACCTTGCATTTTCCCACAACATAAATGTCAGAGTAGAGAAACCTTACTTACAACATGCTTTCGCCTTTATTGTGTTTGCAGATTGACATGAT
Source organism: Fragum sueziense (assembly GCA_963680895.1). Taxonomy (NCBI): domain Eukaryota; kingdom Metazoa; phylum Mollusca; class Bivalvia; order Cardiida; family Cardiidae; genus Fragum; species Fragum sueziense. Next base: position 55,506,065 of record OY804593.1, read on the forward strand.
TGAGCGTTACCTCTATTAGCATAGTAAAACTCAATCATGTCAATCTGCAATCATAATATCTATTCCCAAACAAGCCCTTGTTCTGATGCCATTTGATATAAAGACGTTGAAAAACATTGGCAGAAGACCTAAACATGCTGATAATCAACAATTTCTCGTTTACTTTACTTTTCTAATATATATGCTTTCCAAAACTGTATACAGCTTTAAGTCTTTAATTGACTTATGCGTTTGATAACATTCAACAAACGCAAAAATATCTCCTATACAAGTAATTAGGAAGTCATTATTAGTATTATGTACAGGCTGATCCTGACCAATTCTATACATGTTGCTCCAAACTGTAACTAAGCATGTGCAGCATGTTCCATACGATATATCGTTGGTAGGAAATGAAACCTCGAAACTCCAGAAATTTCAAGCTGTAGGTACGATGTTTTGATCTCCCACTAAGGATACGAATATATCCTAAATATTGACAAAGGGCACATCAATTGGACGCGATGTGCATTTAATGTGCAATTAAAGTATTTACTATTGAAGTTAAAAGACGGGTTTCTCACAAATCACGGTATTTGCATATTGCCAGCAAATGTCATCTATCAAAATAAACGTTTTGTATATATATAATCAGAAAGCTGCGGTATTAACTATGCTTTTTGGACAAAAAATCCATTGATTGAAATAAGAATTACGTCACACCCGATAGATAATAATTAATATGGCGGTTAGTCTTCAAATTCTAGTAACTAAAGTTTTTAACAACTCAAGCGTTACTAAAGCCTCTCTTACAACCGGTCGTACGTGCTCCTGTGTGCGGTCTGCGTGCGGTCTGCGTCTAAAACGTAGACATAGTCTTGCGATGCACGCACTTGTAACGTATGATTTTGGTGGACGCAACCACGACGCAGACGGCACGCAGCAAAGAATTGACCGGATAATTCTTTAGCCTCTCTTACAACCATTCGTGCGCCCTTATAAAGTGTACCTCTTAAAAATCTCCGAAGACGCACGATTTATAAAGACGCACGACGGGTCGTATGTACTGTGATTTTGGTGGACGCAACCACGACGCAGACGGCACGCAGCAAAGAATTGACCGCACAATTCTTTGCTACGACCATTCTGCGTCTTTTAGAATGAAAGGTGCAAGCAAGACAAAGGTACTGAGCACGTACGACAGATGCACGTTTGACGCATTGAAAACCATACAGAAATTCCAAAAACAAAAACAAAAAATGAAAATAACAAAGAAAGCGAATTTTCATCGAAAGAGATTCATACTTTTAAAGTGACATTTCACAATTATTTTTACATAAATTTTACTTTTATTCTATCTGAAAGATTATCTTTTCTAATGAAAATTCTGAAAATTTCAAGCCAAAATATTGAACCGTTTACGAGAAATATATATATTTTTGTGTGCTAGAATTAAACAAATTGTCGTGGACAATAGTTCAGATTTATATAGAATTTGTCATTTCTGTCTCAACTTTAAAGGCGTATTTTTCGCTTATAAATAACAACTTCAAAAAAAAAAAAAAAAAAAAAAAAAAAAAAAAACAAAAACAAAAACAAAAAAAACCTGATAGCATTTCTACGCATTAGAATAAACTATCTTTGCATCAAGACACACTTTTAAACATGAAATAAATGTGAAATGTCACTTTAAGCTGCTTTGAATGTATACTATGGGAAAAAAGTTTAGCAATTTTTTTCGACCAAAATATTTTTGCAACACGAAGGTATAGAATTCCTTAAATGAGTATCATTTACCAATTTGAGAAGCTTACTCACTAATGGTGCAGTTCGTTCACGCAATTATCCTCGCGTTACGCTCTTTGACGTAATAGTGATAAAGTGACGTCTTGCACGAGCACACACATGCGCATGTAATTTATATCGACAATACCTATCCCAGCATAATGGTAATTGTCAAGGAAAAAATAAACCACAAAAAACTGCTGGGCAATTCAAATTGTACGTAGCCCAGGACTAATCTCAAATCAAGGGAATAAGGCTACTTGCATGTTTACTGGTGGTGTGACGGCCAAAGAGGTGGATTAAAGTTTTGGTGAAAGTCAAAGTGTCATTTCTCAACTGAGAGTAAAGGACTGTCAATAAGGCAACGCCCAAGAGAGGCCACGCTCTAGCTGGACGCGTAAAACAATCCGACGTAAAGACAATTACGTAGTGACGTTTTCACGACGTCATTGTTTCTCAGCAGCACAAGTACAGCCACTTTGATCAGAAACGCGACAGAGACATGGAATTGTGCACACGCCGTGAGGAACAAGCTTCGTCCTTTGCGTTTATGTGTACGTCCACCTTACGTTTGCGTTCCTTTGGTTTGTGCTCACAGACAGGCCAGGCTGAGTCGGAAGCGGGTACACTGTCCATCGGCAGGATAATTGTGGAATCAAGTCGCTTTTGCAGATAAACCCCGTTTGAACTTTACCTTTGTGGAGGAGTAATTGTGAAAGGAATATCTAAGAACGGGTTTAAGAGGCAGCGACGACGTCAATAACGTAAAGGATCTCACACGCGTTTTGCTTCTGCAATTTTTGGCGTATTCTAGTGGCTTTTGGTTGAGGACTCATGAGGACTTGATTAACAGACATTGTGATAATGTTATAAAGGATAATAATGGACAGGCAAGGTACTGATTCCGTGTGTCATTTTTAGAGTGCTACCCCTACCTTGTTTGGCGTCACGCGCAAGACGTGTCAGTTCACAAAGTCAAACCATAATTTGAAATATTGTTGTAAAGATATCAAACATTATTGTCTATAAATTTGATTTCAATCCGAACACAAATAATTGAGAAATAAGCTGAAATTTACGAAATTGCTAAACTTTTTTCCCTCAGTATACATAATTAAGCTTCTCTTACAACCAGTCGTGAGTCTTTATAAATCATGTGTCTTCGCAGATTTTCAAAACGTACGATTTTTAAGGACGCACGACGGATTGTAAAAGAGGCTTTAGTTACGAGAATTTTGGAGCAAAACGATGGCATCTTTTGAAGATGGGTATTGGTTTAAAATCTCATATGAATGACTGACTGTAGATGAAGGGAAAATCTTAGATATTCGGAAATTTCGCCATGAACAAGGACTTTATCCGAGGGACCCCGTACCTGTAGGTATGTTACATACATGGCGTACACCATTGAAGCAGGAGATCGAGGGTTCGCATTTCGGTGGAGGCCATGTTAGAATTGAAGCGACCGGTTGGTTAGCCGCCAGCTAGTTAAAGAATGGTAACCGTAGACCCATCTCTACCAGACGCCTGGCATCAAAATTGGGTAATGAGGAGGTGTTGTAGAGCTACAGATAAGAGGGGTCAAATTGCAATATTTTTCTCTACTATGTCTTGGGTGCCCATTGGAATCGTCTTAGATACGATTAAAATGAGTACCCACAACGTACAACGGTTGTCTTAACTCTGATGAAGCACCATATTTCTTTTTCAAAACATCTTTATTTAAGTTAGTCCATCCGTAATGAGACTCAAGCGACGTCGGGATTATTCGGGCGACGACGTAAACACTCGGGAGTAGAGCGTTCCACCATCGAATGTTCATGACTTCGCCCGAATAGGTATGGGTACGTAACGATTGTTCACGACGTCGCACGAAAAATTTCGACGTCGCGTGAATCTCATTAGGGGTGGGCTACCTTAATGGAACAATTTCAGGTACAGAATTGAAGTATTTTTCGCTGACGTGGTATACATATCATTAATAATATTGGAGAAAGAAATGACGTATTTACATAGGCTCTAGTGAGTAAATAAATCTACTTATTCTCATTGAAAGACCTGTCATCCGTTAATCCCTTCCTTTACTTATTAGTCGTCGCGGCTCCTTGTTATATATTTTGTAGCCCATTAGATTATATCCTTCATTTGTACAGTCGAAATAAATAGCCGAAAAAGATTATTTTGAAATACGTAGGTATGCAAAACATGCAAATAATGTGCATTGGTTTCCGTTGACATTAACAAATGTATTCCGAAATCAACTTATACGAAATATAAATCAAATGCAGTCTTGCTTAGTCTTTGAGTAAACGTAACAACATAACGTGATTGCGTCTACATTTTCTCTAAAAATACATGCTATAACGCTGCTTTTCAACGAATACCTCGTACCAGCAGCTAAACCAAGCTGCAATTACAAGGTTTTCGTTGGAAAGCGACGATACACATAATATTTACCCCTGTCCCATACAAGGCCTGGTTTTGACGTCCCTAATAGAAAAGGCTAGAGAAAACATTGAAACAAAAGAAGAAACTGTTGACAACCAGCAGTTTCTCCTTTTGTCTCAATATTTTCTGTGCCATATTTTACACAAATTCTATCCTTAATAACATCCATTTTGCCATTTGTGGCAGTTTTTGAAGTTGAACACACTAACATTTTTTTCGTTTGGGAAAGGGGGTAAGTCCAATGTCAGAAAAACTTTTCTGTTCAGTAGCAGATGGCGTAGCGTAGCAAAAAAAGGGAGACCCCAGGGTATCCGAGGATGCGATGACTTTTTTGTTACCGATTATTGATTCATTGGATTGGTCAATCTCGCTTGACCACCACAATTCGCGTAGTCTTAATGACGGTGGATAATCACGAGATACAATATTTTCAGAAAATCTTCAATAATTTTGTTAATATGCGACCGATTTGAATTTGGTTTGAAGCAGAGAACGTGGACAGACGTCACACATTAGATGGACGTGGTTGATATTTGAAAAATCAACTGATAAAAAAGTTATTGAAGATAAACCAAAATTGATTTTTCAAAAATCCAACACGTCCAGCTTATTTCTGGCATTTTCCCACCTTCTCTGCTTTATATTCTGAGTCACGTGATATATACACAGTGTTAATGATACACGTAACATGATGTCACAAGCATTTATATGAGGTCAAAGTCGTATTTTATGGGAACAAAATTATCCATACGAAAGGTGTCGCATTAGTATATAATTAATTCTATTCAATGGACAGATTTTTATGTACAGTCTATAAATTGGACGTTACATTAAAATATGGGCATTTATAGTTTAGATTAGGTTTTCCAATATCGCCTTGGAAATTCTGCTTTCACCTTTTTTGTGACTCGTATGCGAACCTCTAAATACTGTACTCAAAATGTATTCGAATGGATGCAATTACAACTTATGAGATCTACAATTTCCTTTCCTAAATTGCATTGCCTCTCATTAGAGTTGAAGATAAAAAAACATGTAAAGGATAGCAAGAGTGGTTTGTATAATTGTCGCTACACATGTAATTAACATAAGACTCCATAGATTCTATGATAAATACTTAAAGTTAGATGAAAAAGATGTGATTAACTGATAGCCTATCGAAACGCGGAACTGTAAAGTAAGAAGTCGTTCATAATCAACGGATAATAAAATCTCTAGATCACCAGGGCCCCGTTTTACTATCGATCTTACGATCATGTTTTTGTGTAACTTGTGTAACAAGGCATCTGATTGCACGAAAAATCTAATTGGGCCAATCAGGTTTGTTTTTACAAGTAATTATGCAAAAAAATCGTACGTTCGTTAGTAAAACGGGGCCCAGGACCAATATTTATTTCGCACTTTTCTTCGTGGCGTATCCTATCCGAACCTATAGATCTACTTCACATTTCATTTCTTTGTGTGAAAATGTATACATTAAAATCTTAAGAAATATTGCTACCACGGCACTTTTGAATCCCAATTTTGTCAATATTTTCCCATTATTTGCTATTAAGAGTAAATCTAATTTAATCCGTTCATGGGAAAATGGGTTATCTATAATCCGGACATGTATTATCATGTATGTTCAATCCTTTTGTAAATGACACATATTAGACTCGTCCAAGGTACATGTAACATGAACAAAAGTTCCTAAAAGTATACAATAATTGAATATAAACATGTAAAAATGGAGCTCGTGGTAGGGAAAACATGCTGGTTAAAAGTATATAACCCTTTTCTCTGTTAGTTTTCTTACTTTGCTTCCCCATGTCATGTACACAAGAGGGGAGTAAAAAACGACAAAAGATCTGGGAAAGAAGTTAATTCTTAATCCCAAACACACCGTGTCCAATCGTTACCGGGGGATGTGGTTTTCGTAACGCTGAAAGCGTGGTGTATAACGCCGGTTTGTGGTGCAAAACAGAGGCAGGACACCACCAAGGTAAGAAAATTGAAAAATTGAATCGATGAAGTTTTTTCTTTGGGAATGAGACTAGGCCGATGCTCATCTCAAATGATTTCTTGACCCCTAGCAATGTATGTTATCTTCGAGAAAGTTGCAGTTTTCTCTATCATTCCGTGAATGTAAGGCATTTCAGGCGAAATCAACTCAGCTTGCCCGTAAAATATTAATTATATACAAGCATAACCAGTTATGAACCCCAAAAAAGCATGCACTTCGTACTTACACATGTATTGCACAAAATCACATTGAGGTTTGCACCCTCTGCATCTTACAGAAGCCTTGGAAACGATTTTTATTTTCATTTACAAGTAACAATGGTGGATGTGGTGCACACAAAGAAATATTTTGTAACGTATGTGGGATGGTGATTTAAAAGCTTTGCGTTTTTCCTTTTTTAAGCAGGCCTAGCAGATATGGTGACACTTTCCCTTACTTCAGATGCAACACACGTCCTATTCGAATGATCCTAGCAATTGTGCAATAATTTTGTGTTTACACAAAGAATATGTGTTTTTTCGACATCAGCATTTTTAAACCCTATTAACCGGATTGTATAATGGATTTAGAAATTGTGCAACCCGAACGTTACATTTAAGGCGTACAAAATACAACTTATCTGTCAATATAGGGTTAATTCACGTTTTAGAGGTCGTTAACATTCGCAGAGGCCCAAGAAATATGTTAACGGCCGAGTGCGAAGCACGAGGGTTGTTTACGTAATGTGCGGGCCTCTGCGGATGTTATAGAGGAAAATAATTGACCCGGCAGAGTGACCTTAACTGTACACAAAAAATGGAAGAGTTTATTGTCCAGTTTAGATGGTAATGGTCCGTCGTTAATTTACGTAAAGGCGTGCACTGTATCCGTTATATAAAACATTGTGCCGCCATGTGAAAATAAGATTTTATCTAATCTAGTCAAATAAAAAATGTTAAGCTACCGTGGTCCATTTGGATCGAAGCTTTCAGTAAATCATTAAAATTGGCGTAATTTTAAAAAAAAATTAATAAAAACAGTTCACATCCTGGTCATACCACACAGATGACACAGGCTGACCAGGTCCCGGTTTCTCGAAAAAACTTAAGTACGTTCTCATGCTCAAATCTGAGCACCGTGCTCAAATCGCACGAAATCCATGTGAACTTCAATCGAATACCCTTCAACGTTAGAGAGTATCCCTTTGAAGTGGAGCATGTTCTCATGAGAATATTCTTAAGTTTTTTTTTCGAGAAACCGGGGCCAGGATCAGCAATTTTACATATTCAGTTTACCAATTACCATTTTAAGATGACGCGACAAATGTATGCACGTGAAAATACTATTAAGTCGTTGAATAATATGATTATTAGCTGTAAATAGCGAAGCATGCGAAGTGTTCGGCAAATCACGAGAGGTTCCGGCATACCTATCACCCCTGGACGATAAGTCTGTTGACCTTTCCGCTTGGTCTGCTCTGCCGGGTCAAATCTCGCCGTCTATAACGGCTGAAAAATACGTGAATTGATGCTATTATTGCATAAAAAACTATAAAATTCCAATGAATACTTACCCCAAAGCCATTGATATGTGCGAAAAATGAACCGAGGTGAGATAAGAAAATGTCCGCCAATGTTGTTTTGTTCTGATAAATCTTCCGGGAATTTTTTGTTATGCGTGACGTCGGAAAAACCTCAGTTGTTGAAAGCGGCGTTAAAATCCCACACTATCAATCAATTAGGTCCTTTCACTTATGTTTCAGTCTGTACCCGCAGAACGCACTTCCGGAGGCAAAAAAATGGTTTATGGGAAATCAACATTGTATACATGAAAATTGTTACTAAAAATAGTCCCAAATCGGCATTTTCAAAACGAGGCTCCCTAAATATGCGGAGAAAACAATGACGACGCACGTGTATTAAATATACAGCGATAAAGAGCACGTGCATTCAACATGCAGCGATAAAGCAAAGTTTAAAGTGGAACAAAAACTCTGAAATTGAATGTATTCGTTAATAGCCGGTATATTGCGTTTTTATTCACCTGAAAGGGTGTGGCTAAGCCAAAAGGTTATTCGACGAGTTTACTTCTCGATACCTTGGTTAACATAAGAGAAAAACGTGCGGCACGAGCATGAAAACATTTCGAAATTGAAAGACTGTGCGATTGTAAAACGTGTTATTAAAAAACCTCGTAAATACAGATTGATTCACGCTGAAGTTACAATAATTTGCAATAACACCGACGATTTACCGCTTGTTGAAAACGCTGTTTCTCCTCAATCTTCAATGTAATAACCGTTTACTAGGCTCCGCCCTATCTCCCGAAAAAAATCAGAATATAAGATGGTTATTTTATTGGATTTACAGTCAATTGTTCCCAGTTTCATTGTTGATTTCGTATGCACGCCATGCTTTGGGTTCGAGAGTATCGTTAACTAAAACACTTTGGGTTCGAGAGTTTTTGTTCCACTTAAAACTTTTGCCGATTTGGGACTATTTTTAGTAACAATTTTCATGTATACAATGTTGATTTCCCATAAACCATTTTTTGCCTCCGGAAGTGTGTTCTGCGGGTACAGACTAAAACATAAGTGAAAGGACCTAATTGATTGATAGTGTGGGATTTTAACGCCGCTTTCAACAACTGAGGTTTTTCCGACGTCACGCATCATACTATAATTTGAGCAACGTTTGTCTGTTTGTCTGTTTGTTCCCCTACTCCTCCCAGGTCCTTCGGCCGATCTTCACCAAACTTGGAGGGAAGGTGGAGGGCGGCCCCGGATATTAGCTTGAGGGGTTCATTTTTTGAAAGGTCAAGGTCATCGAGGTCAAAGGTCAAATCTATCGTTTTTACGGGTTACGGGACGGGATTGCTTACGGGTTACGGGACGGGATTATGTGGAGTGCGGCCCCGGATAGGTCAAGGTCATCGAGGTCAAAGGTCAGCCCCGGATAGGTCAAGGTCATCGAGGTCAAAGGTCAAATTTCGAGACGGGTAAAATTGCTAGTAACAAAAATTCCAGGAAGATTTATCAGAACAAAACAACATTGGCGGACATTTTCTTATCTCACCTCGGTTCATTTTTCGCACATATCAATGGCTTTGGGGTAAGTATTCATTGGAATTTTATAGTTTTTATGCAATAATAGCGTCAATTCACGTATTTTTCGGCCGTTAACATCCACAGAGGCCCGCACATTACGTAAACAACCCTCGTGCTTCGCACTCGGCCGTTAACATATTTCTTGGGCCTCTGCGAATGTTAACGACCTCTAAAACGTGAATTAACCCTATAACGTTCGGGTTGCACAATTTCTAAATCCATTATACAATCCGGTTAATAGGGTTTAAAAATGCTGATGTCGAAAAAACACACATTCTTTACACAAAATTATTGCACAATTGCTAGGATCATTCGAATAGGACGTGTGTTGCATCTGAAGTAAGGGAAAGTGCCACTATATCTGCTAGGCCTGCTTAAAAAAGGAAAAACGCAAAGCTTTACAATCACCATGCCACATACGTTACAAAATATTTCTTTGTGTGCACCACATCCACCATTGTTACTTGTAAATGAAAATAAAAATCGTTTCCATGGCTTCTGTAAGATGCAGAGGATGCAAACCTCAATGTGATTTTGTGCAGTACATGTGTAAGTACGAAGTGCATGCTTTTTGGGGGTTCATAACTGGTTATGCTTGTATATAATTAATATTTTACGGGCAAGCTGAGTTGATTTCGCCTGAAATGCCTTACATTCACGGAATGATAGAGAAAACTGCAACTTTCTCGAAGATAACAGACATTGCTAGGGGTCAATAAATCATTTGAGATGAGCCTCGGCCTAGTCTCATTCCCAAAGAAAAAACTTCATCGATTCAATTTTTCAATTTTCTTACCTTGGTGGTGCCCTGCCTCTGTTTTGCACCACAAACCGGCGTTATACACCACACTTTCAGCGTTACGAAAACCACATCCCCCGGTAACGATTGGACACGGTGAAACAATAAATTCCCAAATAATTAATCAGTTTTTACTCCACTGGTCAAATTCTTATAGTAACCCTCTCATGAAGACAGCTGATCGCTGCCCCTAGTTTGTCCTCTAGTATTATTTTCCGATGAATTTCTAAAGGCGGTTTCTCGGAACAATTACATGGTATGATGAAAGCGACTTAAGAGGAGTCCAATATCATTTTAAAAATGCTTAAAAAATCCTTCTTATACGGTTCACGCCATATTTCTTCTGATACCAAAGCTTTGACAGGTAACATAGACTAGGACCAGCCTGCACAGAAATGTAGCCTGATATTAGCCTACACTGTCTGCTTTCTATTCAGTAAATGCTACGACAACTAGTCGAAATGTCGTTTAAAAAGCTCACTATGGAAATCAATATGAGCTAGGATGCAGCAAAGGGTCTCCTGTGATATTTGAGAGCAATATGGATCCCGATCAGCATGACATTGTGCGTAAGCACAGTCTGATCGAGATCCATGCCGTACTGTAACAGCTTGTTCATGGCATATAGATGAAGAAACTAAAGGAAAGCAGCGTGCATCCTTATTCGACCACATTTGACCTTTCAGTCCGATATGGCAACAATATTGTCTAAAAAGCTATAAGAGCAAGACCCGTTTTCAAGGTCCAGGCTCGTGTATACATGGTAAATTAAGGCGGATATCTTACATTGATATAGTCCAGCCACGGTATTATGGCACATGTTCACAAAATTTACCCATGAATGCGGATACCCAATATTGAACCCAAAACTACCATAATTTTGCATGTGCTGGTTCGAATCCTGCAGGTGTCAGACACCTGCAAGATTCGAACCAGCACATGGAAAATTGTAAAAATTTGCAAAAAAACAAACAATCAGAAAAAAAAAAAAAAAAAAAAAAACATGTGTCGTAATTTACTCCAACTAGACTATAGTTTTCGAGATGTAAGTATTTCATGTTATGGTTCATTAGTATTTCCTTTTGACATGATATATCGAATGAATAATTGAAAAACGAAATATTAAATCTATATCTACATTCTTTGAGATCTGATTAAATTATTTATCAGAGTGAGCATTTTTAAAACTGTTTAAATGGACTTCTACCTTCAAGTAAAGTTGGCAGTGCCACAGTTTAATATCGAAGAAGTAACATATTAAGTAAGTTTTCTGGAGCAGACCGCTATAACCTGAATGCTTAATATATTATCATATGACAGACCCTTTACTAGAACAATTAAAGCTACTATTTCCCAGATTTGGACCCAAAAATTGTCAAATACAAACGAAAGGTACACTTTTTAAGCTTTATATGACCTGATTAAATGATTACGACAAACTATTGAAGCAACGACTCATTTTTTCGCAATTTGATACCAAATTCATGAAGCGATGTCGAAAGTAGGTCAAAACAGTAGGACATGCGACTTTCTTAAATGACGTCACAACATACATGATGACGTCATATTGAAATTCAAGTATGAATCTCGTTTGAATCATGGTCCGCGCTGTATGCGCATGCGTAACAATTTAAAAATAATTCTAACCCCATCTGAGACGGGGTTGAATTTAGGTTTGGATTCTCCCTCAATTCAGCTATCTGTCTTGTAATTTCGGCTCATTCTCTGTCTGAATCGCATATTATTAACCATTCCGAAGTGGTCAACACAAAAGTTTTGCATATTTTTTCAAAAAAATTCATTTTTTGCAATTAGACCATCTGTTACCGTCGCCCTTTAAGATAGAATACCCATAATGAAAAACACCACTTTCTATCCATACGAAATGCATCAAATTACACACACTTGTAAATACACTTCACATAAGTTGATTCACCGTGCCGGATTTCTAGATTATGCTTCAAGAAGAAAATAATTTACAAATATCCTTTTACTCTATATTCATATGCAAGAGAGGTAATTTTGAACATTTTTGTCAAATATTTTCATAACTTAAGTATGCATGAATTCAAAATTCTAAACCGTACAAAATGCTTATTTTTATATTAGGAATGGAAATGTAACACAGTTTAGGAATTACTGGTATTTTTTTAAATTTCGCCACTGGCTCTTTGGTGCTAACTATGGGTATTCTACCTTAAAGTGACATTTCACATTTATTTCATTTTTTAAAAGTATGTCTTGATGCAAAGATTGTTTATTCTAATTTGTAGAAATGCTATCAGTTTATTGAAGTTGTTATTTATAAGCGAAAACTACGCCTCTAAAGGTGAGACAGAAATGACCAATTCTTTAAATCTGAACTGTTGTCCACAACAATTGGTTTAATTCTAGCACAAAAATATATATATTTATTGTAAACGGTTCAATATTTTGACTTGAAAATTTCAGAACTTTCATAAGAAAAGATGCTCTTTCAGATAAAATAAAAGTAAAATTTGTGTAAAAATAATAGTGAAATGTCACTTTAAAATGAAAAATGATATTAAAAAAAATAGAGGTTGATCCTCTTTTGCATATGGAAGGAAAGAATCTGTAGGCCAACATACCATACCCTTATGCCATAAAGGACCCTTTTACCAGGTCCAGGCTTCTGTTCGCATATACCAACAGAAACCTCTGCACTGACCTAATGATTTAGTAGCAGATTACACCACAACTTTGCAAGTTAAAATTGATGATTCTATTTTGAAGTACATGTACCTGTGTAAATGGAGAGTAATTATATTTGAACGTCAATCGGGTGACCGGGTCACTCCATTTATTATGACCGTTTTGTTGTCTTTTGACTGTTAACCAGGCACTATTGTGAACTACTTATGTATTGGATCATTAACTTGTTTGATCTCTGGGTCATTTACAAAATAATGAAAATAAGACCTACAAATCCTACACTGAACAGATCTTCTAAACCGCCACTTTTTAGAGTCCACCATACAAAACATTTTTAATCCACATGTACATTCTTCGACAGAAGACATGTCTCGTACACCAATTAAGCATGTTTGACGCGAACCTGCTGCTAGAGAGGGTTTCAAAATATGTTTACAAATTGCATTTTCGGGTTCTTTTAGCACATATTGTATTCCGTAGGAGATCATAAAACATCAAAAGGTATTGATATACCGAAATTGTTGTTTTAAATGTATCGGTTGTTTCTGTGTGTTGTTGTCTTCATAACGAGTTCTGTGGCGCCAAAACCATGTCAAAATGCACAACAGAGCATGACTCTTGTACAGTCCACCATACAAATTATTATTGATCAACGTGTACATTTCTTTACGAAAGACACGAATTGTGAATCAGTTATTCACATCATTAAAGGATTTTGGACGCATAAATTTATGCTACTGCAGAGGATACAAAGTAATGTTTACGAAACTGTATTTTCGTGTTATTTTATAGCATGTTTTGTATTCCATAGAAAACCACCAAAGCATTCAAATGTGAATATTTGCCGACATTGTTGTTAACGGTCATCAAATATAACTTAGATTAAATGAATTTATCAATTCATATCGGAGATATGGTCCAATGTAACCACAATCCATTCAAACAAGTTTTGGCAAAAATTCCAGGTGACCTGAAGTGTGGAAGACATACACAAGCGGCTGTGACGTCTGGAATGACACCTCAGAACTTCCCAGGTAGCTACTATTCAAAGATGAAATAAAAAATAAATCGGGTGTCGATCGAGATCGTCCTGTTTTAACTATGTAAATAAAATACATATGATAGAATAAGTAGAAAAATATCGAACATAACTTTTCTCACTTTTTTATTTGTTATTTTTTTGTACTTTTTCTACATAACGACAGCGAGAAAATGCTGGATAGTACGACGTTTCTGATTGGATGAAAGGAATATACAGGTGCTCGCGTAAATTTATGCGTCGACGCATATATTTACGCGTCGACGCATATATTTACGCGTGCAGTCATAAAATTTATGCGTGCACGCGTAAAATTTATGCGTCGACGCGTAAATTTACGCGTCGACGCATAAATTTTATGACTGCACGCTAAAATAGGACTTTTGACCCATTCGGTACGGCATAGAGGGGTGTCACATCCCGTACCTACAGTTTATTTTTCTGGTGTGAAAATCTAGCGTGACGATGACCCTTTTCAATTTGCAATTTGGTTGTGTTACACTTCGAGAGTCTCCGTGAAATTGTGACATATTTTTTTAAAAAAGGGTTCATCGTTCTTATTTGAAATTTCAAGCTCCTATCTGAAGTATTAATGGAGTTATATAAAGTTATTATGATGTGGCGGTTTAGAAGATCTGTTCAGTGTATATAGCTTGTGTTATTTTCTATTGAATCTATTATATGTACAAATGATTAAAATAAAATGTTATAGTCTAGTCTCTATTTGTTGTTTTCCGTTTGAAAAAGGTTAGAATATACGACTATGTGACCAGTATTATCAACGATCGTACGATTATGTTTTTCCTACATGCAATAACATGTAACAACAAATCTCGTGCAATCAGATGTTTTGTTGCACAGTTTTCACAAAAACGAGGTAGTAAGATCGTTGATAATACGGCCCCAGATGTTCAGACTGACCAAGAGCGTTGCTTGTCAAAAATTAGATTTACGTAAAGGTAGTGTATCACACCTACCGTAATGGCTTCTTATAGCAATGTTGTTAACATTGGCTTTGATTAACTAGCTACACAACAATGAATCATGTGAAAATGTAAATCAAATAAGACAGCATCCCAGAAACGGAGAAATTGATTGGTACAACGCTTTTCACATAGTTTTCTGGTCAATGTTTCCGTGCAGTTTGCGCTTCTACGAACATGAGTATGGTTAGTTGTGCTTTTAAATTTCTTTTGGTTTCAAATGTATTTTCTCTTAAAAAAGACTAATCTGTATTTAAACTTATCATCATGAAAAGCTGATTTATGACAAAATATGATGTTGCAGCTGTGTTAGATAGATACATCACTGTGAGAGAAGATGAAAACAACCTCGACAGCTTGTAGGCCTAATTACGTTTGAGCTTTGGCACAATGAAAAGGTCTTTAATGCATTAAAACTTGACAAAATGATGACATGAAATCAGAAGCACCTATTCAGATAAGACATGCACAATCATGTAGGTTTATGTCTAATGATGATGCATTGTGTTGATCTCAGAATTCCTGTAATGATGATCTAATAAGAGAACAACGTGGATCCTGATCAGACGGTCTTGATCCATATTCTTAAGCCTAAAAACATATAGGATTTTCACAACAATTTCTCGCACTCATGTATACTTGCAGTCTGTGGAAAGGATGCATTATAGAATCTTTATTTTGATAACACAAAGTATCTGGTGTGGCTGAATAATCCCATTTAGAACAAAAAAAAAAAATGTTGGAAATGTTCGACTGCATAGACTTGCTGTCCTTCATATCGTCGTTGTTATTGCAAATACTTCGTATCTCCAGCTTGATTAAAGCTGGAGTTACGAGGTCTTGCAATTACTACGACGATATGTACACCATTCTACCTTTTCACATGACGAGATATCACCATACATGTTCCATCTCATCTCAGCACGCATGTATCGGTTCATCTAGGTAATTTTCTCGGACATGCACAAGTCTGTCAAATATCAGACATCGTTTTGGCCTTCAAAAGTGGCTTAAAATTAATAGAGAATTTCTAATCAGATGAAAGAAATAAGGAGTTCATACTACAATGTCAGAGCTCTAAGTCCGCTATCAACAGAACGGTAGACTTGTCCTAATCTAATTGTTTACCACACGACAAAAATAGGTTTTAGAGATGGGAGATTTAAATGGTAAAATAAAGAAATAGTCGAACGAAAATGACAAAATGGTGGAATTCATTATAGGCTATTCTTTTTTTGGCATAATATGTTTATTAATCTTCACGCCCTTTAATTTCATTCAGCGCTTTCCTAAACATAAATTAAAGTAAATATAAATCATACTTCACAAAAGTGTTCAATTATGAAAACAATTTCGATATTGGAACTGTGCATTTAACCCTTTCCCAAACAAGGCACGATGTTAATGTCCCTAAGGCTTTGGGAAACATTGAGGTCAAAGAAGAAAATGTAGTCGAGAGGTAGAGCGTCGGCCTAGCGACTAAGAGGTTCCGAGTTCGATCCCCGGTAGCGGGGGTTGTTCGAGGCTACTCTTTGGCCCACACATTCGGCGCGAGTACTGGTCAGTGTATTTCCAGGAAGCTGATTCGAGAGGGATTAAGATAAGTTGAAAAAACTTGCTTCCCAATCGATGTAAAATAAATACGTTCAAAGGAACGTCTGAAGAAGAAGAAGAAGAAGAAGAAGAAGAAGAAGAAGAAGAAGAAGAAGAAGAAGAAGAAGAAGAAGAAGAAGAAGAAGAAGAAGAAGAAGAAGAAGAAGAAGAAGAAGAAGAAGAAGAAGAAGAAGAAGAAGAAGAATTTCTGTCGTTTGTGAAATGATAAAACAATAGCTATCAATTTTAAACCATGGACCCCCATGCGATTATCAGGGAGTTTTATCAACAAAATCAAGCTATATTAGATGCAGATTCATCGTCTTGAATATAATAATATGCGATTATCAACTGGATCATCTAGATAAAACACTAATAGGGCCTACATATGAGCCTACTTTGAGGAGGAGTCCTTAAAAATAGCTTATCGCCGCATTTCAACAAAAATCTTAAACTGCAGCTTAAACAATTGCAGTTACGTGTTTTTGTTGAAAAGCCACGGTTATGATACACTCCTCTTTCCAGATCAGTTTGTTCCTATACGCAGTTTTTAACCCATTACAAAACGACAGCATTTTAGACTGGTCCAAATTGAAAGAAGTTGCAGACGACATTTTCAAGTTGATAAAATGTCTAAATTCTACAACTTTTTGGTTAGAAAACATTGTGGGAAATGAAGAAATTGCTTGTCACAAGCAATTTCTTCATTTTCCACAATGTTTTTTCAAAGCCGTTTTTCTTTTGGGGAGTCAAAAAGAGCCACTGTGTGGTAATGGGTTAAAGTTTCTTTATGCCACGAAGAAGCTATTCTGGTATTCCATCTATCATTTGATTGCAAACACTTCGCGCAACTTCGGGTGTAATCCGTGGAAATGGAAATTCCGGTTGCCACGGATGACACATAGAAAATTGCTGCTTTACTTCGAAAACCTCGTATCTGCAGCTTAAAACAAGCTGCAGATACGAGGTTTTCGTAGAAAAGCGACGAAATGATGAATGTATCTGGATGTTAAATTCAGGATACCAACCATCATCAATTTCCGCTGCCCCGGATGACTCCCGAAGTTGCTCGGAGCGTTCGGCATCCAATGATGGACGGAATACCATAAGAACAACATGGACATTGATCAAACTGTGTGCGTATGTTCAGACTGGTCTTGATTCTTGTTGATCTAAAATGTCATAAGAGCCCATTTTCAAGATCCTGGCTCACAAATAGGGACTGTATTGCAGCAATTTACCCAAAACGATATCGTTGAGTGTTGGCGCGAAAAGGAGATAAAAAGTGGCAAAACTAACATTACAAAATATATGCACGCATGCGCGGATCCAGAGGGGGGGTGGGGGGGTCAGGGGGTCATGACCCCCCCCCCCTGGAATTTTGCGAAAAAAAGGGTTATCAAAAAGATAACTGGTTATGTTCCAAATAAACTGCGTTATTTGTCACGACAAACCGTTGTTATATTTAGTCATTCATGGTATGACATGTATCTGCTTGCACATCCATAGGGGGGGGGTCAGGAGGTCTGACCCCCCCCCCTGAAATTTTGCAAACAAGGGGTTAAAGATCGGATGACCCCCCCCCCCTCCCCCTGGGAAAAATTCCTGGATCCGCGCTTGGCACGGATGCACAATCTCTTTTTTTCAGTCCGCTAATTCTTGACATTATTTTCAAAAGGATTCATCATTTAAAAACCCCGAAATAAAAAAAAACCCAAGATTGGCATAATTTAACAGTTAGAAATTAAAGACAATGCAAATCAATCATTTAAGTGTAAAACTTTGATTCTGGGACTGTACGTTAGAAATTTTTGGAGGAAAAGGAGCAAGTGCTAGTAATAAGCATTTCTTCTTCTCTTCAAATGTTACGTAAATATCTTTCCCAATGGATTATCACCGTAAGGTCATGTGTTAGGAAAAAAATGCTAAATTATCTCGAATAAATGTCGAAAAAAATGCACAAAACATCTGAGTTCGTTTAGGCTTACGAAATTGGCACAGACAATAAAGAATTTGTAATCAAGTGAATCAGTATAAGATAAAGATATCAAACATAATTATTATACTCTCTATTTTTAGACTTTCATCCCTATTGTATAACATTCATTCTCATTCATTTCATTATCATATTTTTCGTTCTTTCATTTAAAACGAAAATTAGTAGAAATACTGTTACATCTAACTATGAAAGATATGAATTAATTAAAAGGAATAGATTAAAATTATCATATAATTTGAGACCATTTCTTGACTTATGAAATAATGTCTATATGTGTTCTGATTCGGCCTTTTCTACATGTATATCTTTCAGTGGTTTTGATTTCATTCTTGAACAAGTTAAAGAAGAAATAGAAGAAGCTTCTCTCAATATTGGCTGTTAGCAATTGGATCTACATAATAGAGTTATACATTAAAGGGACCCATGCTAGGTTGTTGGACATAGAAACATGTAAAAGATAAATTCAAGAAATATCGTTTGGAATTGTCCTCCTGCATAGCTAGATCATTTCCGTCCGGGGAAATTTCAAACATAGTTCATTTGGTCCTTCTAAATCAAGTCTGTATATAATTACCCTACCCGCACTTTATTTTTATAGTAAGATTTTTGAAAAACTGGACCTTGGTAGATAGTGAAAAGTTCTGAAATTTATTTATTTTTGGCCCTAGATAATGCAATGCAACATGCAACAATACAAACTCTGGCTGTCCCGATGTTGCTCTTATCACTGAGGAACTTAGCACTAGCTGCGATATCGTAGCCATAAACTAGATGATGGGTAGATCAAAATTCAAAAAAAGGTTACATTACATTATTGCAGCTAACCTAGCATGTGTCCCTTTATGCCACGATACAATTTGTAGATTTCAACATCTGTCATACATTCTACCTGGGTAAACTTTTTTGGAACGGTACTGAATCTGAAATCACTTGAAAAGTCATAAACGTCATTAAGAAAATCAGCGATGTCAAGTAGTTTGATTAAGCAGACAGTTAATAGAGGAAAATCGCTATCTACCATTCGTTCAAGCCGTTGCAACGATGTTTTGTGATTCGTGGAAAACCAGTCTTGGCAGCACTGTTTTTCTGTTTTCAACTGCTATAGTAACAAGCAGACAAGCTGACAATTGGCGTTGTTTTGCAGTAATTGCTACCCTAGATAAAATCTATGCATCTGTTTTGAAGAAAGATGACGTTGCTCTTCCACCGAGCAACCTTGCAAATTTGTTTACAGGATTCAAAAAGGCGATAACTACTACTTATCCAAGCTGCAGTTACGACATTTTCGAACATGCTCAACGATTTAATTGTTTTGAGTGGTAATTTCGTTTATTTACTTAGACCAATTTATTTCATATCGATTGCGAAACACATTTTAACAACCAAAATTAATCACTCTCGATTGTGCTTCCTCGATTCAACGAATCTTGTATACCAGTATCTGCACCAAACGTTATAGCCAAAGATCAATTAATCCCTTTCTGTGGTCTAACTTGGAACCTCTTGAATGGGATAGCAACAACTTTTTAAAACGTTGTTTAACCTTTTCCCAAAACAAGACCATGTTTAACGTCCTTATGTGAAGGAATGGGGAAACATTTAGGCAAACGATGAAATTGCTGATAATCAACATTTTCTCCATTTGCCTCAATATTTTCCGCATTACACTTTTATATTGTTCATTGACGTCATCTCTGTTGAAATCAATTTTGTCATCTACTGTAGCTTTCAAATGAACCCGTCTAAATTCGTGCTGATTGGGAAATCTCTCTATTATTAGAACATGCCTATCGAAATTTGCTGTAGGTACAAAACGAGTGATAAATATATACTGAGAGGCAAAAGAAAGTATACACTTTTGTTTTCCGATATCTCTCTTAATTTCCATTCCGGCCGAATAATTCCGATGTTGCGCGAACCTCATTACGGATATTCTACCTTCAGAAAAGTTTACAGACCCTGTTTATTTATATTACAGTACCGTTGAAAATTTTAAGATCTATAAAATAAACAAGTGATTTACTCTGCCAGATAAGCGAATTTCGGGGGAAATTTGGTCATTCTGTTTTATGCTAAATCCTTTCCTAGGTAACGATTCAAACTCATAGATTTTGCGAACGTACACTTTTCCACAACGTTTTTCTCAAATGACAATTGAAATATGCAATGTGAACAAATGTTAAAAAAAAAAAAAAGAAAAAACATGAAAAAAATACAAAATACTAGCTCTATTAGGACTGTATTTTGACTTTATTTTTTTCCACACATGTTTAGGTCTGCTTAGATATTTTTTCATGTTTTCTACCCTTGCAAATATTTAAAAAAAAGTATTTTGAAATAATAGTTATTTACACTTTCATGGACAAGTGTACTCTCTTACGAACAGAGCGTATTCTCCCTACTTTCCATTTCGATAGAATACTCTCTGTTCTCGCGGGGTCGTTTCACGTCTAATCTCGGGGCCTTGGCGGGATTTCGGTATCCAATCGTCGCCAATATACTCATAAACAATCGAAATTTCTGATACAAGAAATGATTGGCTAACGCTTCAAATTACCAGCTTCCGCCAAAAATAGAAGCGACGTAATGTATACGTAATCAAACCAGATCAAACTGAAAGATTTTGATTCGATAATTCAAATGTTACCGGCTTCAGCCAAAAATAGAAGCGACGTAATGTATACGTAATGATCATGCAAGATAAAACTGAATGATTTTGATTCGATAATTCAAATGGTGTGCTATAATTAGATTATGACGACCAAATAGGCTGTTGGCGTACCGAAAACTGCAGAGGTCATATTTGATGGTTTAATCAATAGAGCTCGGCATGGAGAGTAGGACAAGTGAAGCCTATAATATGTATTTATTCATTTATTCAATGTTTTATTACCTGATCGATGAAAGTTCCGTATCCCATACATACACACGTACAGTCACAACATTAATGCCACACAGTAGGTAATTCTAACCGGGATTAATTTACCTTTATATTCTACTATAGAAATCCGGATAATTACCCTTAACAATATACTCGATGATTATTATATTATGCGGATATTTCATTACCTGTTCAGCTGAAGATTTATATTCCCGTATCCCATACATACACACGCACAGTCACGACGTTAATGGCATACAATAGGTAACTCTAACTCGGTAATTCACCTGTACAAATCTACATTCTACTATAGAAATCCGGATAAATACCCTTAACTTATAAACCCGATAATTCAAATAAATGGCCAGATTTAATTATTCTTTAACTCTTTCTCGTAAGGCAAGAATTTGGACTTTTCGAATTAGAAAGCTAGTATAGGTAAAGTGGACTTGATAAATATAGAATGTGTGCACAATACAGTAAATACGATATTCATTAACCAATGCCCACACAATGTCAATTTTACGTGCCACAAGATAAGGATGTTTGGAAAACTGCGGAAAAAGAAGATATTGCTTGTGACAGGCAATTTCTTCATTTTTCATAATGTTTTCTACTAGACTATTCCGAAAAATGACAAAAAATAATAAATCGCATTCACATGAAATTGTCCTGTACGGCATTATTTAATTTGTAACAGTCTAACATTATCACGGTGGATAATCACGTGATGAATATTTTCAGAAAATCTTCAATAATTTTGTTAATTCTCGACCGATTTGAATTCGGTTTGAAGAAGAGAAGGTGGACAGACGTCACGCATTAGATGGATGTGGTTCATTTATGAAAAATCAACTGATAAAAAACTTATTGAAGATAAACCAAAAATGTGGGTTATCTTCAATAACTTTTTTATCAGTTGATTTTTCAAAAAAATCTAACACGCCCAGCTTATTCCTGGCATTTTCCAACCTTCTGTGTTTGAAACCGAATTTAAATTGGTCAAGTATTAAAAAAGATATTGAAGATTATCAGAAATTCTGAGTCACGTGATTATACACCGTAATTATGCCGTCTGGTAATGGGTGAAATAGGAAAAACGCTGGTTAAGACAAGTTTCTACTTTTGTCTCATTATTTTACAAACCTTTCCTAGTAGGGATGTCAAAACCAGGTCATGTTTGGGAAAGGGTTAACATAAACATAAAAACATAGATCAGCAACTGTTTTGTGCAGTTTGATCAGGACCCTTGTTTCTCACTTTTAACCCATTCCCAAACGGTGTAATTCATACTACTACATTTGGAAAACAAAGTAACATTCTAGATTCAGAGAATTGCCTCAAATAGAAAAGTTTCGATAACACTAAACTCTCAGCGACCGCAGTTCGTGCAGACTGACTAGGATTTAAGTGGCTTTCCGTAATGTGGCCATTTTGAGATTAATAAAACATCGGATTTTTTCGAGATGCGCCGTTGTGTATCCGAAGTTATTCGGGCGCGGCCGTAAACATTCGGCGGCGGAAAATTCCACCGCCGAATGTTTTCGACGTCGTCCGAATAATTCCGATGTCGCGCGAATCTCATTAGGAGTAGACTACCTTAAAAATATGTTTCCGGTCCTTCCGAGAATAGGGATCGATTTTATCAACTAAACAATGACGTAGATCGGAAAAACTCTATCTACATAGGTATTAAACGATCTATTTTTAACACAATCCATCTACGATATCTTTCCCTATTTGGATTATCACGTGCAGCAACATTGGATTTCAACCAATATACAACGTCATCGGCTGATAATAGCTCAATTTTATTTTTGTTTCGTAACAAAATGACTGCGATTATCACTTCAGCAAAATCGGCGACTCCTAAATTTTCACCTTCGAACGCTTTCCAAAAACAAACCCTAGTCCCGAAAGTTAGAAACACTTTTGAAAAAAGAAACATCTTCTCTATTAACGTCAGGGATTTCAATGTTAGAACATTGATGCAGATGCATCGTAGATTTATGCCTACGTTTTATTATTTGTTCGTCTGCAATTTCTTTCACTTTGGACCATTCTAAAATTTTGTTATTTTAAGCAGGTAAAAAGTGAAAAAATATGTTTTATATAATCCATGTTGTTTTGTAATCTATAATTAACACTTTCGTCATACAAAACAATATCGAATGTACAGATGTACTCAAATCAAAGAAGTCACAAAGTAGGAATTTCTCTGACTGAGTAACATGCCGTCGCGTTTCATCATTGTTTTAAAGGGGGAATAACATTTAACATCTTACAAATTTTCAGAGAACTTCGTGCAAAAAATAAATATATATTATGAAAATATGGCCTTTAAATTGCATCTATGCCAAATCTTAGCTTTCTATCTTGTGTATTGGCTAGGATGTTGACGGATTTAAAACCCCATATGTTTTATCATTATGATTTTTATCCCCCCGACAAAAAATCTTGGGGTTTTAAATCCGTCGACATCTAAGCCAATACACAAGGTAGAAAGCTAAGATTTGGCATATATGCAATTTAAAGACCATATTTTAATAATATATATTTATTTTTTTGTACGAAGTTCTCGGAAAAATTGCAAGATGTCAAGTGTTATTCCCCCTTTAAGCTGCAGTTACGAGGCTGTTGATGAAAAGCAGCGGTGTTTTTTTCCCTTCAGAATTCGGATTAATTTTTAATTATATTCAAGTACGTTCAAATCCAGAGGTACATGTACATTGTAAGAGGAAGTATTGGCCCTTTAAAATACAATATCTTATTTTTTGTTTATCAAAACTCTATGTTGTGTATACTCATTGGAATCGTTCCATCGAGACGATGCTAATGAGTACCCACAATATATGGTTTGGATTTGATATCAACACAGTAAATCAAGAATGATTTCATCCCATCAAGTATCTGTTGATCTTATTAGCCATATCTACACAATTCCTTGATTTGACGTCCCTATTAAATGGAGTTTATAAAAAGGATAAATTCTTGAATATCATCATTTCTCCCTTTCTCTCGATTCTTTTCAAGCAATACGATACATATTTCACACCTCAATATCACTTACTATTATTAAGTCATCTGATCTCCACCGCCATTGAAACAGCTACTACAAAAATGTCACCCATTAAAGGTTCGATATCGTGAACCTATGTGGGGGAGCAGCTGGGGGCTCGGCAAGGGTGTTGTGGTAGTACTGGTATGAGAAACGAAAAGAATCCATGGTTAATGCTCCAGCCGCCGCGATATGACCTTAGTTGTTGAAATGGCGTAAAACCCCAATAATCAAATCAAATCAACTAGTCAAGAAACTTTGTGTTTGAAAAAGGGTTAAAGTAGATTAATCTAGAGCTTAGTAGCGCCTGTTCATCCATACAACTGAATCCATGTCCAATGTGTTAGTACTTATTAGTGATTATCACCTTTCATCTGATTAGACTGTCAATATATGACTATGCTATGTACAACATACTTACCGAATTCTGTTTCCGCATACCTATCATATTCCACATAACACATTATTATGGCATGAGTTGCATTGTAACAATATCGCTCATAATGTATATGTTGTGCCGATTTTAAGATTATTGCCTAAATTCGAAATTGGGCATGCCCAATTTCGAAATTGGGCACGGAACTTTGCCCAATTTCGAAATTGGCCATCCATTTTCGAAATTATGATTCAGTAAGTTCCGTGTGTCATGCAGACCTATTTCTGTCGATCTTTTTCGACGATTTATTGATAATTGAATCATACAAACGCACGAAATGTTAATATTATTTACGGTTTACTGCGAAACTGCCATGCAGAACTATTTCTGTCGATTTATTGTCGTGTTTTCCTCAGTGATTTATTGATAATGAATCAAACGACGTCCGAACTGATTATTTTTGCCCATTTGTAAGGTTTACTCTGATTTTTACACTTCCTACGTACTCGTTGCTGCGGCGGATCAAGGATGTCTGTGATGGGATTTGAATTTACAAATAGAGAGGTTCGTTTGCCCAGTATTGCAGTGGCGTAGGAGGGTTTACAATATTGGGGGGGGGCAATTGTTAAAGTGAATGGAAAGGTTGGTGTATTATGGGGGCATAGAATCAGTCGGCATGACGTCATAGCCTCACTTTCATTTTTTCATCGAGGGTACTTCCTCGGTCTTTATCGTTACGGGATACCATCTTTGAGGCAGATTATTTCAAAAATCAATCGTTAAAATTCATAAACAAAACTCTTTCTTTAAAGAATGTGATTTAAACTTTCTAACTACCAACGCATTTTTAATAATCAGGCGTAGTCGTCGAGATATTAATGCTGAAAGTTGGTTATGCTTCAACGAAAAAGACCGAAGCTTTCACCTCCACCGAATGAGTGCAGGTCCGCTGACGACGTTTTTGATTGGCTGAAAGAATTGTGCCGACCGGGTCAATAGGGGGCCCTTTTCTAAACTATGGGGGCAGCACCCCCGCCCCCTCTTCCTACGCCTATATATTACACAATTTTGACTGAATTCAATTCGGAATTTCTGCATTGAAATGAAATAATCAGGCTGCAGAGACATTGGCAGATTCAGAGGGGTTCGTGGGTTCGGGGAGGGGCGAATCAATCTCCTCTGAAGCCTAATTATTTTGATTTCATGCAAAAATTCAGTCAGAATTGTGTGATAATAGGAATACGGCAACATTTTATCTGAATTTTCTGATAGAATTAAGTCACAGGATAAATGATGTCATCATTACGTTGCGAGGTCGTACTGTAAGCGGAATCATGCGTACTTATTAGAATGATTATAATAGTATAAGATCCATTTCTCATTCTGTAGTTCTGGCCAGCACGGTGGGAAGGATCCGCTAGTTTGGCTGGGTGGGTTGCTCGTTCTGGCCAGCACGGTGGGAAGGATCGGCTAGTTCGGCTGAGTTGGTCGCTAGTTCTGGCCAGCAGGGTGGGCAGGATTGGTTTGTTTGGTCGCTAGTTCTGGCCAGCAGGGTGGGAAGGATCGGCCAGTTTGGCTGGGTCGCTTGCTCTTTCTGGCAGGCACTGTGGGAAGGATTGGTTTGTTCGGCTGGGTTGGTCGCTAGTTCTAGCCAGCACGGTGGGAAAAATCGGTTTGTTTGGCTGGGTCGGTCGCTTGTTCTGGCCAACACATAGGAAGAATCGGTTTGTTCGGCTGGGTCGGCCGCTTGTTCTGGCCAGCATAGTGGGAAGAATCTGCTTGTTCGGCTAGGTCAGTTGCTAGTTCTGGCCAGCACGGTGGAAAGGATCTGCTTGTTCGGATGGGTCGGTCGCTTGTCCTGGCCAGCACGGTTGGAAGTATCGGCTTGTTTGGCTGGGTTGGTCGCTAGTTCTGGCCAGCACGGTGGGAAGAATCTGCTTGTTCGGCTAGGTCAGTTGCTAGTTCTGGCCAGCACAGTGGGAAGGATCTGCTTGTTTGGATGGGTCGGTCGCTTGTCCTGGCCAGCACGGTGGGAAGTATCGGCTTGTTTGGCTGGGTTGGTCGCTAGTTCTGGCCAGCACTGTGGGAAGGATTGGTTTGTTCGGCTGAGTTGGTCGCTAGTTCTGGCCAGCACATGGGAAGAATCGGTTTGTTCGGCAGGGTCGGTCGCTTGTTCTGGCCAGCATAGTGGGAAGAATCCGCTTGTTCGGCTAGGTCAGTCACTAGTTCTGGCCAGCACGGTGGGAAGGATCTGCTTGTTCGGATGGGTCGGTCGCTTATTCTGGCCAGCACGGTAGGAAGGATCGGCTTGTTTGGCTGGGTCGGTCGCTTGTTCTGGCCAGCATAGTGGGAAGAATCCGCTTGTTCGGCTAGGTCAGTCGCTAGTTATGGCCAGCACGGTGGGAAGGATCTGCTTGTTCGGAAGGGTCGGTCGCTTGTTCTGGCCAGCACGGTGGGAAGTATCAACTTGTTCGGCTGGGTTGGTCGCTAGTTCTGGCCAGCACGGTGGGAAGGATCGGTTTGTTCGGCTGGGTCGGTCGCTTGTTCTGGCCAGCATAGTGGGAAGAATCCGCTTGTTCGGCTAGGTCAGTCGCTAGTTCTGGCCAGCACAATGGGAAGGATCTGCTTGTTCGGATGGGTCGGTCGCTTGTTCTGGCCAGCACGGTGGGAAGGATTGGTTTGTTCGGCTGAGTTGGTCGCTAGTTCTGGCCAGCACATGGGAAGAATCGGTTTGTTCGGCAGGGTCGGTCGCTTGTTCTGGCTAGCATAGTGGGAAGAATCCGCTTGTTTGGCTAGGTCAGTCGCTAGTTCTAGCCAGCACGGTGGGAAGGATCTGCTTGTTTGGATGGGTCGGTCGCTTATTCTGGCCAGCACGGTGGAAAGGATCGGCTTGTTCAGCTGGGTCGGTCGCTTGTTCTGGCCAGCATAGTGGGAAGAATCCGCTTGTTTGGCTAGGTCAGTCGCTAGTTATGGCCAGCACGGTGGGAAGGATCTGCTTGTTCGGATGTGTCGATCGCTTGTTCTGGCCAGCACGGTGGGAAGGGTTGGTTTGTTCGGCTGAGTTGGTTGCTAGTTCTGGCCAGCACATGGGAAGAATCGGTTTGTTCGGCAGGGTCGGTCGCTTGTTCTGGCCAGCATAGTGGGAAGAATCCGCTTGTTCGGCTAGGTCAGTCACTAGTTCTGGCCAGCACGGTGGGAAGGATCTGCTTGTTCGGATGGGTCGGTCGCTTGTTCTGGCCAGCACGGTGGGAAGTATCGACTTGTTCGGCTGGGTTGGTCGCTAGTTCTGGCCAGCACGGTGGGAAGGATCGGTTTGTTCGGCTTGGTCGGTCGCTTGTTCTGGCCAGCATAGTGGGAAGAATCCGCTTGTTCGGCTAGGTCAGTCGCTAGTTCTGGCCAGCACGTTGGGAAGGATCTGCTTGTTCGGATGGGTCGGTCGCTTGTTCTGGCCAGCACGGTGGGAAGGATTGATTTGTTCGGCTGAGTTGGTCGCTAGTTCTGGCCAGCACATGGGAAGAATCGGTTTGTTCGGCAGGGTCGGTCGCTTGTTCTGGCTAGCATAGTGGGAAGAATCCGCTTGTTGGGCTAGGTCAGTCGCTAGTTCTAGCCAGCACGGTGGGAAGGATCTGCTTGTTTGGATGGGTCGGTCGCTTATTCTGGCCAGCACGGTGGGAAGGATCGGCTTGTTCGGCTGGGTCGGTCGCTTTTTCTGGCCAGCATAGTGGGAAGAATCCGCTTGTTTGGCTAGGTCAGTCGCTAGTTATGGCCAGCACGGTGGGAAGGATCTGCTTGTTCGGATGTGTCGGTCGCTTGTTCTGGCCAGCACGGTGGGAAGGGTTGGTTTGTTCGGCTGAGTTGGTTGCTAGTTCTGGCCAGCACATGGGAAGAATCGGTTTGTTCGGCAGGGTCAGTCGCTTGTTCTGGCCAGCATAGTGGGAAGAATCCGCTTGTTCGGCTAGGTCAGTCTCTAGTTCTGGCCAGCACGGTGGGAAGGATCTGCTTGTTCAGATGGGTCGATCGCTTATTCTGGCCAGCGCGGTGGGACGTATCGGCTTGTTCGGCTGGGTTGGTTGCTAGTTCTGGCCAGCACGGTGGGAAGGATCGGTTTGTTCGGCTGGGTCGGTCGCTTGTTCTGGCCAGCATAGTGGGAAGAATCCGCTTGTTCGGCTAGGTCAGTCGCTAGTTCTGGTCAGCACGGTGGGAAGGATCTGCTTGTTTGGATGGGTCGGTCGCTTGTTCTGGTCAGCACGGTGGGAAGGATCGGCTTGTTCAGCTGAGTTGGTTGCTAGTTCTAGCCAGCACGGTGGGAAGGATAGGTTTGTTCGGCTGGTTTGGTCGCTTGTTCTGGCCAGCATGGTGGGCTCACTATTTTGATTTAGTTATCTTCAAAGTCTAAATGAAATTAGAACATATCAAATTAATTAACATAAGTATGCAGATCTATGGTAGATCACATATATTTAGCAGATGAAAAGCTTCGTAATAAATCTTGTTTGCTTTAAAAGAACCATTTCTAAAATGCCGATATTTAACTTAGTGAAACCATTTTAATTTCGGTGGTTAGAAAGCCCAAAGCAATGGATCTAATTCAGGCTCCGAAAAAATATAGAACTGCAACTTTTTGAATAAATAAATGAAATCGGGTGTAGATATTATTTTTATGGCAATATTATCTATAAATTTGATGTCCTGCTGAACGTGTAAACGAATTGATAAAAGCAGAGACATATAATATAATGTTTATCTATGTCTCTGATAAAAGATAAGGTGCGAATTGCTTAGGGTACGAATCAACTTCCGCGCAAACGGAAGAAGAATGTTCCGTATGTTCTGTTCGGTACGGAACTTAAGCTGTTCCGTACCGAACTTTTATTGGACTAAAAACGTCTTAAAATGATTTTGTAAGTGCTAACTGTGATACCTCCCTAAAACGGATATTTTGAAGATGAGTTCTGCACAGAAAATGGCCCGATATACCATAAAATAATTATAAATAAGCTATTTCGCCGAGTTTCGAAATTAGGCAAATGAGTTCTGCAGGGATTTGCCGATTTTCGAAAATAGGCAAAAACGAAAATCGGCACAATATATACAAGCAATTTTAATATCTAAATGCATTTGAGCTTGACTTGGGCCCCTGATGCATTTCCCGGGGACATCCATTGATCCAAATCAGTTTGTACCTAAGTATAGTCTGACAAAGAAGCATGATGTACTATGTGTATTGAGAAGGCTAAGAATTTAAGCAGGTCAATCTGAATCCACTTTGTTCTAAATACATTACAAAGTTCTTACCAGTTAAAAGGTGTCCAAGATTAAAAACCGTAATGTCAAAATAACTTCTGTAAAAGTACTAGGAATCTATGTTTATTTGACAAATCTTCGTAGTAGGCCCTTCGCACACGAGCAGACTGGATACGATAAAGATACGTAATGTTTTAAGCTGAAGTTACGATTTTTTGTTGAAAAGCGGCGATACATTGGCGATCTTCTGTGTTTTAAAGTGTTCCAATTTCCAGTTTTCCTATTATTCTCTTACATGTTTTTATTTAATCAATACTTTTGATTTATTTGGCAATCTCTAAAGACTGAAGCCTTCCGTAATTAAAGGGCTTAGTATCATAATGATATAATTCTGTTTTATGCGTGATTTACTAAATCTGTTTTGTTGCATGGCAACACAAATATTTCTGGATTGTTAATGTTTTTCTTGGATTGACCTGAAATGAAGAACAGGCTTTGTTATCATTCATCATGAAAAGAAATCATTTAACCATGACCTGGAAGTGCCATATTTTTGCAATAGTTGCTTTATTATGTACTACGCCAGTCCAGGTATTTTTAAAATACGTCAATAAATAAAGAGATGTTATCAGTTCAGTGCCGCTTCAGAGAGACGCAATGTGAGCTCTAATTTTGATTCTAAATTGACGGTCATCTGATTGAGAAGTATTGCTTGGGCGAAGTATACTCTCCATGCCGAGCTCTATTGATTAAACCATCAAATATGACCTCTGCAGTTTTCGGTACGCCAACAGCCTATTTGGTCGTCATAATCTAATTATAGCACACCATTTGAATTATCGAATGAAAATCATTCAGTTTTATCTTGCATGATCATTACGTATACATTACGTCGCTTCTATTTTTGGCTGAAGCCGGTAACATTTGAATTATCGAATCAAAATATTTCAGTTTGATCTGATTTGACTACGTATACATTACGTCGCTTCTATTTTTGGCGGAAGCTGGTAATTTGAAGCGTTAGCCAATCATTTCTTGTATCAGAAATTTCGATTGTTTATGAGTATATTGGCGACGATTGGATACCGAAATCCCGCCAAGGCCCCGAGATTAGACGTGAAACGACCCCGCGAGAACAGAGAGTATTCTATCGAAATGGAATGTAGGGAGAATACGCTCTGTTCGTAAGAGAGTAGGGCGAAGTATTGCTTAGACAGAAATACCTATGTAAGGTACTTATACATGTATATGTATTCGGCCTTATTTCGGCCTTGTTTGTGACGTTGGCTTAATTGCAAAGATGAGAATATGGAGTTTACGAAATGGCAATCTTTCGGACACAAACGGAACTGGAGGTGTACGGAAGAAAAATGACAAATTTCAACGTCATATTTTACAATTCAGTACCATAGAACGCCAAAACCATGGTTTGTTAAGAAAAGGAATTACACAGGAGAGATTTCCAATTCCCAAGCTGATGAGATATTAAAACAAAAGTGCAACAAAAAAACTTCTCGGAAAGCCAGTTTTCCTCATCAGCAGCTGACGACAGAATATCAAAGACTCCTTATAAGTATGAGGTAACAGCATGTAAGTTAATAATCACTTGCAATACTTTTTCACCAAACCTTCGATGTATATTTCACGCAAACAACTGACAGCATTGTCATTATTGTGTTGTCACGTGACAATTTGTAGACAAAATGTCGGACTGACGCGAAAAATGTATGGAATTATTGTTTCATGTTTTGATCGTCTCAAGGAAATACCTTCGTATAAAGAGTATGCAAAATTATGTCATGTTTATACGCTGGGATATGTCCCATTAAATGACCTGGCAGACCATCTCCAGCTAATGGCTTAAGATGAAATGCCAGTCATTTATCAAGAATTATTCAAATATTATAGAAAACAACCAAACCAAATAGTAACAACCAAACAAGAACGTCACTTTTTATTCTATTTTTTATATATAATAAACGAGGTTTTTTTTTCAGGAAAAGCAGCGATGAGCAGTTTTTGTTTCAACCACAAGAAAAAGCGACACCACAGAACTATTTCTTGTTGTGATTGCAGCCAGACAAAATGCACAGCAACGTCACCTGGAAATTACTTACGACATTCTTTGATGTCATACTATAAATAACATCACAAATAATTACTGAGAATTGTTCGACTTACTGATGTGCAAAAGAATGAACAGCTTGTTTGTGATGAACGTACAATGTTGGAAAGCTGGAAGGCGATCTCTTGACTATATCCAGGCGATCTCTATGGCGTACCAAATGAGTCAAAAGTCTATTTAGAGCGTGCACGCATAAAATATACGCGTCGACGCGTAGATTTTATGCGTCGACACGTATATTTACGGGTAGACGCATAAAATTTACGCGAGAAGTTGCGTGGACGCGTAAATTTTCAACTGCTCGCGTAAATATACGCGTCGACGCGTATTTTATTTTTTAACCAATCAAATCCTTCGTTTCATGCATCAATTTTATGGTATAAAGGGAAAGGATTCTAACCGCCTCTCCCATTGGCCAGCCTCGGTTTCACATTTTTTTTTAAATCCTGCTCGCGTAAAATTTACACGTCGACGCATATTTTTTCAGCTGTTCGCGTAAATTTTATGCGTCGACACGCATAATTACGCGTCGACGCATACAATTTACGCGAGCAGTTGCAAATATATGCGTCGACGCGTATATTTTATGCGTGCACGCTCTATATACTTTTGACTCATTTAGTACGTCATAGATCTCAAGCTGATTCTAATACTCCTTTCAACGAAGCCATAATGCGAACGGTGTTTTTGCGATTTTTCTCTTGGAAATACATTGTCCGAGTATGTTTATCAACAAGGAAAAATGTCTGTCAACATGTAAGAAAAGTCTCAAGCATCCATCTAACCCTCTCCCTCGACAGTCAATTTCATGTTTCCTTTTCCTGAACATGAGATAAATAGTAGACATGAGCTTTTACCAGATCTTTGCATGCAATTGTAGCAATTCAGGCTAGGCTATGTTAAACTCCCACTCGAGTGAAGAATTATGAAAAATATACAATACACAAACGATTAAGGCTACAGAAAAGAGAAATGTTAACATTATTTCCACAATGTTTACAAAGTTTCCCTTTGAAGGCTTATTAATTACTGACTTCAAGCCTCGACATTTTATTATTTCCGCCAAAAGTACTGGAACGTCATCTATCGGCTGCGTTTTACAAGTACATTCATTTAAAAATACGGAATTTCGCAGACGTAAGAATCCAAAACAATGCCAGTTTACAAACAGGTTACGAAGTATTTGGTCGCTTTTTAACAAAAACCTGGTTACTGCAGCTTGAAACAAGCTGCAGTTGCGAGGTTTTTGTTGAAAAGCATCGATTTGTAGTACACAATCTAGCGTCACTAATAATTGCACTGACATTGACTGATGAATTTAGTGCTTGACAGTAATATGTATAAATCAGGAATACTACGAATATTTGTTGCAAGAAGCAGACAACAAATCACAAAGATCGGGTTAGAAAAGTGGGTTGCAGAAGTCAATATATGAATGATTGCTTTGAATATTACTTTCCTTCTTCTTCTAAAAAAAAAAAAAAAAAAAAAAAAAAAAAAAAAAAAAATCAAGGATAAATCATCATGCAATGTTTTTTGATGACATATTGCGTTAAAACAAGCCACCGTTTGAGAAATCATAAGTATGTCTGTCCCTTTCGATCATTTCGAAATATCTTTTGCATGACGAGACGCGTTTTATCGCCCTATTTTTTCTTCGACCGAATTAGTTTTTCATAGAAACAGGTGTTCCTTTTCCCCTGACGTATACAAAAGATTTCTTTATCTAGGTTATGATAGAAATATGAAAGATGGTTTTATGTTTTATCTGACAATAATACAGAAAACAGAAGTTCTAGAAGATATATATAAAAACCTTGTAATCGTTATACTGCTAATGGGCCAAACACAAATGGATGTGGAAAATGTAACGCGTCTAGCAAATAGGGACAAACCAGGTAACGGATCTGGGAATAAACAGGAGTATTTGTTCTAGTTTCTATCTTTAGAAATATATATTTGAAAAACGATACGCGCCTTGTTCACATTCTTGCACACAGTTCATTCATGACGTTCACCTCTGTAGTTGGTTCAGAGAGTATTGCGTCATCATCTGCTAGATTACGTCACTTTATATCACATCAAAATGGCAATAACAAATTATTTTTTCTTTTCCAAAGTGCAAAATATATCATTTCTTTAAGTTGCTTAAAATTTAATATCATTTTCCAACGATAATAATTTAGAATTTTTAAATTGATGTCATTCATTCAAGGGCGCAGTGATTCTTCTGTACATTTCATTCTGATTTGTCAGGAGGCTTTAGAAAATAGTTCCATTGTATATGGGTAAATTCATCAGTTATAATGCCTTTCAAATGTACCCGGAACCATCATTTCTTCGTCTATATTATTATTTTACACATGAAACAGTTAGTCAATTATAATACACGTTTTCCTCGGTTTGACAAGATTCTTGTCATTCATGGCGTCAGCCCGTTGCAGAGGCGTATGGTGAGATTTAACGAATGACAACTCTGCTCGGATATTGGCGCCTTGTCGTGCTTATGGCCCTATTTTTCTTCGATCGAATGTCATCATTTGTCATCTAAATCCTTGTAACTGCAGCTTGTTTTAAGCTGCAGTTACGAGATTTTTGTTGGAAAGCAGAAGGTTGTTTTTTCACCAATTTGTTTTTTCATAGACGCATGTGTTTCTTTTCCCCTGACATAGGCTGTACAAGATAATTCTTTATCGAGGTTATGATAGAAATATGAAAGATGGTTTTATGTTTTATCCGACAATGATACAGAAAACAGAAGTTCTAGAAGATATATATAAAAACCTTGTAATCGTTATACTGCTAATGTGGCAAACACAAATGGGTGGGGAAATGTAACGCGACTAGCAAATAGGGACAAACCAGGTAACGAATCTGGGAATAAAAGTGGAGTGTTTTTTTTTTTCCTACTTTATGTTTTTAGATATATATTTCTGCACGACGAGACGCACCTTTTCGTGTTTATGGTCCTTTTTTCCATCGGACGTCGTCGCTTTTGACCAAAACCCTCGTAACTGCAGCTTGTTTAAAGCTGCAGATACGATGTTTTTGTTAAAAAGCAGCAATATGTATTTTTAGCAATTTGTTTTTTTCATAGACGCATGTGTTTCTTTCCCCTGGCGTGTGCAAGAGATTGCTTTATCGAGGTTATGATAGAAATATGAAAGATTGTTTTTATGTCTTATCCGACAATGATACAGAAAACAGCAGTTCTAGAAGATAGATATAAAAACCTTGTAATCGTTATACTGCTAATGGGGCAAACACAAATGGATGGAGGAAATGTAACGTGGCTAGCGAATAGGGACAAACCAGATAACGGATCTGGGAATAAAAGTAGAGTGTTTTTTTCTACTTAATGTTTTTAGACATATGTTTCTGCACGACGAGACGCACCTTTTCGTGTTTATGGTCCTTTTTTCCTATCGGACGTCGTCGCTTTTCACCAAAACCCTCGTAAATGCAGCTTGTTTCAAGCTGTAGTTACGATGTTTTTGTTGAAAAGCAGCAACATGTTTTTTGAGCAATTTTTTTTTTCATAGATACATGCGTTTCTTTCCCCTGACGTGTACAAAAGATTTCTTTATCTAGGTTATGATAGAAATATGAAAGACGGTTTTTATGTGTTATCCGACAATAATACAGAAAACAGAAGTTCTAGGAGATTGATATAAAAACCTTGTAATCGTTATACTGATAATGGGGCAAACACAAATGGGTGGGGAAATGTAACGCGTCTAGCGAATAGGGACAAACCAGGTAACGGATCTGGTAAAAAAGAAGTAGTTTTTTTCTACTTAATGTTTTTAGATATAGGTTTCTGCACGACGAGACGCACCTTTTCGTGTTTATGGTCCTTTTTTCCATCGGACGTCGTCGCTTTTCACCAAAACCCTCGTAACTGCAGCTTGTTTTAAGCTGCAGTTACGATGTTTTTGTTGAAAAGCAGCAATATGTTTTTTTCAGCAATTTGTTTTTTTTTTCATAGACGCATGTGTTTCTTTTCCCCTGGCGTATACAAGAGATTACTTTATCTAGGTTATGATAGAAATATGAAAGATGTTTTTATGTTTTATCCGACAATAATACAGAAAACAGAAGTTCTAGAATATAGATCTAGATATAAAAACCTTGTAATCGTTATACTGTTAATGGGGCAAACACAAATGGATGGGGAAATGTAACGCGTCAAGTGAATATGGACAAACCAGGTAACGGGTTTGAAAAATAAATACATTTGTAAATCAAGATATGAGTAGTTTTTTCTAGTTTCTATTAGAAATATCTTTTTACATGACGAGACGCGCCTTTTCGTGCTTATGGTCCTATTTTTCTTCGATGGAATGTGGTCGTTTTTCATCAAAAACTTTGTAACTGCAGCTTGTTTTAAGCTGCAGTTACGAGGTTTTTGTTGAAAAGCAGCAATTTATTTTTTTGAGCAATTTGTTTTTTTCATAGACACAGGTGTTTCAGTTTCCCTGACGTATACAATAGATTTCTTTATCTAAGTTATGATAGAAATATGAAAGATGGTTTTATGTTTTATCCGACAATAATACAGAAAACAGAAGTTCTAGAAGATAGATATAAAAACCTTGTAATCGTTATACTGCTAATGGGGCAAACACAAATTGGTGGGGAATTGTAACATGGCAAGCGAATATAGACAAATCAGGTAACGGATCTGGTAAAAAAAGGAGTAGTTATTTTCTAGTTTATATCTTTTAGAAATATCTTTTTGCACGAGACGCACCTTATCGTGCTTATGACCCATTTGTATTTTCGATCTAATTCAGTCGCTTTTAATCAAAGACCTTGTAACTGCAGCCTGTTTTAAGCTGAAGTTACGAGGTTTTTTGTTGAAAGCAGAAATTTGTTTTTTCATAGACGCATGTGTTTCTTTCCCCTTGCGCATACAAGAGATTTATTTATCTAGATTATGATAGAAATATGAAAGATGGTTTTATGTTTTATCTGACAATAATACAGAAAACAGAAGTTCTAGAAGATAGATATAAAAACCTTGTAATTGTTATACTGCTAATGGGGCAAACACAAATGGGTGGAGGAATTGTAACGCGTCTAGCAAATAGGGACAAACTAGGTAACGGATCTGAAGAAAAAAGATACATTTGTAAAAAAAATACGAATAGTTTTTTTTAGTTTCTTTTAGAAATATCTTTTTACACGACGAGACGCGCCTTTTCGTGCTTATGGTCCTTTTTTCTTCGATGAAATGTGGTCGTTTTTCATCAAAAACTTCGTAACTGCAGCTTGTTTTAAGCTGCAGTTACGAGGCTTTTGTTGAAAAGCAGCAATTTATTTTTTTGAGCAATTTGTTTTTTATCATAGACACAGGTGTTTCTTTTCCCCTGGTGCATACAAGAGATTGCTTTATCTAGGTTATGATAGAAATATGAAAGATGGTTTTATGTTTTATCCGACAATAATACAGAAAACAGAAGTTCTAGAAGATAAGATATAAAAACCTTGTAATCGTTATACTGCTAACGGGGCAAACACAAATGGAAGGGGAAATGTAACGCGTCTAGTGAATAGGGACAAACCAGGTAACGGATCTGGGAATAAAAGTGGAGTAGGTTTTTTTCTACTTAAAGGGACATTTTATTCCAATTTCAATTTTTTAAAGTATGTCTTGATGCCAAGATTGGTTATTCTAATGAGTATAAATACTATTGTTTTTTTTTAAGTTGTTGCCAATAAGCGAGAAACATGCATTTAAAGTTGAGACATAATCAAGAAATTGCATATAAATCCGAACTGTTGTCCACAACAATTTGTTCAATTTTAACACAAAAATATAAATTTCTCGTAAACGGCGCAATATTTTGGCTTGAAATTTTTCAGAATTTTCATTAGGAAATATGCTCTTTCAGATAGAAATATAAGTAAAATTTATGACAAACAATTCTGAAATGTCACTTTAATGTTTTCAGATTTATGTTTCTGCACGATGAGACGCACCTTTTCATGTGTATTGTCTTTTTTCATCAGACGTCGTCGCTTTTCACCAAAACCCTTGTTTTAAGCTGCAGTTACGAGGTTTTTGTTGAAAAGCAGCAATTTATTTTTTTGAGCAATTTGTTGTTTTTTTTTCATAGACGCAGGTGTTTCTTTCCCCTGACGTATACAAGAGATTTCTTTATCTAGGATATGACAGAAATATGAAAGATGGTTTTATGTTTAATCTGACAATAATACAGAAAACAGAGGTTCTAGAAGATAGATATAATCGTTGTAATCGTTATACTGCTAATGGGGCAAACATAATGGGTGGGGAAATGTAACGCGTCTAGCAAATAGGGACAAACCAGGTAACGAATCTGGGAATAAAAGTGGAGTTGTTTTTTTTTTTCTACTTAATGTTTTTAAATATATATTATATATGTTTCTGCACGACAAGGCGCACCTTTCCGTGTTTGTGGTCCTTTTTTACATCGAACGTCGTCGCTTTTCACCAAAACCCTCGTAACTGCAGCTTGTTTTAAGCTGTAGTTACGAGATTTTTGTTGAAAAAGCAGAAGGTTGTTTTTTTAGCAATTTGTTTTTTCATAGACGCATGTGTTTCTTTCCTCTGACGTATACAAGAGATTGCTTTATCTAGGTTATGATAGAAATATTAAAGACGGTTTTATGTTTTATCCGACAATAATACAGAAAACAGCAGTTCTAGAAGATAGATATAAAAACCTTGTAATCGTTATACTGCTAATGGGACAAACACAAATGGATGGGTAAATTTAACGTGTCTAGCAAATAGGGACAAACCAGGTAACGGATCTGAAAAAGAAATACATTTGTAAATAAAATATGAGTAGTTTTTTCTAGTTTCTTTTAGAAATGTCTTTTTACACGACGAGACGCGCCTTTTCGTGCTTATTGTCCTATTTTTCTTCGATGGAATGTGGTCGTTTTCATCAAAAACTTTGTAACTGCAGCTTTTAAGCTGAAGTTACGAGGTTTTTGTTGAAAAGCAGCAGTATGTTTTTTTAGTAATTTTTTTTCAGACACATGTGTTTCTTTTCCCGTGATGTATACAAGAGACTTCTTTATCTAGGTTATGATAGAAATATGAAAGATGGTTTTATGTTTTATCCGACAATAATACAGAAAACAGAAGTTCTAGAAGATTGATATAAAAGCCCTGTAATCGTTATACTGCTAATGGGGTAAAAATGGATGGGAAAATGTAACGTGTCTAGTGAATAGGGACAAACCAGGTAATGGATCTGAAAAAAAAAATACCCGATAGAAATTTTATGATGTTTTGGTGTTGTTGTTGTTGTTTTAATATGTTTTATTTGATACAAGTATTGAATCTTCACAACATGGTGTCTTGTGTAATTAAATAAAAGAGAAATAAGAACGGTTTGTATAAAACATAAATAGTTACAGTCGATCTCAGTCCACTCCTTTCGTATTTTCAATATGTCGGTTTCTAAGTGGCGCAAAGCACGATTCATATTCATGAAATATTTCAATTGAACAGGGCCTTTATCTTGACGTTATTTATATCTGCATCTGGTTTACAGAGTTTGTTATAAAACATTGTTTATCATGGTAAGCAATTACCACACAGCAAAAACTAACACTGGTAAAAATTCAACTTTACATGTAGATGATGCAGATGGCAATTATAAGTGAATGAAATGGAACATACTCTGGTCTTTCTAACTAAAGAAGAAAATATCGCGGAAATGGAGAAATTGTAGTTTCTTCATTTTCTTTAATGTTACCCAAGCTTTTTAAACTGGTGGTGTATCAAAATAAGCCAGTATGTGGGAACGTGAAGATTCCCTCAGATAAGAGAGGGTGTTGACTTTTTAAATACAAAATTACTTGAAATATTCACCAAACTCTATGATGGATGTTTTCTCATGGAAATAGTGTCCCCAAAAACACTTCAATGAAGACAACATAGGGTTTGAATTTACTATTAAGACTACTTCTATCCCGTCTTCATATGTTGCTCAGAATCGATCGTCTTGTGACAGGTGAACGAGTTAACACTTTCCAAACGGCAAATTCCTAGACAGCAAGATTGCGAAATCTACTACAGAAAGCAAAATCAATATTACCAGGCGTAGAAAATGTACATACTAAATTATGGAAAAAAAATGAGAGACGATGAGAACAGTTGGTTACCAGCCTTAAAATGTTGGTTACAAATATTTCTGCTTCTCTTCGTGCAACCTCTCATAAAGGCGTCAAAAGTCAGGCAGATTAGGTATTCAACATGCATGGAGAATAAGTAGTATATCGTCGGTGTAAATGCAAAACCTCGTTATTGCAGCTTAATCAAGCTGTAGTTACGAGGTTTAGCAATAACCTCGACGATATATCAATCGTCTTTTGACAGGTGAACATGGGATACCTACGTCAGTCACCTACTTACGCGAACTCTCCTTCACTGGTGGTGAACTCGGCCAAAGCGAGGGACGTTTTTTCGCGAACAAGGTATTCCGTCGGTGTTGTTATAAAATCTCGTAACTACGGCTTAGATAAAGCCGTAGTTACGAGATTTTATAACACCACCGACGGTTTGTCAATACATAACGGTGAACCCGGTCTATTTTTAGACCAAAATCATTGCAATTAGAGTTAAAAATCTTTAAACTCACATTTAAACGCAAAATATCTATACCTTGTTGTAGCGAAAAACGTCCCTCGCTTTGGCCGAGTTCACCACCAGTGTCCTTGTCGGTCTCATTTTTGCCAAAGAATGAAAGGTTTTGACAGCATAAAATGATATGATTTAGAATACTGTGAGGGAAATGGAGAAACTGCTGATAAAATTAATTTTTAACCATTTCCCAAACGACAAAAAAATTGGGCGGTACTTTTTAAAAGCTGCTCTAGACAACAAGATTGATGTTAAAAATGAAGTGATTTGTGTACAATATAGCACAGAAAATATTGAGACAAAAGGAGAAACTGCTGGTTATCAGCAGTTTCTTCTTTTGTTTCAATGTTTTCCCAAGCCTATTCTCTTAGGGACGTCAAAACCAGGTCTTGTTTGGGAAAGGGTTAACGGCTTCAGTCATTACGTGTCAACACAACTGACTATTCATGGAGGATAGTGTCCTTCTCTCTATGGCGAATACCTGCTGCGTTTCTGCATATACATGTCAGTAGTTGTGCAAATGAAACGGTATCTAGGAAACGTACTTGATGGCACTTGATATCAATTTGGATTCAGTATGATCACGGTGGATAATCACGTGATACACAAATTTCAGAAAATCTTCAATAACCTTGTTAATATTGGACCGATTTGAATTCGGTTTGAAGCAAAGAAAGTGGACAGATGTCTCGCATTAGATGGACGCGGTGGATTTTCGAAAAGTCAGCTGATAAATAAGTTATTGAAGATCAACCCAAATTTTGGTTGATCTTCCATAACTTTTTATCAGCTGACTTTTAAGAAGTCCATTACAACAAGCTTATTCCTGGCATTGTCCCACCTTCTCTGCTTCAAACCGAATTCAAATCGGTCCCATATTAAAGGGCGACGAGCTAGGCTGTCGAAAATGCAAATGGCACAATAATTACAAACCAGAAATAACGTATGAAATTACTAACCTGAAGGGGTAGATCATTTATGTCCATTGTAACCATATGCCCAACCTTCAAAAATCAATTACGTCAGAGATACGTCATATGTGCTCAGCGAGATTTCACACATCGTACAACCGGCTGCGTAGAAAGTCAGCGAAGACAGATTCGGCATCTGATGTCATGTGCATGGTAGGTCAAATGAATTTACTTTTATAAATAAACGAAAGGATCTTTGGTATTCTATAGTTGATAAATACGCGTATAAATGTTCAGTGCTTGTACAAAATAAACCTTTTCACGTATTCCTCGCAAAGAAGGTCACAGTCATCCACACAGCCGGTTGTACGGTGTGTTGATATCGCGGAGGTGTGTCTCGTTGACCTTGACCTTGTCTTGTTTTGAAGTAAAAATAGAATGTGTAAACACGCTTGTAAGGGATTGATCTATAGCAAAGGAAAAATGTTTTTTCGCCGAGATTGAGGTTTTTATCCATTGCTAATTGTTTTTCCATGCACAAATATGAGTTCCCGAACAGTTCGGAAGCATAAAAACATAGAACGAGCCCCTTTAACAAAATTATTGAAGATTTTCTGAAATTTCGAGTTATGTGATTATCCACCGTGATGATCAAAATCCATGTTGTTATAGGATCTTCAATGCACATAGGAACTCTCGGTCCTAGTAGTAAAAGTTCTGATTGGACTTTACTCGGGTATAGGCTGATCAGGATCTACGTTGGTCTTTATTGCCACAGAGCTGTTTAACCAGATACGGTACAAAAGTCAAATATCGAGTGACAAATAAAAAATTCTACCCTAGTCACTTACTTTCGCAAACTCCTTTTAGAGTTAGATCACAGCAACGAAATGTTCAGGGACATGACAAACGAATGCAAACACAATAATACAGACTAATTGACAAGACAAATAGACATTGTGTTCAAACGGTTACTCGTCTATCTATTTTCAAGATCAGAGAACACCATGAACTAGAAGTGAGGTAAATCTTATGATTACCACCCATACTCAATAATGCTTTGTAACTAAAGACAGTTCTTGAGTAAGAGAATAGAAACTGGGTTCAAAGTTCAATTCTGACCTTGATATTTGACCTACATGATCACAAAACTATAAGATATCTCTTTGACCGTAGATCAATCATAATGTAAAGTTCAATGGTCCTACGTCA
Organism: Fragum sueziense; assembly: GCA_963680895.1. NCBI lineage: Eukaryota > Metazoa > Mollusca > Bivalvia > Cardiida > Cardiidae > Fragum > Fragum sueziense. The sequence continues at coordinate 55,548,904 of OY804593.1, forward strand.
TACAGTTCTTGAGTTAGAGCATGGAATCGTATTTTGAAAAAAGGTTCAATTATGACCTTTGACCCACGTGACCCAAAAACAAAGGGGCACAGGTCTCTTCCTTTGGTTAAGGGCAACAATTCCGTAGTGTCATTGTCCTTGGTCAAAGGGCTCTTCAGTTGAAGCATGGAAACAGAATATAAACAAATTTCAATTGTAACCTTGGCCTTTGACTTACAAGACCCAAACATGAAACGGTTCCTCATTGGGTAATGAGCACAAATTGTGTAGTTTTAAGGTCCTAGGTGAAACGTCTCATGAGTTAGAGCATAGAAATGAAAAGTCTTCAGACAGAAGGACATACAGACAGACAGACATGGTGGAAACAAATATACCCTCGTAGGTGGAGGGTATAATAAACGAAATCAGTTGGATGTAAGGATGTAACAATTGACAAACACAGTGTAAGGGAGACATGAATATTTATTGCACAGTCCACAACAGACATATATCACAGAAATATTTTGTGTATTATCGGGAAAATACAAATCAAAATGAAGCGAGAAAGAATAGATATTTATATAATGTACTACTACTGTACAAATTATTTTTGTGCAATCTTGTGGAAATGTTTTAAGTTTGGCGACTAATGAAAAAATTGCAAAATTGTCAAACTGATTTCTTATTTCTGAATTATACAAATGCTATTTTGGCCATATAGATTACAAAAACCTTGACAAAATGAATCTGACATGTTATAATTTTCTACAAATATGAACTTTTGCAAATGTAAAATGACTAAAATTGTTTGGGAAAGGGTGACAATTTTTCAAATCATAGCAACGAGTAAAACCTTTATATTTAGACATTTAAACATAACTTAGATTTGATCACTCACACCATTTTAACAAAAACACATAATTCAACCCTTTCCCAAACAAGACCTGGTATTGGCGTCCAAAATAGGAAAGGCTTTGGAAAACATTGAGACAAAAGAAAAAACTGCTGATAACCAGCAGTTTCTCCTTTTGTCTAAATATTTTCTATGTCATATTTTACACAAATCCTATCTTTAATAACATCCATTTTGTCATTTGTGGCAGTTTTTGAAGTGGACCACCCTAATAATTTGTCGTTTTGGAAAGGGTTAAATAAAATGAAAATTATATTATTTTCTTGAGCCTGACACTAACACCTTCCTAAACAAGACACTATTTTGACGTCCCAATTTTATGTAATAGAAAAAGCTTAAAACAAGAGCCGTCATAGACGGATAATGCTCCCCATATAAGTGTTTGTCACAAAAAAAAACCTATCATACATTAAGCCCCCTTTTCACATGACGGATTTTTTGTACACACATTATTTATAGAATATAGGCTAGAACAACTCATTCCTCACATAAGAAGAATATTTCATTCAATTCTGCCCATTAGATAAAGAGAAATTGGAGAAAAACTAATTTTTACATTAAGGCCCCTTTTTCCATGACGCAGCCTCAAATTAAGAAACGGAAAAAAACGGTCTCTAGGTATTGACCACATGAGTTCACATGTGAAGTTTCATTGAATTTGGTCCAAGGGTTGCTGAGAACTGGCTGTGGACGGATGGACGGACGAACGGAAGGACAGCGTGGTGACTATATGCTCCCTGAAATTTTTTCGGGGAGCATAAAAATGAGGCCAAAGAAGGAAACGTTGAAAACTTCCATTTTCTTTCTAATGTTCAAATTCTTGCTATTTAGGAAAGGGTTAAACAATAATTTATAATACACAACCTTAAGAAACACATGTGTCCGTGGCATATAATACATATAGTATTCATAGCTTAACCCTTTCCAAAACAAGACCTGGTTTTGACGTCCCTAAAAAAATTGCATGGGAAAACATTGAGGCAAAAGAAGAAACTGCTGATAACCAGCAGTTTCTTTTTTTGTCTCAATATTTTATGTGCCATATTTTACACAAATCCTATCTTTAATAACATCCATTTTGTCATTTGTGGCAGTTTTTGAAGTGGATCACTCTAAAAATTTGTCGTTTGGGAAAGGGTTAAGTCTACTTTTTAACAAGCTCATAGCAATAATTGATGGTCATGGATAGCTAAATACAATACCTTAATAATTTAAAAATACTTTTATCAAACTGTTAAATTAGCCCTTATATAAAGACCAGCATATTGAAATAGGTATATTTCAAAGAAAAAGAATATCATGTATCTATTTCCCATGCACAAGACCATAAAACAAAGAATCCTGGTTCTGTGACAACCGTCCAGGTGGAGCAAACTCTGCAACCCGTCCGTCACTCATTACTTACACACGATAATTGTCCATAATCATGTTAATTTTGTGGGCTATTGTTAACACAATACTGTCTTGCTTTTCTATATGCCTCATTACACTTAGAAATACTGCATGGTAGGGTAGGCAAAGATCAGACTGCACATTTGTGCAGGCTGATCTTTGTCTACACTACCTTTGCAGTGAGAAAATATTCAAAGATCAGTAAACCAAATTCAAATATTAAAGACTTGAGATATTACTATAATAATCTATTTCCCATGTACCAAACCATAAAACAAAGAATCCTGGTTTTGTAACAGCCGTCCAGGTGGAGCAAATTCTGCAACATGTCCATCACTCATTACTAACACTCTATCACTGTCCATAATTGTATTAATTCTGTGGGCGATCGTTAACACTGTACTGTCTACAAATTCTGTACGAATGGTTTGTTGTATCAGGATATCTGTTTCCATATCTACACTTGCTGTCGCCTCATCCACACAGATTATCTGTAACAATTATACAACAAAATAGAATCTACTATTCTTAAAGTTTTTTTTACATAAAGTGCAGATCTCCAACTTTTAATCAGAGGGAGAGTGGATGCCATCTCTTTTCAACAGAAAGCTCATAACTGCAGCTTAAATCAATTCAATCCAATTTTTCCCGACAGATTTGGGTAATTTCTAAGAATAAATCCTTTGAGAGAACATTGAAATGCATTTCATGGATAATCGATTGAATGGAGTGAGACTGATGTTCAACAATCTTTGTTATATTACATTGTCAGGACTACCTAACCATGCATTTCTGGCTTTTCTAGCATTAGTATAAACACAACATCCAATCTGACCCATCAAGAGCTAATACACTATACAGAGTTGGTACACATGTCATTGAGGATATCATACAATTCCAATTGTTTCGTCCTTGCATTCAACTTATATTTACACTATCTACACTTTACAAATCCATACCTTGGCTCTGGTCAACAATGCTCTAGCCAGACAAACAAGTTGTTTTTGTCCCACTGACAGATGATGTCCCCTCTCCCCCACATCCCCTGACAAGCCCCCTAGTCTATTTACAGCCTCCCTCAGATGACATTTATCCAACACTGTCCAGATTTCATTGTCTGTATGCACTGTTGTAGGATCTAAATTCTCTCGCACACTACCACTAAACAGGAATGGGTCTTGTGGAATGATAGCAAACTTGGAACTGCAATGGAAAATGTAGCAAACAAGAGCCGTCAAAGACAGATTATGCTCCCCGAATAAGTGTTTGTCACACAATAAAAACTTTCATACATTAAGCCTCCTTTTCCCACGACAGCCTTTTTGTACACACATTATTTATAAAATATCGTCTAGGACATCCTTTTTATTACATAAGTACAAAATTTCATTAAATTCTGCCCATTAGATGAAGAGAAATTAGAGAAAAACAAATTTTTACACTAAGGCCCTTTATTCCATGATGCAGCCTCAAAATAGGAAACGGAGAAAAAGGTCCCTATGTATTATCCCAGGGATTTCACATGTGAAGTTTCATTGAATTTGGTCCAAGGGTTGCTGAGATCTGGCTATGGACAGATGTATGGACGGACACACAGACGGACGGATGGACAGCATGGCGACTATATGCTCCCCCGAAATTTTCGGGGAGCATAATAAAAGTTCATACGCCGTATTATTCATCATTTCAATCACTTAACTGAAATATAATATACCGTATAAATGGTTATTTTTACGGGTGCAAAGTTTTGCTGATTAGGTCCCCAAAAGGTAAAATCTTATTTTCACAAATTCAATTTTTGTGATTAAGTATACCAAATTCATTTCATGTTGCTCATAAACATTTTATTGTAATTTTATCTATAATTGAATTAACCCGTTACCACACAGTGACACCTTACGACGCCCCACAAGAAAAAGGCTTTGAAAAACATCATGGAAAATGAAGAAATTGCTTGTGACAAGCAATTTCTTCATTTCCCACAATGTTCTCTACCCTCAAAGACCAAAACATAATGAATTTCATACATTTGAAAATGTCGTCTGCGACATCTTTGAATTTGGACCAGTCTAAAATTTTGTTACACTATAATAAATCACTCAATTCGATATTTCGGCAAAAACTGCCTTTTTCAAGAGGTTGAAAAATTAAATCACACTACATAATAATTTCGCAAACTATCTCAGCCATTTTGTTTTAGTCTAACATGATTTTCTATGTCCAAAAAGGCATTTTTTGCCGAAATATTGAGTGATTGAGTAATTGAGTGATTTATTATAGTGTATTATCATATTCCTTGAGGAATAATTTTGTGATAAAGTTGTAAAATTTTGTTGTTTGGTAATGGCCCATTACTAATGGGTTAAGGAGAAAGTTTAAACTGTTCACCCATGTCCTGTCAAATTTAATTTCTTTTCAAACATATATTGCAAATTTAACAGACATTTCAATCAGTTTGTCTCAATTTTATGACACAATAATTTAGTAGAAAGCAGGCAGTGTAGGCTAAGATCAGACTGCACATCTGTGCAGGCTGATCTTAGCCCATACTGTCTGCAAAAGCTTTATTTACACTAGGAACATGACGAGAACAGAATGAAAAGGTTTAAACCTACCGTATATCTTTCAGATCTAGATGAATAAGATCTATTCCATCAACAAATATGTTCCCCTTGTAAATCTCCACCATTCTGAATAGTGCTAAAAATAGACTGGATTTCCCTGAACCAGTCCTTCCCACAATTCCCACTTTCTCGGCTGGTTCCACTTCAAACGAGACTTTATTGAGGGCATCAGGCAGGTTATGTCTGTATTTCATCTTGACTTGTCTAAACACAATGGAGCCTTGGATTGGCCAGTAGGGCGGAGGCTGGAAGTAGATATGTACATTTCTTAACCCTTTCCAAAACTACAAAATTTTTGGGTGGTAAAAGTTTAAAGCTATTCCAATGGACTGAATGGATGTTGATTGAGATAAGATCAGATGTTTGTACAGTACAGTTGAGAAAATATAAAGGCAAAAGGAGAAAATGCTGATTATCAGCATTTTCTTCTTTTGCTTTAATATTTTCCCAAGTCTTTTTTTATTAGGGATATCACATCCCACAATTCCCACTTTCTTGGCTGATTCCACTTCAAATGAGACTTTATTGAGGGCATCAGGCAGGTTATGTCTGTATTTTATCTTGACTTGTCTAAACACAATGGACCCTTGGATTGGCCAGTAGGGTGGCGGCTGAAGAAAACAGTTAATAGACAACAGTCATTATACAGACTGCAGTAAGAGGGCTCAGAACAGAGTAATCTTAAGTCCAATTTGAAAGAAGTTTCAGATAACAAGTTCAAGTGATGAAGTTTAAATTCTGCAACTTTTTGGGTAGAAAACATTGTCGAGAATACAGAAATTTAGTGTCACAAGCAATGTCTTTATTTTCCACAAAGTTATCAATTTAACATAGAATTCTGCAAGGATGGAGTGTTGGTCTTTCTAATTACATGAGGGTGTCACATACATGCATAACGCTTCAGAGCTTAAGTTTGAACTAAATAATTTAATTATTTTAAAATCATTGAAAATCAATGTGGAAGAGCATAAATTGTACTTCAAATGCACAAAAATGGATAGAAAGCTGAGATTAGTTGTCAGATCTTTTGAAACTAGAATATTTTGTAGGTTGTACAGGTAAATCACGATACTTTCCAAAATATCCTGTGCAGCATCAAAAAGGCATAATTTTTTTTTTTTTTGGGGGGGGGGGGATGGATTCAAATAAAACGGTGCCCTATCAATATAACAAACATATATCTTACAAATAAAGTTCCTTCCTCCACCTCATTGGGCACATTTTCTATATACTGTTGAGCTCTTTCTATGCTGACCATCTGTTTTTCTGTCTCAGCAAACAAGTTCACCACACCACTCAATAGGTTTTGACATCCCTGATTGAATTGGCTCAAAAATATTGAGACAAAAGAAGAAAATGCTGGTGACCAGCACTTTCTCCTTTTGTCTCGATATTTTCTATGCTATATAATACACAAATCCTATTTTTATCAACACACATAATGTAATCCGCAGTAGCTTTTAAATTTGACCTTTGGAAAATTTTGCCAATTAGGAAAGGGTTAATTGACAAAAACAACTCTTACCAGTAAAGTTCCTTCCTCTATCTCATTTGGTACATTTTCTATATACTGCTGAGCTCTTTGTACACTAACCATCTGCTTTTCTGTCTCAGCAAACGAGCTGACCACACCACTCAATAAGTTTTGATGTCCTTGATTGAATTGGCTAAGGAAAATATTGAGACAAAAGAAGAAAATGCCCCGGTGACCAGCATCTTCTCCTTTTGTCACAATATTTTCTATGCTACATAATATACAAATCCATCCTTTATCTACATACATAATGTAATCTGCAGCAGCCTTCAATGTGGACCTACTGAAAATCTACCAATTAGGAAAGGGTTAATTGACCAAAACTACTCATACCAGTAAAGTTCCTTCCTCTATCTCATTTGGAACATTTTCTATATACTGCTGAGCTCTTTCTACACTAACCATCTGTTTTTCTGTCTCAGCAAACGAGCTGACCACACCACTCAATAAGTTGGTTACTGCTAGAGCATAGGATATAGCCAAACCTACCAAACCTGGTAAAAGACAAATGTGAAAATAACCCTCTAATTGACTAGTTGATCAAAATTAACCAAATGCACACTTTAAGGGAGATCACTATCACTACACATTTTCGACAATTTTAGTGTTTTTAAAACCCCTTCTCAAACAAGAACTGGTTTTGATGTCCGATGAAGAGAAAGTTCTGGTAAACATTGGGAAAAAAGAATAATTAGCAATTTCTCCAATAATTTTATGCTATAGCATACACATTCACAGAAATTACAATCAACTAGAACTGTCTTTGGAAGGACTAATACCCTGAACCATCCCCTTCATTGAGCAACAAATTATAATCTCCTTTGGATGACATAAAGAAATTTCTTTATGCAAATCTCCATGTCATGTTGATCTTTCATGCAAATTTTCTTCAAAATAAATCGAGGTGCTTGAGAGAAGACGCAATGACAAGAAATGTGGACAGACAGAAGCATGGTCAGACATGGGGATTCCTATATACCCCACCCCCACTTTGTTTGCAGGGGTACATATTTTTTCTGCCAGATATTCGGTAAGCCTTACATTTTGTTGTTTGGCAAAGGGTTAATTAGTACAAAACTTTTACACAGAGCTGTTGTATGGTATAGAAAGTTAAAAAACTAAACAATGATCATACCAGGATTGACAGTGTGGAAGTGATGTTCTAACACAGCAATAAAGGCTATCCCAGTCACCATGGCAACCCCTAACATTTGTAGTCGGAATGACAACCACGATGCGATGGCTTGCCCAGCAAACTGAGCTCTCTGGTTCATGTCTAGTCTGTCTAGATTCTCTCTCTGAAACCTGGGTAATGGATAGAACAGCTAGGTAAATATAAATATGATTTAATCTTACTATAAAAGAGAAGTTTTCTGCTTTAGTGACACACTCAAAATAAATGCTTATGAAAACATTGCGGAAATGGTAATGGGTTAAAGATGAAGAGGCTTTAATGTGTGTTTAGAAAATAAGAAAGACACGGCTACCTTGCATTTTACACTGTCCTAGTTGCAACCATTACTCTTATATATTTCGCTATGAATTGCAGATGGCTTACGTCTGAACTAAAATAGTTTTTTACCCATTACCAAACGGTTAAGTTTTAGACTCCTCCAAATTAAAAGATGTTGCTGACGACAATTAAAACTGAATGAAATTTTACATTTATATGTCTTATTGTATAGAAAATATTGTGGAAAATGAAGAAATTGCTTGTCACAAGCAATTTCGTCATTTTCCACAATGTTTTCCAAAGCCATTATCTTGTGGGGAGTCAAAACGAGTCACTGTGTGGTAATGGGTTAACAAACTTGCTTAATTAGACTGACCTATTTTGTTCCCGCATGGCTCTGATGGTTGTTAAACCAGTAATGGTCTCTGAGAAATGAGCATAGATTGGTGACAAAGTTACACTTGATATTCTCTTGATTTCTCTGGATGTGTGTCTGTAATAATTCTGTGATATAATAAAAGAATACATCTTTTGTCTTGTTTTGCTGCAATTTAGTAAAGTAAGGCCAGACTTCCCATCAATGTAGACTGGTCTTGTTCTATGCTACATGCCATGATACAAATGATATAAATTTCAGTGAATTGAGTATTTCAACAAATAGCAACCTGAATGATACATAATGGTTTAGGGGAATAGTTAATAAAATTCACGGATTTTTTTATGTGAAGTAAAATAATTACTGTTGAAAACTAAGGAAATACTGCTCTTCCTTGGTACTGCTCTATCTTGCTATTTATTTAGATTTATTATTATAAGTATCATTAACTGATTGGTAACCTAAACTAAGGTTACATGATTCAATAAGTATTTCAAACGAAAGGCAAACCTACCTGTATTTTATAATACAGTAATCCCAATGGAATGAGAAGAATGGCAAACCACGGCAGGCCATAGCATGTAACAACAATAGTCCCAAATATCCCGAACATCTGTGCCAGGAATATGTTCATTATGAAGGGTAGAGAGTCATCTATGGCAAACACATCAGACGAGAATCTGTTTACAATACGACCAATTGGTGTGACATCGAAGAATGAGATAGGTGCCTGAAATAAGTATGTCATTATGATATGAACTAAGCAAATGAACTTTAAGGTTGTTCACCCCTAATGAGATTTACACGCCAACAGAATTATTCAACAGATGTCATAATCATTCAGCGGTGGAACGTTCCACCGCCAAATGTTTATGATGTCTCTAGAATAATTCTGATTCTTCTGAATTATCTCGGATACAATGATGATGCACAAAATATTCTGCCAGGAATATGCTCATAATGACAGGTAGAAAGTTATCTATTGCAAACACATCTGATGAAAATCTGGTGACAATACGGCCAATAGGCGTGACATCGAAGAATGATATAGGTGCCTGAAATAATCAAACAACAGAGCTGTAGATACCTATATGAGCGAGTAAAAGCTTTCCAAAATACAAAATACCATTCAATATTACATTCTGTTACTATAAATAGTAACATTTTCGGCTAGAATCGGCCAGATATCGGGCGGGCCGAAATAGCTATATCCACGTGAATCCTTAGCAGCGGGCAGATATGCGATATCTGCCCGCTGCTAAGGAATATATTCCAAAAACTATAGGTACAGATCTTTTGCACGCGCCTTTCCGTGACGAAAAACGTCAATGACGTCAGAAAAACGCAATGTTGTTTACAAAAATGGCTGCCGTCTTAACGGTCTCTGTCTTCACTTCAAGTGCGATTTATGTAATAAATGAATGATATTGAGTTTATTTCAACTGGAAATTCTGTGGAAATTATGTTGAAAGGTATGATTTACTCATCGAATGAAGTTTTTTTGCAAAAAGAATGTAATATACAGATTATTACACGGCTGATTCGTGCCGGAGAGTGATATCGGCCCTGACCTTGACATCTGCCCTCGGCCTAAAGGCCTCGGGGCAGATATCGCGGTTACGGGCCGATATCACTCTCCGGCCCTCATCAGCCGTGTAATAACCTCTAATTATTCATCAAACCCTACATTTTGGGTACTCATCGGAATTGTCTCCTTGAGAAAAGTATCAACCCTAACAAGATATGGTTTGGATTTGAAATAACAAATTTAGCATGTGTTAACCCCTTATCTGTTGCTCTTAAACAAGATGTGAGAGTGAAACACCTATAAATTTCATCATGTTTGCAAATAAATAGGCTGGATAGATAGTACTTAGACATTCCTTTTACAGTCAAATGAGGAAAAGATTGATTTAAAGCTTTTGAAAATATCAGATCATAAATTTCCATTCAAAATTCACAAATAAAATACATGTGATTTAAAATAATCTTAAATGGTATCAAACTTCAAGTAAATTCAGTTAAAGTATTCAAGTTAACCATTTGATATTTAAATAGAGTAAAGACATCTGTCCCAATAAAATTTAAAAGAATTGTTCTGCAAATATTTACATCAAAACTGACATTCATCAGTTGTAATTCTATGAATATCCCAGTTACTATCTACCTTAAGCATATTAGTGAGTAATAATTTATGTAGAGTCGTGCATCACAGATTCCACCATAGGCAAACAGAAATGCTGTAAACAGTGTGAAAACAGACTAAGTTCCTGACAGGCAAGACATAATTGATGTTACAAAAGACATCATTCCTGTACAATACAGCACATAAAATATTGAGACAAAGGAAGAAAATGCTGATTATCAGCATTTTCTTCTTTTGCCTCAATGTTTTCTCAAGTTTTTTCCAGGCCTTGTTTGGGAATTGGTTAAATATCATCATATTTATTGTCCTACCTTAAGTATATTAGTGAGTAATTGTTTATGTATAGTCTGTGCGACAGTTAACACCGTAGGTGAACAAGAATGGTCTAAAAAGTGTAAATATAGAGTTAGACCCTACCAGGCCCAAGACAAAATGGATGTTACAACAGATATCAGTTGTTTACAATATATCACAGAAAGTATTGATGCAAAAGGAGACAAGAGCCATCAGAGACGGACAATGCTCCCCAAATAAGGCATTGTCACAATAAATATTTGCCATGCGGAGCTAATATAGAGCTAACAAATGTTAAGCCCCCTTTTTCCATGACATATTTTGTATACGCAAATTTTAGATAGTTTATTGTCAAGGGCATCTAATTTGCTACTCAAATATGAAATTTCATCAAATTCTGACCATTAGACTAGGACAAATTAGAGAAAAACTGTATTTAACCTTAAGTCCCCTTTTCCCATGACGAGGCCTCAAATCCAAAAACTGGGAAAAGTACATCGGCATTTTGTCATAGGGAGTTCACATGGTAAGTTTCATTTGATTTGGCCCAAGGGTTATGGAGAAATCGCTTCGGACGGACGGACGGGCGGACGGACGGACAGAATGACGGACGGACGGACGGACGGACAGACGAAGTGGCGACTATATGCTCTCCCTTCGGGGAGCATAAAAATGCTGGTAACCAGCATTTTCTTCTTTTGCCTCAATGTTTTCTTAAGTATTTTTCCAGGTCTTGTATGGGAGAGGGTAAAATATTATCATAGTAATCATCTAACCTTGAGTATATTTGTGAGTAACCGTTTATGTATAGTCTGTGCAGCACATACTCCACCATAGGCAAACAAGAATGCTCTAAACAGCATAAATACAGAGTTAGGTCTTGGCAGACAAAGGACAAAATGGATGTTACAACAGATAGAATTTGTGTACAATATAGCACAGAAAGCATTGAGACAAAAGAAGAAAATGCTGGTTATCAGCATTTTCTTCTTTTGCCTCAATGTTTTCTCAAGTCTTTCTCCAAGTCTTGTTTTGAAAAAAGATTACATATCATCATCCTACCTTGAGTATATTAGTGAGTAACTGTTTATGTATAGTCTGGGCAGCACAGATTCCACCATAGGCAAACAGGAATGCTCTAAACAGTGTAAATACTGAGTTGGCCCCTGCTAGACATCCATACACGGTGAGGTAGAATAAAATATCGTCTCCAGCTGTCGTCATGTTAGATACACTGTCATTGTTATCTTTCAACCTATAAGACAATAATTTCGTTGCTTTTTTATGAAAACCTTATAACTGCAGCTGTAAATAAGCTGCAGTTACTGGGTATCTGTTGAAAAGCGACAATATGCTCTGAATAGTGTAATTATAGAGTTAGTTCCTGCCAGACATCCATACAAGGTGAGGTAGAATAAAACATCGTCTTCAGCTGTCGTCATGTTAGATATACTGTCATTGTTAACTTTTGACCTGTGCAATAGAGAGTTTAAAAATATCAAAATTTTAATACTCTCTTGGACAATCAAATTTAAACTTTTCCATTATACTATTCTGTAAATAAATGTTCTTGTCACAAGGTTTTCAGTCATTTGTGTAATCAAAGCCTTTTCACTTCAAAAGTAATCAGCAAAGATATGTTTTAGACAAACAGATGCAAACCATTATACAAGCAGTGACAACAGAAATTTGTTTATATAAAGAAGATCTTTTTTGCGCAATTCAAAAAGCTAAATTTGCACTTATGTCTACTCTCCAAAGCTGAGGTCTAGTAATTAAACCATCAAATATGACCTCTGCCATTTTCGATACGCCAAAAGCCTATTTGTTTGTCATAATCTAATTATAGTACACCATTTGAATTATCTAATCAAAACCATTCAGATTTATCTTGTATGATTATGTATACATTACATCGATTCTATTTTTGGCTGAAGCCGGTAATTTGAAGCAACATCATTTGAATTATCGAATCAAAATCATTCAGTTCTATGTTGTATGATTACCTATACATTACGTCGCTTCTATTTTTGGCTGAAGCCGGTACTTTGAAGCTTCAGCCAATGAAAATTTGTATCAGATTCTTAAAATGTTTTGCTGTTTACAGCAAACAATTGGATACCGAAATCCTGCAAAGGCCCCAAGATTAGATGTGAAATTATCCCGTGGGAACAGAGTATCATTTTATTGTAATAGAATGAAGAGATAATGTGCTCTGTTTTAAGAGGGTAACTTTCGTCTAAATAAGTCATACTCAACAGGATTAATCAAGAATTACAGTTTGCAAAGAAATGTGACAAAAGTTACAAAATCCTTAATTAAGAATGAGGACCAAAATGTTTTTATCAGCTTTTTCTTCTTTTCTCTCAATGGTTTATAAAACAAGAACTTCACATAGCGGTCTAATAGATATAATAAAGATTAGGAACAAAAAGGTGATAGACTATTTGGAAAATGGTTCTAGTTACCTGTAAAGCCAATTAATCTGAAGTAGTTTGTCAGCTGTGCTATTTGTTACTGGTAAACCAGGCACTTCTGAATGGGACACCCAATATGACAACCACCAATCATTAATATTTCTGGAGGCTGAAAATACAAATTACAATTGTCATGCCATGGTCATGGAACAGGCATATGTTCCAAACTCATCTGCAATCTGCATCTGTAACATATAAGTTCCTTTCACTTATGTTTTAGTCTGTACCCACAGAACACACTTCGGGAGGCAAAGACGATGGGTTGATGGGAAATCAACATTGTATACATGAAAATTATTACTAAAAATAATAACAAATCCCCATTATCAACACGAGGCTCCCTAAATATGTGGAGAAAACAATGACGACGCACGTGCATTCAATATAACGCAATAAAGAGCATGTGCATTCAACATTAAAACGCTTTGGGTTCGAGAGTATTGTTACCAAAACGCTTTAGGATTGAGAGTATGTTACTAAAAATAACAAATACTAAACGTTTGAGCGGCGTTTTAAGACTCCAAGGACGACTTTCGGAGGCTGTTGTGTGTGGGGGGGTCTTAGATGAAATAACCATATTGTCGTTGTTCTTGCAAAACCTTGAAACTACAGCTTAAATAAAGCTGTAGTTACAAGGTTTTGCAATAACACCGAATATATCCATGATGATAACAATCTGCCCACCTAGCCTTTGCCTTTGCAAACATCAGGGTAACAAAAAGAACAGATTTTTTTTTCTAAAATAAAGTTGACATTATTGATATTGACCTTTGGGTCCTGAAAAGCATAGCACACCTCCCACAGTCTTTGTGACCTTTGATCTTATGAAAAGCATCATGGATTCATACATAACAATTTTTTGAGACAATGTATGTGAATGCTTTTAACAATGTTGACCCGTGACCCTTTTTAACAATAGAATTACTACAAATCAATCAGAGTATTTTTACCTTGCAAGAGAAAGAGAGAAACACTAGGAGCTAGACACTAACCCCCCCCCCCCATCCAGTGTCTTATATAATCAAACATTCAAATTAAGTTGACATATATACTAACTTTTTAACTCATTAGAACACAGTGAAGCCGTTTGATGCCTAACAAGTTAAAGGCTTTGGAAAACATTGTGGACAATGAAGAAATTGCTTGTCACAAGCAATTTCTTCATTATCCACAATGTTGTTTATAACCAAAAAGACAAAAATCTAAAATGTTATTCAATAGAAATAGTGGTCTACAAAATCTTTGAATTTGGAACAGTCTAAAGTTTTGTTGTCCGGTAATGGTTACTACTAACAGCTAATGAAATCCTTTCCCAAACAAGACCTGGTTTTGACGTCCCTAAAAGAAAATGCTTGGGAAAACATTGAGACAAAAGAAACAAGAGGGCCAAGATGGCCCTGTATCGCTCCACTGGCTTTTAGACTACGAACTTCTTCAAGGAATACAATAGAGGGCTATCCAAAGAAGATTCATGCTACACCAGAATGAAATCCAATAAAAGATTAAGGAGCAGAAATGTTTTTAAAATTTTCTTAAAATTACACTATGTTTCATATAGCGCACAGCAGCCAAGCTTTTCATCCAATCGTGAAGGAATTTGGAAGAGATTCATGCAAGGAAGATTCCTGTGAAGTTTAATTGAAATTGGTCCTGTAGTTTTGGAGAAGAAGATTGTTTAACAATTTTTCGAAAATTCAATTTAATCAAATTCATTAAAATTTAAGTTCTACACGGAAATTTTTTTTAAGGAATTTAGAGGAGATTCATACAAGGAAGATTCATGTGAAGTTTGGTTAAAATTGGTCCCGTACTTTTGGAAAAGAAGATTTTTCGAAAAATTAATTAAATTTAATTAATCAAAATTTAAGTTCTACACAGAATTTATTTTTTTGAAGGAATTAAGAAGTGATTCATGCAAGGAACATTTATGTAAAGTTTGGTTGAAATTCATGGTCCAGTAGTTTTGGAGGAGAAGAATTTTTAAAGATTTTTCATAAATTCAATTTAATTGAATTAATTAAAATTTAAGTTATACACAGAATTTATCTTTTTGAAGGAATTAAGAAGAGATTCATACAAGGAATATTTCTGCGAAGTTTGGTTGAAATTGGTCCAGTAGTTTTAGAGAAGAAGAATTTTTAAAGATTTTTCGAAAATTTAAATTAATTAAAATTAAAGTTCTGCGCGGATTTTATTCTTTTGAAGGAATTTGGTAGAAATTTATGCAAGGAACATTTCTGAGAAGTTTGGTTGAAATTGGTCCAGTAGTTTTAGAGAAGAAGAATTTTTAAAGATTTTTCGAAAATTTAAATTAATTAAATTAATTAAAATTCAAGTTCGCACGGATTTTATTCTTTCTAAGAAAGTTGGTAGAGATTCATGCAAGGAAGATTTCAGTGAAGTTTGGTTGAAATTGGTCCAGTAGTTTTGGAGAAGAAGAATTTTTTAAAGATTTTTCGAAAATTTAAATCAATTAAATTAATCAAAATTCAAGTTCTGCACGGATTTTAATCTTTTGAAGGAACTTGGTAGAGATTCATGCAAGGATGATTTCTGTGAAGTTTGGTTAAAATTGGTCCAGTAGTTTTGGAGAAGAAGAATTTTTAAAGATTGTTTCGAAAATTTAATTCAATTAAATTAATTAAAATTCAAGTTCAGCACAGATTTGATTCTTTTGAAGGAATTTGGTAGAGATTCATGCAAGGATGATTCATGTGAAGTTTGGTTGAAATTGGTCCAGTAGTTTTGGAGAAGAAGATGTTTGAAAATTGTTGACGCACGGACGGACAGACGGACGCACGGACGGACGCACGCACGACGGACACAGGGCCATGACATAAGCCCCGCTGGCCTTCGGCCAGTGGAGCTAAAAACTGCTGATGACCAGCAGTTTCTCCTTTTGCCTCAAAATTTTTTTTGGCTATCACATAAACATTTTGGCCTTTTGTGATCATTTAATTTGTCGTCTGCAGCAGCTTTCAAATTGGACCACCCTAAAATTTTGTCGTTTGGGAAAGGGTTAATACCATCTTTACCTTGCATAAGAAACAGTGATACAAGTACACTAGGAGCTAGACAGGCACCCACAGCCCTCCAGTAGGTTTTATATACATCAAGCTTAACCACTCCTGTCTCTTTTTCTTCTTCTTCAGTCAAAGTCCCATCCTCTGTGTTGTGTTGTATCTCATGATCAGACAGTTCAGAATTGGTGGAGTTTTCATTGTTTTCAAACTCAGCTACTTCTGCTGATGACAAGACATCTGCTGGTTTACCTGTTTCAAAATATAAACAAGAGATGTTTGTAAAACATATATGCCCCCTCAAGGGCCTACATTTGATGTAGGTCAAAGTCCAAGGTCAAGTTAACAAGGTCCAAGGTCATGGTCACATATGAAAGGTCTTGGTAGGAGGTGTCTATGTGTGAAATATCAAAGCTGTATGTTTAAAAGTAAAATGAAACATAGGCCAGGTTAAAGTTTTTACAAGTAGGCCAAATGTCAAGGTCATGGTCAAATGTGAAAGGTCTTGGTTGGAGGTGTCCATGTGTGAAATATCAAGGTTGTAGGTGTAAAAGGACATGATATATATGCCTGGTTTCAGTCTTTTTAAAAGTAGGTCAAACTCCAAGGTCAAGGTTGCAATATTCAAAGTCATGGTCAAATGTGAAAGGTCTTGGTAGGAGGTGTCTATGTGTGAAATATCAAGGCTGTAGGTGTAATAGGACATAAGATAAAGGCTATGTTAAAGATTTCTAAAAGTATGTAAAAATCAAAGTTCAATGACATACAGGCCAAGGTCATGGTCAAATGTGAAAGGTCTTGGTAGGGGGTGTCCATGTGTAAAATATTGAGACTGTATAGGTAACAGGACATGAGATATAGGCCTAGTTTAAGTTTTTTTTAACCCTTTCCCAAACAAGACCTGGTTTTGACGTCCCTAATAGAAAAGGCTTTGGAAAACATTGAAACAAAAGAAGAAACTGCTGATGACCAGCAGTTTCTCCTTTTGTCTCAATATTTTCTGTGTCATATTGTACACAAAATATATCTTAAACAAGGTCTATTTGTCATCTGCAGCAACTTTTGAAATGGAAATTTTGAAAATTTGCCGTTTGGGAAAGGGTTAAAGTAGGTCAAACTCCAAGGTCAAGGTCCAAGGTCATGGTCAAAAGTGAAATATCTTGGTTAGAAGTGACCATGTGTGAAATATCAAGGCTGTAAATGTAAAATGACATGAAATATAGGCCAGATTAATGTATTATTAAAGTAGGTTAAACACCAAGGTCAAGGTCACAAGGTCCAAGGTCATGGTCAAATGTGAAAGGTCTTGGTCGTAGGTGTCCATGTGTGAAATACCAAGGCTGTATGTGTAAAAGGACATGATATATCGGCTAGATTAAAGTTTTTTTAGAGTAGGTCAAAGTCCAAGGTCAAGGTCACAAGGTCCAAGGTCATGTACAAATGTGAAAGGTCTTGGTAAGATGTGTCCATGTGTGAAATACCAAGGCTGTATGTGTAATAGCACATAAGATATAGGCCAAGTTTAATTTATCTAAAAGTAGGTCAAACTCCAAGGTCAAGGCCACATGGTCCAAGGTCATAGTCGTATGTAATAGGTCTTGGTCAGAGGTTTCCATGTGTCAAATATCAAGGCTGTATGTGTAAAAGGACATGATATATCGGTCAGGTTAAAGTTTTTCAAAAGTAAGTCAAACTCCAAGGTCAAAGTCACAGAGTCCAAGGTCATGGTCAATTATGAAAGGTCTTAGTAAGATGTGTCCATGTGTGAAATATCAAGGCTGTATTTGTAAAAGGTCATGAGATATTTGCCGGGTTTGATTTTTTCAAAATTGGTCAAACTCCAAGGTCAAGGTCACAAGGTCCAAGGTCATGGTTAAATCTGAACGATGTTGATAGGAGGTATCTATGTGTGAGATATCAAGGCTGTATGTGTAAAAGGACATGAGATATAGGCAAGGTTAAGAATTAAGTGTAAAAATCAACAAAGGGCAATAACTCCAAGAATTTGATTGGCAGAGTTACGGTTCTTGTACACTGCACCTCTCCATAATAAAATCTATTAACCTGTAAAGTTTCATGATTCTACCTTACATATTTTTTGAGTTGTGCTCCGGACAAGAATCAAGTTATAAACTCATTAAAGGGCAATAACTCAAACAATTTGATCAGCAGAGTTACGGTTCTTGTGCACTGCACCTCTCCAGAATGAGATCTATTCACCTGTAAAGTTTAATGATTCTACCTAACATAGTTTTTGAGTTATGCTCCGGACAAAAATCAAGTTTGAAAATCAACAAAGGGCAATAACTCAAAATATTTGATCAGCAGAGTTACGGTTCTTGTGCACTGCACCTCTCCATAATGAGATCTATCCACCTGTAAAGTTTCATGATTATACCTTACATACTTTTTGAGTTATGCTCCGGACAAGAATCAAGTTATAAAATCAACAAAGGGCAATAACTCAAAAAATTTGATCGGCAGAGTTATGGTTCTTGTGCACTGCACCTCTCCATAATGAGATCTATCCACCTATGAAGTTTCATGATTCTACCTTTAATACTTTTCGAGTTATACTCCGGACAAGGTTTGGTCTACGGACAGACCGACCGACATACAGACCGACCGACCGACCGACCGACCGACAGACCGACCGACCTTCCGACCGTCACTTGCAAAACAATATACCCCCATTTTCTTCGAAAGGGGGAATAAATATTAAATGATGGATGGCTGCTCTTTTGCAGTGAAATTGACATTCTGAGTGGAATGGGAATGTTTTATGAGTGAATGAATGGATGAATGGAATGAGCGTTTGGAATGATTTTGTGTATCTAAAAAATCGATAACACGCCCACGATAACCGTTCAACCAATCAAACGTGGTCTTATAATAATAATAATAATTTTTATTTCGGCATAAGTCACATATAATGGTTCATGAGGTAAAAAAAGGTCATATTCATATGCACAGTTTAAAGATTAGATATTATAGATTACTTAAAAGAACCATGACATGCTCCATACACCAAGGATGACACAATAAAGAGCAAGCTCTTATTTCCATTGCGGTCCTTGCTGTAGGTGGCATGAACCAGAGAGGCAATTACAGTTTAATCAAATTTAAGTAACCTATAACAATAAATATCACAGTACAGCAAATAATTTAACAGACACAATGTTATGTATTATCACAGATTGCTTGCTGAAAGACGAACTATCACATTAGAATCACAATAATAATTGAAAGACAGTCTTTACCATGTTATAGTTAGTAAAATGAATGTACATGTTCTAATCTCCTACTATCATCTATGCTATATTTATTAAAACAAATTTAAGGAAGATGCCACAAATTGTAATTCATTATGTAACCTATGCCTAATAAAGAATCAGCAAATGATCTAAACAAACATAAAAAAATATGTTTAAGAGGATATACTGCTAAGAAAATGGCCTTTGATGGCAACCTTGAAAGACTGATACTTGGTGATATTAGTAAGGCTAGCGGGCAAATCGTTCCACAACTTAGCACCTATAAAACTAAAGGACTTACTTCCAGCCCCTTTGACCTTGGGAAGACTAAAACCACCTTTCCGGCTAAGCCTTGTGTTGTATGAGTGTACAGTGATTTGTGAAGTAAGAAAATAGTCCATATAATCCGGGGCAAGGTTATGCTTAACCTTAAAGACATGACACAGCATAATTTGTTCAACTTTTTTGTTAACAGGTAGCCAATTAAGGGTATCAAACTGTTGTTTACCAACATGAGCTCTTGGATCAAGGTTCAGTATAAATCTGACCAACTTATTCTGAGTGACCTGCAATTTGTGTTTTAAAGACTGGGTAAGACCACTGTACCAAACGGAGCATGCATAGTCATAATGACATTGGATAAGGGACATAACAAGTAATTTCTTAGTATGCTGAGTAAGGTAATTTTTCTTGCGATACAAAAATTTTAGCCTTGCATTGGCTTTCTTAATAATTGACTCAGCCATACAGTTAAAAGACAAAAATTGGTCGATGGTTACACCAAGGTACTTGACTGAAGATGCGGGTGTGATTTGAGTATCATTACAGGATATATTAAGACTGGAATGTGACCTTAGCTTATGCTTTGACCCAAACACTATGGATTCAGTCTTTCCTAAATGAAGGGAGAGCTTGTTGTCTACAAGCCAGTGACTAACAGTTTGAGGATCATCTGACAAGGACTTTTCGACAGTAACAATATCTTTGCCAGAGACTAATATGGCTGAATCATCAGCATATAAAAGTAACTTATTGTGTACTACACCTGACATGTCATTAACATATGCTAAACAAGAGGCCCAGAGGGCCTTATCGGTCACCTGAATCAAATGAGCAGAAACAGTTATGGAAAATGTTAAACATTAACTAAAAGCGCTATCCCCCAGTACCATCATTTCTTGACAGTCTTTTTTTCTCTTGTCCAAACTTATTTAAAGACTCAAATACTGAATGTAAATTAAATCCAACAATAGAACATTTCTTAATATGTACCGTATTTACTCCCTTTTGGGGCCCCAAAACTCCATGATTTGTAAATATCTGAAGCGGCTTCCCATTGGGATACTTTCTGCCAAGTTTGGTAGAAATCTGTCAAATGGTTCTCAAAAAGAAGTAGAAAATGTTCAAAGTTAAGTAATAACACGAACCCCTCCCATCCCCCATCCCCAGCACAGCCATTTATTGACGGATTTTTTTCTCTTGTACAAAATTTATAGTCCTTGCCCTAAAGACTTTAACTTCCAAATGTGTATCCAATGCAACAGCTGGTTCATGAGTAGGAGATTTTTTAAGATGTACCCAATTTACCCCCTTTATGGGACCCCAAAGAGAGATAACTCCATGATTTGTACAAAATCTGAAGCGGCTTCCTATTAGAATGCTTCCTGCCAAGTTAGGTTGAAATCCATCCAATGGTCCTTGATAAGAAGTCGAAAATGTTAAGTTAACTAATAATGCAACACCCCCCCCTCCCATCCCCCCTCCCCAGCACGGCCATTTCTGGACGGATTTTTTTCTCATGTACAAACTTTGTTGTTCTTGCCCTAAAGACTCTAAATACCAAATGTGAATCCAATCCAACAGCTGGTTCATGAGAAGAAGATTTTTTAAGATGTACCCTAATTAACCCCTTCTGGCCCCTTATGGGGCCCCAAAGGGAGATAACTCCATGATTCATACAAATCTGAAGCGGCTTCTCATGGGGATGCTCCCTGCCAAGTTTGGTTGTAATCTGTCCAATGGTTCTCAAAAAGAAGTCGAAAATGTTAAGTTAACTAATAACTCGACCCCCCCTCCCATCCCCCATCCCCAGCACGGCCATTTCTAGATGGATTTTTTTCTCTTGTACAAACTTTGTTGTCCTTGCCCTAAAGACTCTAAATACCAAATGTGAATCGAATCCAACAGCCGGTTCATGAGAAGAAGATTTTTTAAGATGTACCCTATTTTACCCCTTTTTGGCCCCTTATGGGGCCCCAAAGGGAGGTAACTCCATGATTTGTACAAATCTGGAGCGGCTTACCATGGGGATGTCTCCTGCCAAGTTTGGTTGAAATCCGTCCAATGGTTCTCAAGAAGAAGTCGAAAATGTTAAAAGTTAACGCACGGCGCACGACGACGGACGAAACACGGTCGCAATAGGTCACCATGACCTTCGGTCAGGTGACCTAAAAAAGCAAAGGACCAAGAATAGACCCCTGGGGCACACGGCATGCCACATTTGCTGTGGATGAAAAAGTGCCTGAGATATCGACCAGTTGTTGTCTATCAGACAGGTAAGACCTGAACCATCTTATGATGTTTAAATAGTAACAGCCTGATATTGGAAATTTACCAATATTATAGGTATGAAGATTTATCAATAAAACACCCATGATAATATTTCGGCCAATGAAATGCCTTCTTTTTATAACAACCAATTAAACCAGTGAACGTTTATTGAGCGGTGTAAATGTTTAATGAGCGTTTTGAGTGTTTTTGTGATCAGAATGAATGAACGCTGGAATAATTTTGATCGGAATGGAATGGTATAAATGTCAATTTCATGATGTTCTCAACTGTACATGTATTCCCTGTAAGACCCTGGGCCCATATAATCAACGATCGCACGACCAAGTTGGACAAGAAATTATAGTGGTGTATTTGTTGTACAATCATTGATAATATGGGCCCCTGATCTCCTTTGGCAAAGGGTTAAAAGGGCAGCATTGAAAAATACTTCAAGACCGAGAAATTAACAAGAGCCGTCATAGACGGATTATGCTCCCCGAATAAGTGTTTGTCACAAAATAAAAATTATCATACATTAAGCCCCCTTTTCCCATGACAGATTTTTTGTACACACAATATTTATATAATATGGTCTAGAACATCTCATTTATCACAAAAGTACAAAATTTCATTAAATTCTACCCATTGGATGAAGAGAAATTGGAGAAAATCTAATTCATACATCAAGGCCCCTTTTTCCATGACGCAGCCTCAAATCAACAAACAGAGTAAAAGGTTTCTAGGGATTATCCCTGGAAGTTCACATGTGAAGTTTTGTTGAATTTGGTCCAAGGGTTGCTGAGATATGGCTGTGGACGGACAGACGGACAAATTATCATACATTAAGCCCCCTTTTCCCATGACAGATTTTTTTGTACACACATTATTTATAGAATATGGTCTAGAACATCTCATTTATCACAAAAGTACAACATTTCATTAAATTCTGCCCATTGGATGAAGAGAAATTGGAGAAAATCTGATTTTTACATTAAGGCCCCCCCTTTTTCAATGACGCAGCCTCAAATCAACAAACGGAGAAAAAGGTCCCTAGGAATTATCCCTGGGAGTTCACATGTGAAGTTTGGTTGAATTTGGTCCAAGGGTTGCTGAGATATGGCTGTGGACGGACGGACGGACAGACACACGGACGGACAGCCGGACGGATGGACAGACAGCATGGCGACTATATGCTCTCCCGAAATTTTTTCGGGGAGCATAATAAATCCATCTGGACAGCCAAGCATAATATTTCATCCTTCTTTGAAGAATTTGTTTCAGTTTTAATTACCTGACTTGACTATCCTTCCATCCTCAAGTAGTATGACTAGATCAGCGTTGACTAGAAACTTGGTATGATGGGTACATAGTATCCTTGTTTTATCTGCCAACATTCCCATAATGCATTTCTGGTAGAGATGTTGGGCAACATGTGCATCCACTGCAGCTAGAGGATCATCTAGCAAGTATGTATCCTTATTCTATAAAACAAAAAATTAAATTTTTATACACATTATCAACTTATAAAATATGTTGATTTGAGTTTATCATGAAAGCTTGGTTACCAATGAGAGGAAAGGGGAATACATTTACAAATATCATATAAAAGTAGAATCAATATCTAGTAGATGTTTTACAAAGTAAATCCTTGGCAAGCAGTTTAGATTAAGGTTTGATTGCAATAATTTTGTAAATTGATCTAATTCATTTACTATGCTGCTTGAATATGCATTTGTAATATTCCTGGGTCAGCAAGATAAAAAGTAATGACATCATTGTACTTTCCTTGTTTGAAAAGACATTAACAAGAGGGCCAAGATGGCCCTGCATCGCTCACCTGAGAGGACTTTGAGACAAACATCTTGCAAACTTCAAACTCACACTTTTTACATGACCTAGATATCATCAAGATCAACATTCTGAACAATTTTCACAATGATGAGTAAATATTTAGGTACTTAGAGCAAAAACAAGATTTGACCTTTTGACCTAGTTTTTGACCTATCATTAGCCACTTTCTACATGACCCATTTATCATCAAGATAAGCAATTCTGAACTCTTGTCACAATGATGAATAAATATTTTGATTTTTTAAAGCAAAAACAAAATTTGACCTCGGTTTTGACCTCCCATGACCTACTTTATACATGCCCCAGATATTGTCAAAATAAACATTCTGAACAACTTTCACAATCATTAAGATATCAATATGGTTCTAAATGCAGAAACAAGATTTGACCCTCTGACCTAGTTTTTGACCTCACATGGCCCCCTATTTACATTGACCAGATATCATCAAGATAAATATTCTGAACAATTTTCACAACAATAAATTAAACATTTTGGTTCCTAGAGCAAAAACAAAATTTGACCTAGTGACCTAGTTTTAGACCTCGCATGACCCACTTTTAATTTTCGCAATGATAAAGTAAATATTTTGGTTCTCAGGGCAAAACCAAAATTCAACCTAGTGATCTAGTTTTGAACCTCAAATGACCTGCTATTCATATCACCAAGGTATCATCAAGATAAACATTCTGAACTTTCACAATGATTGAGTAAATATTTTGGTTCTTACAGGAAAATTAAGATTTGACCCATTGACCTAGTTTCTGACCTCAAATGACCCACTTTTAAAATGACCCAGATTTCGTCAAGTTAAACATTCTGAACAATTTTCACAATGTTAAAGTACATATTTTGGTTCCTACAGCAAAAACAAGATTTGACCTAGTGACCTAGTTTTAGATCTCGCATGACCAACTTTTCACATTACCAAGATATCATCAAGATAAACATTCTTATCAATTTTCGCAAAGATAAAGTAAATATTTTGGTTCTTAAGGCAAAAACAAAATTTGATCTAGTGACCTAGTTTTTAACCTCGAATGACCTGTTATTCATATCACCAAGGTATCATACAGATAAACATTCTGAACTTTCACAATGATTGAGTAAATATTTTGGTTCTTACAGGAAAAACAAGATTTGACCTATTGACCTTGTTTCTGACCTCACATGACCCACTTTAAAAATGACCCAGATTTCGTCAAGATAAACATTCTGAACAATTTTCACAATGTTTAAGCGTATATTTCCGTTCTGAAAGCAAAACCAAGATTTGACCCAATGACCTAGTTTTTGACCTTACATGACCCACACTTTGTACATAAGCTAGATATCAAGATAAGTATTTAGGATAGTTTTGACAAAGTTTTGGGACTAAATTGGCATCTCTAGAGCAAAAGGAAAGATTCTGTAATATTTGACCTTGTGACCTAGTTTTTGACCTTGCATGACTCATCTTTGATAATGACCAAGATATCCTCAAGATAATGATCTATGACAATGTTGACAAAGTTTGGACCAAAATTGGCACTTCCAGAGCAAAAGGGAGGATTTTACAAGATTTGGCCTCATGACCTAGTTTATGACCTGGCATGATCCACTTCTTGACATGACCTAAATATCATCAAGATAAACATTCAGGACAATTTTGAGAAAGTTTGGGTCAAAACTGGCATGTCCAGAACAAAATGAAGGATTTTAAAAGATTTGACCTTGTGACCTAGTTTTTGACCTTGTATGACCCACTTTCCATCATTTCATGGATATAATGAAGATAAACATTGAGGACAATTTTGACAATGTTTGGACAAGAATTGGCAATTCCAGAGCAAAAGAAAGGATTTTATAAGATTTGACCTCTTGACCTAATTAATGACGTAGCATGACCCACTTCTTCACTTGACCTTGATATCATCAAAATAAACATTCATGACAATTTCTACAAAGTTTGGACCAAAATTGGTACTTCCAGTGTAAAAATATGTATTTTACAATATTTGACCTAGTGACCTAGTTTTTGACCTTGCTTGACCTATTTTTTTATCATGACCTTAATATTATCAAGACAAATATTCTGATCAATTTTCATAAAGATTGAGCAATAAATATGGCCCCTAGGGCAGAAAGAAGATTTGACCTAGTGACCTACTTTTTGACCCTATTATGGCCCCGATCCAAATTCTTTGAAGTATTTTGAAAAAGCATGACCCATAGATCATATGTGTGAAATATGAATGAATTCTGCCAAGTACTTTAGGAGGAGAAGATTTTTTTGTGAAAAGTTGACGTACAGACAGATAGACAGATAGACAGACGCCGGACAACAGACTGATCACAATACCTCACCTCGAGCACTTCGTGCTCAGGTGAGCTAAAAATCCATTCCAACACACCAACATTTTTATCTGCCTGATAGAAAAGGCTTCTGCAAACATAGACACAAAGAACACAAGATGTGTTTGTGAAACACCAATGCCCCCGAAAGACAGACCGACAGACTTGAGTAAAACATTATACCCCTGATCTCACGATACAGAGACATAAAAATGCTGATAACAAGCATTTTTCGCATTTGCCTCAGTATTTTCAGGGCTATTGTGTCCACAGATCCATCTTTTATTTGCATCTATTTGCAATCAGCAAATCCTTTCAATTTGAACAACCCTAAAAATTTGTCTGTCTAGAAAGGGTTAAAATTACAGACCTGGTATACTGCTCGAGCAAGTGCCACTCTAGCTTTCTGACCTCCACTAAGAGTTACTCCATTCTCACCCACTTCTGTACTGTCTCCTGCAGGTAAAATCTGCAATAATAGGAGCACATGAAGATATTGTTAGCCTATATTTTTAACCCTTTCCTGCATGGCAAAATTTTAGTTTATTATATTTCGAAATGAGGAGGAAAAGAAATGATAATCAGCATCAAAAGTGTAAGATGTGTTTGTTATGGTATTGAAAATAATGAGGGAAAAGGAGAAATTGCTGATAATCAGCAATTTCTTCTTTTCTCTCAATTTTTCTCAAGGCTTTTCTACAGAGGATCTAACCCGAACCTGACTGTTCTAGCAAGTGCTATTCTAGCTTTCTGACCTCCACTCAGAGTTACTCCGTTCTCTCCCACTTCAGTACTGTCTCCAGCCGGTAAAGTCTGCAAACAAGAAACGGAAAACATGTACAAGAATCTAAATTATCAAGAAATAATTACATGACTATGAACAAGGTATCCCTACTTGTAACAAAGAATTCAGATGCTCAGTCAAATGCCGTCTTTCTAATGATAACAATCAATAGATTCTCATTTTCAAGTAACTTGGATGAAAAATTTAAAGGACCCCTATACAATTTTAGTTTTAAATCCTGTAACAGGGCACAAATTTCTAGCACACTCTTTCATATCTCTGTTATAGTGTTGACAATACAGTAATGTATATTGTTAGTATTACTGCAAAACCTCGTAACTACAGCTTGATTAAAGCTGTAGTTATGAGGTTTTTCAGTAACACAAATGATACATATATTCACACATACTGCAGAATGCTATATCCAGCATAAACCTGGCCCCGGTTTCTCAAAACAAGAGGCCCAGAGGGCCTTATCGGTCACCTGAATCAAATGAGCAGACACAGTTAAGGCAAATGTTAAAAGTTAACTAATAGCGCACCCCCCAGCACCACCATTTCTTGACAGTTTTTTTTTCTCTTGTACAAACTTATTTAAAGACTCGAATACCAAATGTGAATTCAATCCAAAAATTGAACATTTCTTAATATGTACCCTATTTACCCCCTTTTGGCCCCTTTTGGGGCCTCAAAGGGAGATAACTCCATGATTTGTATAAATCTGAAGCGGCTTCCCAATGGGATGCTTCCTGCCAAGTTTGGTAGAAATCTGTCTCAAAAAAATGTAGAAAATGTTCAAAGTTTAGTAATAATGCGAACCCCTCCCATCCCCGATCCCCAGCACGACCATTTATTGACAGATTTCTTCTCTTGTACAAACTTTGTAGTCCTTGCCCTAAAGACTTTAACTTCCAAATGTGTATTCAATGCAACAGCCGGTTCATGAGAAGAAGATTTTTTAAGATGTACCCTATTAACCCCCTTTTTGGCCCTTTATGGGACCTCAAAGGGAGATAACTCCATGAGTTGTACAAAATCTGAAGCGGCTTTCTATTTTAGGATGCTTCCTGCCAAGTTTGGTTGAAATCCGTCCAATGGTTCTTAATAAGAAGTCGAAAATGTTAAGTTAACTAATAACGCGACCCCCCTCACATCCCCCATCCCCAGCACGGCCATTTCTGGACGGATTTTTTTCTCTTGTACAAACTTTGTTGTCCTTGCCCTAAAGACTCTAAATACCAAATGTGAATCCAATCCAACAGCCGGTTCATGAGAAGAAGATTTTTTAAGATGTACCCTATTTAACCTCTTTTAGGCCCCTTATGGGGCCCCAAAGGGAGATAACTCCATGATTTGTACAAATCTGAAGCGGCTTCCCATGGGGATGCTCCCTGCCAAGTTTGGTTGTAATCCGTCCAATGGTTCTCAAAAAGAAGTCAAAAATGTTAAGTTAACTAATAACGCGACCCCCCCTCACATCCCCCATCCCCAGCACGGCCATTTCTGGACGGATTTTTTTCTCTTGTACAAACTTTGTTGTCCTTGCCCTAAAGACTCTAAATTCCAAATGTGAATCCAATCCAACAGCCGGTTCATGAGAAGAAGATTTTTTAAGATGTACCCTATTTAACCCCTTTTAGGCCCCTTATGGGGCCCCAAAGGGAGATAACTCCATGATTCATACAAATCTGAAGCGGCTTCCCATGGGGATGCTCCCTGCCAAATTTGGTTGTAATCCGTCCAGTGGTTCTCAAGAAGAAGTTGAAAATGTTAAAAGTTAACGCACGACGGACGACGCACGACGACAGACAAAACACGGTCGCAATAGGTCACCATGACCTTCGGTCAGGTGACCTAAAAACTTCAGTATGTTCTCATGCTCAAATCTGAACAACGTGCACAAATCGCACGAAATCCATGTGAACTTCAATCGAATATCCTTAAACGTTGGAGAGTATTCCTTTGAAGTTGAGCATGTTCTCATGAGTTTGCACTAACGTTTTATCGAGAAACCGGGGCCAGATTGAATCCTAAGATAAGATCCCAGATTTATATAAGGTTTCAATACTGTATTATTTTACCTTTAAATCTTCCAGGAGGGCACAAGCCTCTAGCACTCTTTCATATCTCTGTCTGTTATATTGTTGACCAAAAAGTATATTCTCCCTAACTGTAGCATGTTGTATCCAGGGTTCCTGACAAACCAGCGCGAATCCCGTGTCAAGGTCATTGACCCTCACATGACCTCTGACTTTGTACATCTCCGCTAGAATACTACTGAGTATGGAACTCTTCCCTGATCCCACTTTTCCTATAACACCTATCAACTGGCCCTGGAAAATTGTAATCATAAGCATACAAATCAGTAAGTTTGAAAACACACGCATATGCCATCACTGAATACCTGGCCAATTGACCTAGTACTAATGAAAGGATCAGAGCTCCAGATAAGAGGGGGTGATGACTTTTTAAACTGCAATAATTCTGTTATTGATCATCAAACTCTATATTGTGGGTACTCATTCGTATCATCTCTTTGAGACAATTCAAATGAGTACCCACAAAATAAGGTTTGGAATTGAAATAAGAAAGTTACGAAAAATGTCTTCACCCCCACTTATCTGTAGTCCTGAAGGATATTATTTTGTTATAATTTCTCACTCAGATAAGTCGGAGAAAGCATTAATGGACGAGAGAAGAAAGTTCGAAATGGATTCCTCTGATCCTCAGAATCAATCAGAGTTGAGAAGACCGCCATGTGGAAGACTTGGCAGACAAGTCTGACCCTCAGCAGAGGAAAATGGACTATAAAACGAATAGTTAGTGAGTGAGATATCTTTGTTTATCTCCTACAAGCAAATAAATGGTCTATTTTTTCTGACTCTGCAGTAAGAAAAATATTTTTTTTATTTTTTATTGAAGCCGAACAACAGGCGTTCAACAATATCAACCCCAAGACAAATGACATTTACAAGCTAGCCAAGCAGCTACACAAGGACAACCAAGATGTCATTGGAGAGAAACCTGTCAGAAATGACGAAGGGGAGCTATGTCTTGACGCCGAAACAAGGAAGGTTGCCTGGAAACAGCATTATGAGAAGCTGTTAAATGTCGAATTTCCCTGGAACCCGGACGAACTATCTGATGAACCCCCTGTTGAAGGACCCTGCATCGAGATCACCACAGAAATGGTGGAAAAGGCTATTAAGAAGATGGCTCTTGGCAAAGCAGCTGGTCCCTCGGGAATTGTAGCGGAAATGATAAAGCCATCTGGGCAACTGGTGCAGCACACATAAGAGACCTTTTCCAAGCAATCATACAGGAGGGCCAAATACCACAAGACTGGGAAGAAAGTTACATAGTCAGTCTGTATAAGGGTAAAGGAGATGCACTCAATAGGGGAAACTACAGAGGTCTCAAACTTATAGACCAGGTTATGAAAGTACTCGAGCGTGTAGTTGAACAGCTAATCAGGCAGCAGGTGAGCATTGATGAAATGCAGTACGGATTCATGCCAGGCAAAGGTACCATAGATGCCATTTTCATCATCAGACAGCTGCAGGAGAAGCACATAGCTGCAAACAAACCTCTTTACTTGGCTTTTGTAGACCTCGAAAAGGCTTTCGACCGCGTACCCAGGAAGGTCATCTGGTGGGCTTTGCGCAAAGTAGGAGTTGATGAATGGCTCGTCAGGATAATAAAGTCCATGTATTCCAACGCAAGAAGCAGAGCTCGAGTAGGTGACACATACAGCGACGAGTTTGAGGTCAAAGTAGGGGTTCATCAAGGCTCAGTACTCAGCCCGCTCCTCTTCATAATTGTCCTGGAAGCCCTCTCAACACACTTTCGTACAAGCTGTCCATGGGAACTTCTCTATGCAGACGACCTAGCTATTGTCGATACCTCACTTGAAGCACTTATAGCGAGACTTACTGACTGGAAAAAGGGTATGGAAGAAAAAGGCCTCAGAGTCAACATGAACAAGACCAAACTGATGATATCCAACACCAGCCAAGTACCTGTGAGAGAATCAGGAAAGTTCCCATGTGCTGTATGTCTCACTGGAACAGGCCAGAACTCTATTTACTGCACCAGCTGCTCGCACTGGGTACATAAGAAGTGTAGTGGAATCAAAGGCTCGCTTCAACCTGATCCAACTTACAAATGCCCAAGATGCAACGGATCCTTTACACCAAATGTCAACAGCACTCCACCAGAAGTACCGATTGGACAGGACAAACTGGAATTTGTAACTAGCTTCTGCTACCTAGGTGACACACTTTCAACCAGTGGCGGTTGCGAACTAGCTGCAACAACATGGTGTAAGTCAGCCTGGAAGAAGTTTAGGGAGCTCCTCCCCATTCTTATAAACAGGAACCTCCCTATCACAACAAAAGGCAGACTCTACTCCATATACATATGCCCAGTGCTGCTGTATGGATCCGAGACATGGGCTGTGTCATCCAATACCCTAAAGAAACTGAACAGAAACGACAAAGCCATGATAAGATGGATATGTGGCATCAGACCAGAAGACAAGGTGACTCTTGATACACTGATCTTGCAGTTACACATCAAAGACCTGTCCAGTATCTTAAGGGCCAACCGATTAAGATGGCTTGGCCACGTTGAACGCAGCACTGGTTGGGTGTCCAAGGTGCGCACTATTAACATACAAGAGAGCAGAGCGCGTGGACGACCAAAGCTGACATGGGAAGAACTAGTAAGGAGAGACCGCGAGGACGCAGGACTTATGAACACCAACCCCTTCGATCGCCAGACATGGAGAGGGAGACCTCGCTATAGACTGGGCAGCCAGGCCCCACCCTCGGAGGAGGACTAATCCACGGCCTGGATAAACTAAACAGGATGATGATGATGATGATGATGATGATGATGATTTTCCAAGGCTTATTCAGCCCAAGATTTAAACAATGAAAATTGAAACAAACCTTCATAACCTGTATGTTGATATCAAAGAGACAAGGAGCTGTATCTGAGTCTGGTATTTGTGTATATTCTCCCTGTTTTGATCCCTGCTTGGTTTTGTCAGGTTTTGTGTCATGGTCCTTCCATGAAAACTCTCCATTCTTCATAAGGAAAGCACAGTCTGACTGTAACACTGAAACAAACAGATCTGTATATAGTCACTTTTCAACAAAGACCTCGTTACTGCAGCCTGTTTGAAGCTGTATTTACATGGCTTTTGGCGAAAAACAGTTCTATCATACTTTTGGAGTGATGAAAAAGTATATAAAGTATTATAAAGTATTAAGTATTATAAAAGTTCCTCAGAAACCTTTCTAAATAAGGAAAGTTTTTGATGTTCCAAATTCAAAGCTCAACATAATATGTGTTGAAAATAATAAAATAGGAATCTCAAAACCAATGCTTGTTTAGGAGAGCAGAAGTATTGCTTTAAGGTCTATTACATTACTTCAAGAAACCAATCTGGGTATTCACTTGCCACATCATCAGCTACATTTTGAATACAAAGGCAAAATTAATTTACAGTTATTTAAAAAAACTTTGTTTCTTTTGTGTGCTATTATGTGAGGCAATGTAATTTATACATTAGAATGTAAGGTATAAATCGTTGACACCAATGATGATAAATTTTGTACCTGAATTTGATGAATAATATTGTTCAAGGTCAAGGTCCTTCACATCAACAAATTTCTCTACTCTCTTTAGTGACACCCAGGCTTCCATCAGTCCATTTATAACCCAGGGAAAGGCATTAAGGGGGCTTATCAGCATCAGGAACAATGACAAGCTAGTGAACACCTGAAAAATTGATAATAAAGTATGATCATGGTCTGTACAGCTCTCTTATATCTCCTACAGGAAACGAATCTAGCTATCTGAAAACAACAACAAAGATTTTGATCAGACTGCGTAATGTAGAGTCTAATCTGGATCCATGTCCGTTCCAAAGACCAAAAGGGTTCTTTTTACACATCCAAATTTGGTTATTTTCATTTATTGTTGAAGGTCAAAGCCCTTTACATCTACTTATTCTTCCACCCTCATTAAATTGCAAAGTTTTGTAGCAATAGTGATAGTAGAAACAGAAATATGACACTTGCAACTAATGAAATTACACTGACACCTAGACGACTGGAATAGCAAAACTTTTCTTTGAAGGATAAAAAAACTAATAAAAATCATAATATTATGGTAACAAGTCGAACCTTGGCAGCAGTCAGCTGATTGCCCATCAATGTATATGTAGTAAATGTCAGTATGGATATCAGGACGGGTGTTGTGGCCCAGAAATAAACACACAGAGCATCCAGATATTTACGTCCCTTCAGGCTCTTCAGCTCTGCATCCCGTAACCGGTTTATTTTGGACTCAAAATGACTTTCCCATGCATACAGTTTTACAACCTGCATACCAAATAGCACTTCATTCATCACCTGCAATTAAAGTGTCCCAAAAGTGTCATTCTTTTACTGGACTTAATCATCATCAAACCCTATGTTGAGGGTGCTATTTAGAATCGTCTGATCAAGACGTCCAAATGGGTACCCACAAAATAAGGTAGATCTGTGTTTGAAATATCTATTTAGAATGCATTTACCCTTTGCCACTTATCTCTAGCTCTGCTGTTGTCAATACTAGCATTTGCACTAGATTGTGGCAAATGTTCAGCACCGTAACATGCATAAAAAGAGACCAGTATCAAGATAAATTTAAAGTTAAAACTGTAGATACAAGGCATCCAAATTGAGGAATATATTAAAGGAAATAAGTAATCTGCATTTTCTTCATGTGCTCAATGTTTTCCACTATTTTCAAATTTTAGGGATCGTTAGAGAACATTTCATTCAACATGATAATAATTATAATCTGTAAAATTGTCAGGACTAAGATTGCAAAATAATACAAAACCTACCTTTACCCTTCCATCTTTCTGTTCCATCATATCTTTACTAAGTTGACCAATCTTGATCGCCAGCCATCTGTTGATTGGGATCAGAATCAAGGCAAATGCTAGTCCAGCAAGGAATGCTAATCCAACCTATGACATATCACAAAGGAAATATTTTGATATTAGATTGGTATGCAGCATGCCCTTACATTGTACAATAGTTTTGTATTCACTTTTTCATCTAATCAAAACTGGAAAATTAGGGTACCAATTTCAAATCAAGTGTCAAAATCTAATGTAAATTCTTTATCTTTCATATTTTATAAATTTACACACCAGTCTAAGGTCAAACCACCTTTGACAAATTCTGTTCTTGAATATAAGAGAAAGCCTGAGCACGAACAAAAAAATTGTTGACAAAAAGCATTTTATTTGATCATAATATTTTCACATTAATTTGTTTGCTATTTGAGTCAAGTTGTGTGTACTATTTCACCAGCTTTTTCTCTCACTTTTGATAAGTCTTAACCCATTACCACACAATGACTCTTTTTAATTCCCCACAAGATAATGGCTTTGGAAAACATTGAGGAAAATGAAGAAATTGCTTGTGACAAGCAATTTCTTCATTTCCCGCAATGTTTGCCATCCAAAAAGACCTAAAAATTAAGCATTCCATTCACTTGAAATTGTCGTCTGCAGACTCTTTCAATTTGCACCACCCTAAAGTTTTGTCGTTTGGTAATGGGTTAATTGATGCCATTGCCTAAAGATTTTACCATTCAAGTATCAGTATTATTTGCGTGGCATAAAAATCACCCACCTGTTGATGCAGAAGGTACAAAGACACTCCAACTTGGAATGGTAAACTCCAGAATGCATGAAAACTTGGACAAAAGTTGACAATTCTATCCGTGTCTGTACTCATAAAGTTTGTAATCTGTCCAGTTGTAAACTTTCTAACAGATACATTACTGACCGACAAGGACTTGCGATAAATTGTTGTAATAATTGATGTCCTGATTTTCAAGCCTACCACTTGGCAGTTGTAATCAAATTGTGTAGAAAATAGACTTCCTAGTAAAGTCACACCAAACAACCCTGCTGCATAAATATAACCGTTCTTCTCTGGTTCATCACTCTTTTCCATGTATGTTACAAGAAGATTCAGTAAAATAGGACCAGCAAATCCTAGACAGTCCGCTAACAGTTTTAAAATTCCTAGACTATAGTATTCAAATCCATATGCCCTATTCAAGGCTCTGAATAGAGTGATGTGTTTTTTGCTGTCATTGTTTGTATTGTACCTACTGTTAGCATTTGAATATCCAACCTCTGGTAATGAATTAGAACTACTTATACTACTGGTAAAGCTTTGAGATAGATTTCCATTATGCCACTGATTGTACTGTTTTGGACTAAGGATTGAAGTAAACTTGTTAAAAAGGAATGAGGTGTTCAATCTATCTGGTAAAAGAAACATATCACAGACACTTTGTATAGATTTCGAAGCTCCCTTTGAGAGGAGAGATTGCACCCAGTGGAAAGACAACAATGATAAAAGATTCACATTCTCCTCAGCTTTCACTGCAGCTGTGCCCTGTTGTTCTTGTAGACTGCTGTATGTGATTGGTGCATGATGTAAGAGTGATGTTGACTCGTCCACGTCCTCGTTGATTGCTCCATATGATGTATCATCCACCAGTCTCACTCTCTCCCAGTTAGGTATTAGAGTAAACAGATAACATAATATCAGGAATGTTGCGCAATACACATGGTACTCCTCTACAACATTGTGTGATGGAGACAGTCTGATACGTTGTAAAATGTTTGTGTGTAGCTGTGCTGCTATTGAGATTACTGGTAATATAAATATTATTACAACAGGTGTTGCACCTCTCCATGTACTCCAATATAAATACTTTAACTTGTAAATATACACTGCATGGATTATCCATGTAAATGTCACAACACATGAGGTGGTGATATCTGAATAACTCACTGATATTTCATTCAGTATTCTTGTCACCACAACCTCAGAGACAGTGATAATTGACAACAAAATAATGCACAACAATCTGAATTTCACAAACCATGGCAGTTGACATGACAACCCTCTGGTGCTATATTTGGCGGCAGCGATGTAATAGGCACTGAACACAGATAGTATCATGTGACTCGGACAAACAACGACAATCTGCTCAAAACAATGGCCCAGGTCTCCATTTTTCCAAGCTGTGAAGTTCTCACCGTGCCCACAAAACTGGTGCCAAAACACTGCCGACATGTCTGAAAGTATAGGTATACATAAAATGCATTTCTGGATTTGGAAAATAAACCCCTAACCCATTACCAGATAGCAAAATTTAGATGTTGCAGATGACAACTTAAGGTGAATGAAACCTTACATTTTTTTTGTCCTTTTGGGTAGAAAACATTGTGGGAAATGAAGAAATTGCTTGTAACGAGCAATTTCTTCATTTTCCAAAATGTTTTCCAAAGCCTTTATCTAGTTGGACACCAACAAGCGTCATCATGTAGGAATGGTTTAACCCCATTACCAGATTGGAAAATTTTACGCAACACCTGGGTAAAAAACTTTTTTGAAAATAATTAGACAAACAACAACAATCTGCTCAAAACAATGACTGAGGTCTCCATTTTTCTGGTGCCAAAATATTTCTCTAGAAGTACATTCAAAATGCATTTGGATTTGGAAAACAAACCCTTAAACCATTACTAGAGGGCAAAATTTTACACTTGTCCTATTTTCCCAAAAATGTCCCCAACTTCAGGGTTCAACCTTAAAAGTGAATTTATGTTACCGGTACAGGTGTCCCAGGGAACGTGTCCCCTGGGAAAGTGCCCTCCCTTCCCCCTATTGGATTTTTTTTAGCCGTATTGTGTATTTGTAATGCATATTTTGTTTCATAATTATTGAATCTTTTAAAATAAGTTTTTTTAAATATGAAATTAAAATATTTCAAAGTTTTTTTATTTTTTCACATTTCCAAAGGAAGAAAACATTTAATTGCATATTTTTTTATCTAATCACTTTCTCCCAATGTTTTCCAACTATTATTATTATCATTAAATCCAAGGGGGACATATTACATGTTAAAACTGCAAAATACACAATGCAGTTTTAAAAAAGAAAATTTCCAATGGGGGCGGACACGTTACCTAGAGGGACACGTTACCTTGTTACCTGTACTTTCAATTTGGGAGATCGGATGTTGATCATTTAAGCGTTCATGCGCAAAAGTAATGCTTAAGGTACTCGAATATTGATGGCTACAGGCTATATTGTGGGAAGCCTCTAGTTTGCTGTATTCGAGCAAGCTCCCCTATTTGATAATTCTTATTTCCACACGTTGTTGTTTTCTTGCAATAGCTGCTGTCAACAAGACGCTCTTCGTTTTGCTACTACATTTCTCTTTTTACAGTCAATTTCACCAAATCAGTTGAGTAGATGATCTACTGCTGGAAGCTACAGGCTACTCACTGAAATCTTCTCAGCAACATGATTCAAATGAGTATCCAGGGTCCGAAAAAAACACTCTTCCACTCGTATTTACCAGTAAAAATTGGAAAGGATGAGTAAAAAATAAACCATGGTTGTCCTGCAGGATGAGTGGAAAATACGTAGATCAACAATTAATTTTGCTCATGATGATCATCTAAAATCAGTCAAATGAGGAAGAATTAGCTTTGGGCAAGAATTAATCAAGATTAGCAAGTCAGAATATATACAGTAGAATGCTAATTCATTCACAAAAATATGACAATATGTGAAAACAAGTTACCATCATAACATGACAGTGTAAACAAAGATGGTGGAGCCTTGTTCATCATTTAACACTAGACAGTATTTTGTTGATTATTTTCATCAAAATGCAACATAAAATGAAACATTTACTAAAACAAATTTCTAAAGGAAGGTTTCACCAATGCATTGTAAATAAGCTTATTTACCAATTAAAAAATCAGTTCACTCCTAATTTGACAGGCATAAAAAGATCGCGAAGGAATGACTCAGTTCTATCAGTTCTATTGCTCCAAACAGGCACAACTGATTAGTTTTTCGTCGTCTGCAGCAGCTTTCAATTAGGACAACCTAATAGTTTGCTGTTTAGGAAAGGTTGAAGTAATGAAATATGAGCGGTGTTCTCCCCAGGCTAGTAAGCTGTATCGGCCCCACAGCCCCCACTACAGCTTCAAGTAAATCAGGCTAATGCCCCCACAACTTCAAAAGTGCCCAACAGCTTAATTTTCCTCTAAATGATCAACAAATAAGGAAATTAGCCTTAATTCATGTCAAAAACTGATGAATAAGGCATTTTTTACAATATACAATACATAAAAACATTATGAGAAAAGGAGGAATTGCTCAAAATGAGCAATTTCTCTTTTTCCCAAATGTTTTTAATCACAATTATTTACATAAACACTTTATTGTAAGCTTCAACGATACTGCCGCTTCAAATTATTCTGCGGAGAACCCTGGAATGAACTGATTAAGAACAAGAGGACCATGATGGTCCTAAATCGCTCACCTGAATCAAGATGACAAGAGTGATAATGGCGATTTTGTCAAATTCAAAGGCATGAAACTTATAAGGACTTTCTGTTTGGAAACAATTAAGTAATAATTTTGTTCAAATTGATCCTGTAAAGTTGGGTATGAATTAGCATAATGGTTGAGTTTCTGTCAATAACTATTTCATGATTTCGCAATATACAACATAGGGCTAATTTTCATTTAGCATTATACTGATCTGTTAAAAATTTATAATTTATGATATTATAAGCAAGATTTGGTATGTGATTTGAAAGAATATAGTAAATGAGGACAAACCATCTGATAAGCTAGGCTAATCCCTTCTTATTTGTTTACATAACTTTATTAAGATAAACATTGGGCCAGCCATAGCAACAGATAACAGAAATAGATAAGAGAAATAGGAAAAGCTTTCCTTTACTACTTATATCAAAACCCTATAGATGTAGAATGTATTAATCTTTTCAAGCAGATAATTGAAATGATCACCAACAACAAATGGTTTGATGAATATTGAAACAAAATGCTGCTTTTTGAAAAGCAATTATCTTCTCTTATCTTCAGCTTGTATGGTTCGCAAAGTAAATGCATCAAAATTGCCTTGTAAACTGTAGAACCCACAATACGGGGCTTAGTTTCCATGTATAGTAATGATTTCTTGTATTCTGGAAGCCATTCATGAAATTAGGTCTTACACAAAATTTCAAGGTTCTAGGCCAAACAGTTTAGAAGAAAACTAAGACTAAGTACCACCGTACACTATAATAATAATTTTAACCCTGCCACACCAAAATACTATTTAGGAAAATAAAAAATTCACGATACAATTTTGAAACGAGTCACTCAAGGAACTTTCAAGCCAGGTTTTGTTCAAATTGGCCCAATGGTTGATTTTTAAAGAATTTTCTTATGATTTCTCTATTCTGATAAGCCTCTTCCTCCCTGACACGCCCACATTTTTGGACAAATGTAAAAATTTGAGAACAAATTTTTTAGGAGAGTGACTCAAGGTACATTCCTGCCAGGTTTGATTAAAATTAGCCAAATTGTTTATTTTTAAAGAATTTTCTTACGATTTCTCCAAGTCCATAAGCCACTTTCTCCCTGCCACAGCCACTTTTTTGACAAATGTAAAAATTTGTGAACAAATTTTGAAAAGAGTGACTCAAGGAACATTCCTGCAAAGTCTGGTTCAATTGGGCCCTATGGTTGAATTTTAAAGAATTTTCTTATGATTTCTCGAAGTCCGATAAGCCCCTTTCTCCCTGCCACGGCCATATTTTCTTGACAAATGTAAACTAGAAAGACCTGAAGGTCTTGAGTCGCTCCACAGGCCTGAATTTCTTTTAATATTAAATCCAAGTTTTGACTAGAATTTTGAATACTTGTGGTTCTTACAGCAAATACAAAGTCAAAAGCAGCAATCATGTGGTCAATGCAAAAAAAAAGTAAATGATTGACTAATATTTTAGGGATGTTAGAGCTATAATAAAATAATTGAAAACTGTGATTTTGCCAAATTCAAAGACACATAATTCAGTATGTATATTTAAAATCAAATCGAAAATTAAACACATGCAAGATCTTATGGTCACTATCATTCTGTTCAAATTTTGTCTATATTAGTCAATATTTGTGGGCTTCAAGAGTGGAAAAAGTGTCGAAAACTGAAATTTTGTCAAATTCAAGGGCACATAACTCAGATTGTAACAGTGTGATCATGTTGAAAATTACACATAAGCAAGATCTTGTTGTCAACAAAATTCTTTCCAAGTGTCATCTTGATTGGTTAACATTTGTGGTTGTTAGAGTGAAAACAAAGTCGAAAATGGCAATTTTGTCAAATTCAAGGGCACGTAACTCATGATGTAAGATTCTGATCAAGCTGAAAATTAAACCCAGGCAGCATATAATGCTTATATACTGTATATTCTGTGCAAGTTCTGTCTTGATTGGTCAATCAATTGTAGATTTTAGAGTAAAATTAAAGTCAAAACCAGCAAAATGGAGCCGAAAATGGCAATTTTTGGCAATTTCAAGGGCACATAACTCATGCTTTAAAATTCTGATCAAGCTGAAAATTTTACCAGGGCAAGATCTTATAGTCAGCATCATTCTGTCAAAGTTTTGTCTTGTTTAATCAATATTTGTAGTTGCTAGAGTGAAAACAAAGTCAAAATAGAGCCGAAAATGGCAATTTTGTCAATTTCAAGGGCACATAACTCATGATGTAAAATTCATATCAAGCTGAAAACTTAACCAAAGCAAGATCTTATAGTCAGCATCATTTTGTCAAAGTTTTGTCTTGATTGTTCAATATTTGTAGATTTTAGAAGAAAACTAAAGTCAAAAACTGTTATTTTTGACAGTCAAGGGCAGATAACTCAGGTTATTCTGGTTCAATCCATATTCTTTGAAGGAATCTGAGAGAAGGTCACCCAAGGATCATTCCTGTGCAGTTTGGTTGAAATCCATCCAATAGTTTTTGAGAAGAAGATTTTTAAAGAAAAAGTTTACGGACACATGGACGGACGCACGACGGACACACCGCCATGACAATAGCCCGCTGGCCTGAAAGGCCAGTGGAGCTAAAAATTGGGAATAAATTTGAAAAGAGTGACTCAAGGCACATTACTACCAAGCCTGGTTCAATTTGGCCCAATGGTTGATTTTTAAAGAATTTTCTTCTAATTTCTCTAAGTTCGATAAGCCCCTTCCTGCCTGCCACAGCCACATTTTTCGACAAATGTAAAAAAATGTGAACAAACTTTGAAAAGAGTGACTCAAGGAACATTCCTGCAAAGTCTGGTTCAATTGGGCCCTATGGTTGATTTTTAAAGAATTTTCTTATCATTTCTCTAATCCGATAAGCCCCTTCCTCCCTGCCACAGCCACTTTTTTTGACAAATGTAAACTAGAAAGACCTGAAGGTCTTGAGTCGCTCCACAGGCCTGAATTTCTTGTGGTTTACTATAAAAAATTTGACAAATTTATCTAAATGCTTAAACTGATATATTTTAAAATTCTTGTGATTCTTAGAGCAGAAACAAAGTAAAGAGAAGCAATTATGTGGTCAAAAAGCAAAAAGAAGGTAAATGATTGACTAATATTTTGGGGATTTTTAGAGTGATGATAAAGTTGAAAACTGTCATTATGCCAAATTCAAGGGCACATAATTCAATATGTGAGTTGATAATTGTGGTAGACTAAGGGAAGTAACTTTTGATATGAGCAATTTAAAGTTCAGTAAGAGTTGTTTTTCTTTATGATAATTAGTTCAAGAAGTTGCGATTGTGTATTTATCATAGTGGTCATGAAAATAAAGACATTCTGATCTAAAAATATGATTTTGACTTGATAATTTATGTCTTGAACACCGCAATAATCAAGCTGAATATTAAACTCGAGCAAGATCTTATGGTCTGTCCAAATTTTGTCAGTATTAATCTACATATATATATGTGGCCACAAAAGTTAAACAAGAGCCGTCAGAGACGAACAATGCTCCCCGAATAAGGCATTGTCACAATAAATATATGCCATGCAGAGCTAATATAAAGCTAGTAAATGTTAAGCCCCCTTTTTCCATGACATATTTCGTATACGCAAATTTAAAAATAGTTTATTGTCAAGGGCATCTGATTTGCTACTCAAATATGAAATGTCATGAAATTCTGACCATTAGACTACGAGAAATTAAAGAAAAACTGTATTTAACCTTAAGTCCCCTTTTCCCATGACAAGGCCTCAAATCCAAAAACCGGGAAAAGTACATTGGCATTTTGTCATAGGGAGTTCACATGGTAAGTTTCATTTGATTTGGCCAAAGGATTATAGAGAAATGGCTCCGGACGGACGGACGGACGGAATGACGGACGGACGGACGGACAGACGAAGCGGCGACTATATGCTCTCCCTTCCGGGAGCATAAAAAGTGTTGAAAACTGAAATTTTGTCAATTTCTAGAGCACATAACTCACATTGTAGTAATGCAATCATCCTGAAAATTACACAAAAGCAAGATCTTGTTGTCAACAAGATTCTGTCCAAATATCATCTTGATTGGTTAACAATTGTGGTTGTTACAGTGAAAACAAAGTCGAAAATGGAAATTTTGTCAAATTCAAGGGCACATAACTCATAATGTAAAATTCCGATCAAGCTGAAAATTAGTAAAAATAAAGTCAAAACCAGCTTTTTTTGACATTCAAGGGCAGATAACTCAAGTTATTCTAGTTCAATCCAAACTAATTGTAGGAATCTGAGAGAGGGTCTTCCAAGGATCATTCCTGTGAAGTTTGGTTGAAATCCATCCAGTAGTTTCTGAGGGGTGGATGGAAATACCGAAATCTACCGAAATCTACCGAAATATACCGAAATCTACCGAAATATACCGAAATCTACCGAAATCTACCGAAATCTTCCAAAAACAACTATAAAATCGTATCATTTGATGTCTATTGCAATGAATAAAGACACACAAGCTATATAACGGCATTTAAACACCAGTCTTGTGCACCGAAATCTACTTACGGAAATACCGAAATCTCCCAAAATCTATCAGAAACAACTGTAAAATCGTATTAATTGCTGTCTATTGCGCTAAATAAAGACACCAAATGACTAATTAACCTTTTAAAACGGCGTTTAAAAACCAGTCTTGTGTACCGAAATCTACTTAT
This sequence comes from Fragum sueziense, assembly GCA_963680895.1. Taxonomy (NCBI): domain Eukaryota; kingdom Metazoa; phylum Mollusca; class Bivalvia; order Cardiida; family Cardiidae; genus Fragum; species Fragum sueziense. The sequence continues at coordinate 55,592,003 of OY804593.1, forward strand.
GGAAATACCGAAATCTACCGAAATCTACCGAAATCTTCCAGAAACAACTGTAAAATCGTATTATTTGATGTCTATTGCAATAAATAAAGACACCAGATGACAAACTAAGCTTTATAAAGGCATTTATACACCAGTCTTGTGTACCGAAATCTTCTTATGGAAATACCGAAATCTCCCAAAATATACCAAAAACAACTGTAAAATTGTATTAATTGCTGTCTATTGCTCCAAATAAAGACATCAAATGACAAATAAGGCTTTAAAATGGCATTTAAAACCCAGTCTTGTGTACCGAAATCTACTTATGGAAATACCGAAATCTACCGAAATCTACCGAAATCTTCCACAAAACAACTATAATATCGTATTAATTGTTGTCTATTGCGATTAATAGAGACACCAGGTGACAAACTAAGCTTTATAACGGCATTTAAACACCAGTCTTGTGTACCGAAATCTACTTATGGAAATACCGAAATCTCCCGAAATATATCAGAGACAAGTGTAAAATCGTATTTATTGCCCTCTATTGCGATAAATAAAGACACCAAATGACAAATTAAGCTTTAAAACGGCGTTTAAACACCAGTCTTTTGTACCGAAATCTACTTATGGAATTACCGAAATCTACCGAAATCTACCGAAATCTTCCACAAAACAACTCTAAAATCGTATTAATTGTTGTCTATTGCGATAAAAAGAGACACCAGGTGACAAACTAAGCTTTATAACGGCATTTAAACACCAGTCTTGTGTACCGAAATCTACTTATGGAAATACCGAAATCTCCCTAAATATATCAGAAACAAGTGTAAAATCGTATTTATTGCCCTCTATTGCGATAAATAAAGACACCAAATGACAAATCAAGCTTTAAAACGGCGGGTAAACCCCAGTCTTGTGTACCGAAATCTACTTATGGAAATACCGAAATCTACCTAATACAACTGTAAAATCTTATTAATTGCTGTCTATTGCGATAAAAAAAGACATCAAATGACAAATGAAGCTTTAAAACGGCGTTTAAACACCAGTCTTTTGTACCGAAATCTACTTATGGAAATACCGAAATCTACCGAAATCTACCACAAAACAACTCTAAAATCGTATTAATTGTTGTCTATTGCGCTAAATAGAGACACCAGATGACAAACTAAACTTTATAACGGCATTTAAACACCAGCATTGTGTACCGAAATCTACTTATGGAAATACCGAAATCTCCCGAAATATATCAAAAACAAGTGTAAAATCGTATTTATTGCCCTCTATTGCAATAAATATAGACACCAAATGACAAATCAAGCTTTAAAACGGCGGTTAAACCCCAGCCTTGCGTACCGAAATCTACTTATGGAAATACTGAAATCTACCAAAATCTACCTAAAACAACTGTAAAATCTTATTAATTGCTGTCTATTGCGATTTATAAAGACATCAAATGACAAATTAAGCTTTAAAACGGCGTTTAAACACCAGTCTTGTGTACCGAAATCTACTTATGGAAATACCGAAATCTACCGAAATCTATCAAAAACAACTGTAAAATCGTATTTATTGCCCTCTATTGCGATAAATAAAGACACCAAATGACAAATCAAGCTTTAAAACGGCGGGTTAACCCCAGTCTTGTGTACCGAAATCTACTTTTGGAAATACCGAAATCTACATAAAACAACTGTAAAATCGTATTAATTGCTGTCTTTTGCGATAAATAAAGACATCAAATGACAAATGAAGCTTTAAAACGGCGTTTAAACCCCAGTCTTGCGTACCGAAATCTACTTATGGAAATACCGAAATCTACCGAAATCTTCCACAAAACAACTGTAAAATCGTATTAAATGCGATCTTTTGCGATAAATAAACACACCAGATGAAATACTCAGCTTTAAAACGCAGTTTTAACACCAGTCCTGTGTTCCGAAATAAAACGAAAATAACTAAAAGCGTATTTAATGCTGCCTGTACCGGCAATTCAATGTACCGAAACGGCACTAAATACTGGAATACTGATCCCCGAATAAGGCATTGTCACAATAAACGTATGCCATACAGAGCTAACATAAAGCTAACAAATGTTAAGCCCCCCTTTTCCCTGACATATTATCATTCGAAAATTTCAAATACTTAATTGTCTACGGAATCTAATTTGCTACTCAAATATGAAATTTCATCCAATTCTTACCATTAGACTAGGAGAAATTAGAGAAAAACTGTGTTTTAACTTAAGTCCCCTTTTCCCATGACGAGGCCCGAAATCCGAAAACCAGGATAAATACATCGGCATTATGTCATAGGGAGTTCACATGGTAAGTTTCATTTGATTTGGCCCAAGGGTTATGGAGAAATCGCTCTGGACGGATGGACGGAATGACGGACGGACAGGACGGGCGGACGGACAGACAAAGCGGCAACTATATATGCTCTCCCATTCGGGGAGCCTAATAAAATTTTACTACTTTCTGTCGACAAATGTGTTTTAAGAGGGCGTCTCCGATGACGTCTATGAAGATGCAATTTGAACACGTTTTATACATGTTTAACGACAAATCTATGTCGTAAAAACTATACTTGGCATATTGAATACTTTCGGAAATGATAAATTATGCATAGTCGATCTTAATAAAGGTACGAATTGCAAGAAACTATCATTGCTTTGAATTTTCAATAGACATTGAAAGTTGTTTGTCATTGTTATGCAAGCCAGATAAATTTGCTACTGACTGCCATGTCAGTCTTACAAACAATATCTCCATACTAGTACGGTTTGCTCAAAACCAATTACTTACGATAAAAATAGGAACCGATTTCATGAAGATCAAGAATATACATGCCTCCTCGGCGTCTTAGACGATGAGAAAGTATGTCTACTTTTAACTACCGATTTGCTAGTTTGCTTCTATATCAGTTATTTGTTTGTCCGTGACAGAAAAATGAAACGTTGTTCTTTTAGACAATCTGATAGGTATGCCAAGAAATAAAACTACTACTTGTATTCTTTTGATTGATTTACTTTTAGATTCATAACAGTAAGTTATAAATACAATTACAATTACAATATCATATGTTCAATTAACCCTTTCGCAAACAAGACCTGGCTTTGACGTCCCTAATAGAAAAATGATTGGGAAAACATTGAATCAAAAGAATATACTGCTGATAACCAGCAGTTTCTCCTTTTGTCTCAATAATTTCTATACCATATTTTACACAAATTCTATCTGTAATAACTTCCATTTTGTCCATTGTGGCAGTTTTTGAAGTGGATGACCATAAAATTTGGGAAAGGGTTAAGAGAAATAAATAGAAGCCTAGTAATATCACTCATTGAAAAAGGCGGCCAATGTAGCCCTTTATTGTTCATCTAATTGGCACATTAGCCCGTTATCTTTGAAAGTTGATTGCAATAACATATCAATGTCTTTAACCAATACCACACATTCTTGTAGCCAACTGAAAATGTAAGAATGGGAAAAAACTCGATATCGTATTTTTGATATAACCGAAAGAGCACTAATGCCAGATCTTATGGCCTTATCTCGTGATCAAATATGCTTTCACCCACTTTGTTTGGGTTTGTATAGTTTTCGTCAATAATTGATTTTTATCATCAAAATATGAACAGGCAGACGTACGTAAAAACATACCAATAGACGGACGGTGATTGACCACAATTTCTCAACCTGAATGCATATTGCGAATGTGATTTAAACTATTTTACCCTGATGTTTGGAGACATGGGTATTTATCATTTCCCAAACTAGTATCTATTTGCGTATTTTCTATATACATAATTTTATGAATCTTCGATATTAGATAAAGGAACTGACTGTTGTCAATCCTTTTCCCTATATCTTAATATCAGAGATAAACGCACGCTTGTTCTGTATTTTAAACATCCATGAATGTTAATTTCCACAGCACATTGGAAAAATGACAGTTTGGAATTTTTTTATTTGTAGAAAATGGTTAAAGCGAGTGTTATTTACACTGGATCCGATGCTTGAGATAAAGGCTTTATACAGTGTACCTATTTTTTTAACCAAGCTTTTTATCCCAGTGTTAAGTATTAAATATTGTAATAATCTAGAAAAAAAATAGCACTATAGTATTTGTATTTACGTTTCAACTGCCAACATATATTAAGATATTTCCTAAACCTAAACCTTTCTCTTTTGACTATCCCATGCTTTAAAAATGATAATCCCGGCCTTGCCCTTTCACTATTTTGATGAACCAGAAATTCCCATGAAAGTTTTCAGGAGGGTCTCCAACGATCATAGGAGGGTTCGTATAAAATGATATACTAAGCGGAAGAATAGAGTATACAAACAGTTCTACCATGATTTCAATGCTTACGAGTATACTTAATTTAAAAGAATTTCTCATGATTTCTTTTAGTCTGTTAAGCTCGCTCCGCCACACTCACATTTTTGACAAATAAAAAATGCCATCAAATATTGAGAAGGGTTACTAAAGAAATTATTCTGACAAATTTGGTGTATATTGATTCAATGGTTAAGGTTATTTGCAAATCGTTATCTTATTATTTCTCCGATAAGTTTGATAAGTCCCGTTCTGCAAAGCCTCCATTTTTGTTGTTGAAAAGAGTCTCCCAATAAACATTCCTGTCGTGTTTGCTTCAATATGGCACAATTGTTGATTTTTTTTCATGGTTGCTCTAATTTTTAGAATGCCCACCCTTCCATACCCACCTTTTTGCCAAATAATGAATTTGCCAACAATTTTTTGAAAAGACTCGCCCAAGAAACATTCCTGCTAAAATTGGTTTCTATTGTTCTATTGTAAAAAGAATAACTGTTTATGATGATTTGGAGATCTCTCGAAGCTGGATTAGTTCCGCCCTGCAAAACCCGCTTTTTAACCAATAAAGTTTCCACGACCAAACTGTAACAAGATTCAATCAAGAGACCTTCTTGCAAAGTTTGATTAAAGTCTACCAATTTTTCAATTTCACATAATTTCCACAAGTAAGTTAAGTCCCGACCTGCCAAACCCAATCTTTGTAGGAAGCCAAAAATCATTACCAAGTGTTTCAAGGAATTGCACAATAAGCATCCCCACCAACTTTGCTCCAAGTCGGTCGATTTGTTGATTTGTAAATAATTAAGTCTGCATCATTCTTTTGACGAATCGAAAATATGCGAACAAATTAAGGAATTTGTCACCAAAGAAGCATTTTTAAAGAATTATCTATCAATTTCTCCGAGTCTGATAAGCGCCGCCCTGACACGCCCATATTTTTAAACGAATCAAATATTCACAAACATGGGTTGAAGACAGTTACTGAATAAGCTTTCGATCCATATATTTTATATTTATATCATAGGTGTTTTCAATACCTTGTCATGGACGAAAATATTTGAAGAGCTTTTGTCAGACCCCTAAATGTCGGCTTTAACCTTTAACCTGGCCCAGATCTTAAGCCCTATTCGATATGCACTACCTTCAAATCTAATATGTGGATACTTCCAACAAAGACCTTTCAATTAGGACCATCAACTGTGACCTTGTGGCCCTGACGTTAGTTTAAGACCTATTATTTCAAAACGTTTAATCAACCTTAACTGGGTTATATCTTGTGCTCAATTGCAGATACAGAATTGATAATTCACATATACATACCTGTTACAAAGACATTGACATGTAACCTTGACCTGGGATTTTGACATTTTAAGAAATTTAAGGCTGGATTCAATGTCACTGAATCAGTTTTGATATTTCACACATGGATAGTTCCTATTTAATTTTTTATCATGACATTCGACATCATGGTCTTGGGGTTTGACCTACTTGGTACTTTTGAAAAACTTGTGCCTTTATATTATGTCCTATTGCACATAAAGATTTTGATATTTCACTCGTAACTACCCTATACCTGTGACCAGGATCTTTTTACCGTGCCCTTCGAGTCCACCCACAAATGCAGTCTTGATATCTAACATATGGATGCCTACTTCTAGGACATTTTACACTTGGATATTTACCAGACACCTTTTGTCCTAGATCTTTTAGTTTGTCTTTATTTTCGATAACTTGTAAAATGACCCATTAACATCGAAAGATTGAATACAAATTATATGTAGACCTTTTGACTGTTTTAAAGATAGTCAGAATAAATCAATTTTATATAAAGTGAATTAGAAACCGCGTAGAAATCAGCATATTCAAAATAGAATACATTCAAAAAGTAAGCTCGTTGTCCCAACCTGATAACAGGCCCCTCAACATCGAGAGACGGTATACAACTTTCAGACCTTTTGACTGTCTTCTATTTATACATAGACAAATAGAAATCCATTATTTACAAAGTGAATTAGTAACAGTGTAGAAATCAGCATATTCAAAATAGAATACATTCAAAAAGTAAGCTCATTGTCCCAACCTGATAACAGGCCCCTCAACATCGAGAGACGGTATACAACTTGCAGACCTTTTGACTGTCTTCTATTTATACATAGACAAATAGAAATCCATTATTTACAAAGTGAATTAGTAACAGTGTAGAAATCAGCATATTCAAAATAGAATACATTCAAAAAGTAAGCTCGTTGTCCCAACCTGATAACAGGCCCCTCAACATCGAGAGACGGTATACAACTTACAGACATTATGACTGTCTTCTATTTATACATCGTCAAATAGAAATCCATTATAAACAAAGTGAATTAGTGAACATTGAAAAATCAATAAACGTTTTCAAAATAGAATACATTCAAAAAGTAAGCTCGTTGTCCCAACCTGATAACAGGCCCCTCAACATCGAGAGACGGTATACAACTTACAGACCTTTTGACTGTCTTCTATTTATACATAGACAAATAGAAATCCATTATTTACAAAGTGAATTAGTAACAGTGTAGAAATCAGCATATTCAAAATAGAATACATTCAAAAAGTAAGCTCATTGTCCCAACCTGATAACAGGCCCCTCAACATCGAGAGACGGTATACAACTTGCAGACCTTTTGACTGTCTTCTATTTATACATAGACAAATAGAAATCCATTATTTACAAAGTGAATTAGTAACAGTGTAGAAATCAGCATATTCAAAATAGAATACATTCAAAAAGTAAGCTCGTTGTCCCAACCTGATAACAGGCCCCTCAACATCGAGAGACGGTATACAACTTGCAGACCTTTTGACTGTCTTCTATTTATACATAGACAAATAGAAATCCATTATTTACAAAGTGAATTAGTAACAGTGTAGAAATCAGCATATTCAAAATAGAATACATTCAAAAAGTAAGCTCATTGTCCCTTCCTGATAACAGGCCCCTCAACATCGAGAGACGGTATACAACTTACAGACCTTTTGATTGTCTTCTATTTTCTACATAGTCATATAGAAATCGATTATTTACAAAGTAAATTAGTCATCATTGAGAAATCAATCAATATTTCCAAAATAGAATACATTCAAAAAGTAAGCTCGTTGTCCCAACCTGATAACAGGCCCCTAAACATCGAGAGACGGTATACAACTTGCAGACCTTTTGACTGTCTTCTATTTTCTACATAGACAAATAGAAATCCATTATTTACAAAGTGAATTAGTAACAGTGTAGAAATCAGCATATTCAAAATAGAATACATTCAAAAAGTAAGCTCGTTGTCCCAACCTGATGACAGGCCCCTCAACATCGAGAGACGGTATACAACTTGCAGACCTTTTGACTGTCTTCTATTTATACATAGACAAATAGAAATCCATTATTTACAAAGTGAATTAGTAACAGTGTAGAAATCAGCATATTCAAAATAGAATACATTCAAAAAGTAAGCTCATTGTCCCAACCTGATAACAGGCCCCTCAACATCGAGAGACGGTATACAACTTGCAGACCTTTTGACTGTCTTCTATTTATACATAGACAAATAGAAATCCATTATTTACAAAGTGAATTAGTAACAGTGTAGAAATCAGCATATTCAAAATAGAATACATTCAAAAAGTAAGCTCATTGTCCCAACCTGATAACAGGCCCCTCAACATCGAGAGACGGTATACAACTTGCAGACCTTTTGACTGTCTTCTATTTATACATAGACAAATAGAAATCCATTATTTACAAAGTGAATTAGTAACAGTGTAGCAGGGATTTCAATAACTTTTTGGCCACATGGGCCAGAAGCTAAAGTAGGCAGGGGATTTTCTATGTATTCCCTATTAACCCCATACATAATTTTCAAAAGTAGCAGGGGGATTGTACCCAATTTCAGTCAAATAGGAGGGGGAAATCCCCGCCCCCCGCCTCTTAATGAAACCCCTGGTGTAGAAATCAGCATATTCAAAATAGAATACATTCAAAAAGTAAGCTCGTTGTCCCTACCTGATAACAGGCCCCTCAACATCGAGAGACGGTATACAACTTTCAGACCTTTTGACTGTCTTCTATTTATACATAGACAAATAGAAATCCATTTTTTACAAAGTGAATTAGTAACAGTGTAGAAATCAGCATATTCAAAATAGAATACATTCAAAAAGTAAGCTCATTGTCCCAACCTGATAACAGGCCCCTCAACATCGAGAGACGGTATACAACTTGCAGACCTTTTGACTGTCTTCTATTTATACATATTAGACAAATAGAAATCCATTATTTACAAAGTGAATTAGTAACAGTGTAGAAATCAGCATATTCAAAATAGAATACATTCAAAAAGTAAGCTCGTTGTCCCTACCTGATAACAGGCCCCTCAACATCGAGAGACGGTATACAACTTGCAGACCTTTTGACTGTCTTCTATTTATACATAGACAAATAAAAATCCATTATTTACAAAGTGAATTAGTAACAGTGTAGAAATCAGCATATTCAAAATAGAATACATTCAAAAAGTAAGCTCGTTGTCCCAACCTGATAACAGGCCCCTCAACATCGAGAGACGGTATACAACTTGCAGACCTTTTGACTGTCTTCTATTTATACATAGACAAATAGAAATCCATTATTTACAAAGTGAATTAGTAACAGTGTAGAAATCAGCATATTCAAAATAGAATACATTCAAAAAGTAAGCTCATTGTCCCAACCTGATAACAGGCCCCTCAACATCGAGAGACGGTATACAACTTGCAGACCTTTTGACTGTCTTCTATTTATACATAGACAAATAGAAATCCATTATTTACAAAGTGAATTAGTAACAGTGTAGAATTCAGCATTTTATTTCTATTCTTAATAGGGTGAAACTATCCTTTAATATGTTGATTCGTCAAAGAAAGTGTGCGATTGGACACGGGAGAATATGATATACCCATATAATCAAAATGAAATCAATTTCTGTATACAAATTTTTAAAATATAATAATGGAAAAACGTAACTGTGCACATCTCCTTTTTATATAATATTTTGAATACATCAGTTAAATGAATCAAAATCAAAAGGAACGTTTAACCTTTAAATTTCAATGAGTGTCAGTTTGCTATGCCACTCGTTATCACCGTTACAAGCCTAGAAAGTGGGTAATAGTAAAATCCAAGTTCACAAGCCATTTTCGAGTGTGAACACTATTGACACCGATAATGCTCTGCAGCAACGAGACAGTTAAACTGTCACAAACGGCTCTTTAAAGGTTCTTCTTGAGATGTTGACCAATAACGGAAACAATTAGTCAAGCGCTGACGTTGAAAAAAGCATGAATCCATATGACGTTCCCCAACGCGTTCATGAATGCGAGCTCGACCATCAGACTGTACGCGCCAATAAGCAATAACTTGTTAAAATCGACTTACGAAAGGATAGATGTTGCTTAAGCCACAGTAAACGATGTCATCAACGACGTCGTAGCAAGACTAGACGTATATCGGAGTACGTGAAAGACGGATATAGCGCTCCATTAACCGATCTCTAACAGGCCTTCTGCTGATAGAACTCAACTCTGGAATCAACTTAGCTGTAATTTTTGCCGACAACAATCGATTTCACTGGTGGTTGTTCCGAGTATACTTGACTTGTCGGAATGACGTCCCGCGTCGACGTATCGAATGTGACAAGTCGCGTGTGTTTCTAAATTGTTGAATTTGTCTCAAAAGTGCCCAAATCATCTTCCTATGCAAACCAAAACGCTTGACGACCTATTGCTTTGGCATAAGGGGTCTACTGTCTAAAGCATGCATTAACGTGCATCTTTGGATAAACGTATCGCGTTGTTTTCTGTTAAATTAAACAAATTTACATGTTTTTTTAACAACAATTAATTTAGCAACAGTACCGCTATAAAAACAAATTTCAAACTCACTTAGGAATAACGTAGTGCAACAAAACACACCCAAAAAGACCGTTAACGTCGAACATTCGTGCATGTGCAGTTGGCGGCATTTGACATTTCGTTATCAAGCGTCTCTTATGGACAATTGCGAGATATGTTTCTTGTCCATATGTCGTATATTTACATAATGAATAAGTATGCACAGTTACTTTTTTCCATTAGTATAATATGTATAAACCGTCTAATTGAATACATTTGACAGAATTTTAAACACTTAAAAAAGTTTGTCCGGCTTGCACGTTACAAAGGGAGAACGGTAAAAGTTGTAGATCAGTGGAATTAGTGATTTAGTAATCGCGGCGAAATAAACATTCTTAATCTGTTCTTAATAATGTAAACCTAGCTTTGAATATACTGACCCGCAAGAGAAAGATTTACTTTGGATACAGGAAACGTTAGAAAACTTATATAAGCAACATGATATTATTTGGTGTATACAAATTTGACCCGTCACGCTAAAAGGGACCTTATCAAAACTTCAAAAATCCAAATTTCGACAGACTTTTCAGACCCAGCACAGGTCAATCAGACACTGTATGCGAAAAATGAAAATATAGTGAGATAGGGAAAGCATTCTGGATTTAGAAAATTACATAAAAATGAAAAGTGTCGGCCCTAGTCTGGCTGCGCGGACTGCACAGTCTGACTATTAGTCTAGGGTCGACGTTTTTAAAATTCAAATCTCAATAGAATCAGAAATACCTAAAAAATTACTTGTTTTCGTTGTATTCTATAAATAGTAACAAAAAAGTGTAAATTACAGCGAAATTTACATTTTTCTTGGTTTGTTTATTTTCAATCTTTCCTTTCATAGACAGGTTGAATTTTTCAGCAATTTTATGTTTTGGGTTATCTAGGCTGAAATAATGTGGGGGGGGGGGGAGAATAAAAATAAATAATTACGACAGGAATGAAACTTGCAATGATATATTTTATTTAAGTGAAAATGTCAAGTTATATTTCACTTTGAGATTACGAGATTTCACTGCAAGGAATGAAATGAAGTACTTTATATCACTGTATCCAAATAAAGATTTTCTTTTGCGTATCAGTATACTTCAATGATTAACGCAAGTGCAATACCCAACTAAACTTTTATTAAATTCAATCTTTGAATACCGATACATTTTGCTAGCAGAATAAAAGAAATGCTGTTGTTAGTCGAAAAAAAGACTTCCAAAAATGCCTTCAGATTTTATTTCATACATGATATTTGTCGTCATAATTTTGTGTTGTGTCGTTAGACTTCCTTTTTACAGTATTCACTAAAAAGAAATTGCGATACACAAAGAAAACATAAAGAAAGACGGTACAGTTATTGACAAATTGCGCATACTTTTTATGCAAGTGTATGGAATATTGCAAACTGTATCATTTAAAGTGGCATTAGAACTAAATACCCTTCAAATGCGTGTGAATCACATCACATACGAATCATTCTTGTTTCTCATTTGAATATTAATTATTCATATAACCAGGTTATTTCTAAAGAAAAAGAAACTTCATGAATATCCGATTCTGAATGTAAGGACACTAGCGGAAGCCTCCGATTTTTTTTGTTCTTTCTCGGGGATTAAAGAGGACTGATATACAAGTTTGAACAAAGTCGATAAGACGTGTATAACGTTTCCCAAAAGTCAGGGGATTTTCCCCCGTGTGATAAAACTCATACCTGCTCCACCATATTGTTATGTACTAAGGTGACATAGAGCTTAAGACATTATCAAGGAATGTAAAAACTACTATAAAGGTTTAAAACTATAGCAAACGATGAATAGGCCAAGTGTGTTAAAATCTGGGTTAAATTGACGTTTGTTTAGCTGAAGTTCATTTTTAAAAGTTCTTTCAAGTAAGATTAATAACTCTCGAGTCTGCTTCCTTTCATCGTATCATTAATCGCGCCGAATTTGTGGCAAATGAAAATTCCTAAGTCAACCCATAATATAGCTGTTCGGATTTGGAACGTCTTTGTTGCAATACCACCATGTTTTTATTTTGTCGGAACATTGGAATTAAAAGTACCCATGATTCAGCATACACACGAGTATTTCCTTCTCATATGGCCCGCGAGATTGATTAGTTGATGTTAAACGTATGTATACTGACTGACTTTAAAAACGCATCACTTATTTTTCAAAATATACTGAACAAAAGTGAAAACGCTACACCTACTTTGCTTGTCATATTTCTTCTAAAAACAACAAGTAAAAAATCATATGAAAGTGTTTCGCATTGTTCATTAACTTGGTTGTGTCAAGCACTAAACATTATGTGGATCTTAATTACGGGGATGAAAGACGGACCCTTTTAATGTGACAGGGGTCCATTTTTCAGGTGTACAATTTGAACTGAAATTTTACATAATGTAAACATTCAGAAATCCAAGCAGAAGAATGCAAACCATTCCGAACTGCACGGAATGGTAGTCTGACAAGTTATAAGTCATGAAATGTAAATAACTTTGCATAAAATTGTTTCAGCGTCTAGAAAATGATGTTTGAAAAGCAGAATTTTCATTATGCTCCAAAGCTTGAAACTTTTACTATGTAATCTCCTTAGAAAATTGAAATCGTTATTGCATGGACATCTGGGAACAATCCTCGTCGAAGAAAGGGTTCAAGAATCCCCTGTAAGGCCTGCATGATGATGCAAAAAACACCAATCGAAAACAGTGATACATTTGTGAATACCAAACATTTTAAATTCCTTACATGTTTATGTCAAAGGGAGGTAATTCGCAAAATTGACAGATTAGACCTTGGGTTTAGAGCTTGCTTCAAGAGATAAGTGGGTTTTAAGTGTTTTTCTGGCAACCCAGATATGACCAATTCCAAAAAAATGATGAAGCGTTTTCTACGCATGCGCATATGTGGTGTTAGATGAAATTAGCTCTAAACGCATTAAGGGCCGTTACTCTGACATTAAAGGAGACAGATGATAACTTACGTGAACGTCAATTACGTAATTGGTTTACAACAACGTTTTCAACTGCAATTGTAATACAAATATTTTGCAACTGACAAACTCTTGCCATAACATTGAATTAATGAATAAGATATTGTGGATTTCACTCCTGGCGACTATGCCCGTGACAGATACTTACAGAAAGTCATCATCAGATCAGGGTGCGTTGGGCCTAGACATGACGAAAAACGGACGCTAAAACTTTTGAATACTTTTAGCAGTATATGGTAGATAATTCAAGTCCAAACGAAAAAGATTTTGTTTTAACTCGGCATGTCAGAAACATTACCGGAAACGTCAAAACACACGTAAGCAAGAAAAGTAAATGACCTTGAAAATAACAAAAAAATGGAATTATTAACTCAAATGGAACTTCTAAGACATTCAGGCATGATTAATGAGTAAGATTAATTGAACACACTGGTTTGCTGAAACTTCCGCTATAATATAATCATGCTATCGTAGACCACGCAAAGTCCAATAGGCGCGTTAACAACCGCCAGTCAGGAGCAATCCAATCACCTGCGCCTTTCGGGACAATGCTACATTGCGGCATTTTAGTCTATCGCCAGACAGATTTTTTACCTAATCTTATCGGATTATCTTGCGACTTTCCAAAAATGCACGTGCGCTGGTTTATTTCATGCACTGTTGCACGTGCAGCGCGGATTTATGGTTTTGAACCAAGGACTCTGTGTTCAGTGAAGCATAACAATTCTTACGTTCTTTTTATGCGGACAATAAAAACACTATATAGAATAATGAAATCTGGAGTTTTGTTGTTTTATCATATCTCATTAAAAGGTTACAACAAAAAAATCTTGTTGCGTTGGCAGTTTGGGTTAGTATATTTTGCATATTATTTCCGGATGAACTTCAGTGATGCGTTTCTAAAGTCAGTCAGTATATTTTGCATTACAACACGAGTCGTCGAAATGTGTGTTTAAAGAAAGAAGAAATTGTGTTAAAATTATGAAATAATAACAGGTTTAGAGGTCTTTATTTGCCAAATAAAACCCGATGTGCGACGGACTACATGTGTAGGTAAAAACCGAGGCGCTCCGCGCCGAGGTATTTGCCTTAACATGTAGTTCAGAGCACAGAGGTTTTTATTTGGCAAATAAAGACCTCTAAACCTGTTATTATCTCCATTATAACACTCTAAATAACAAAACGCACATTTAAATGTGTTATTTTGTGGAAATTCTGTCATGATCTAGTTTTCGGCGTAAGAAACGCATTGCCGGTTAAGTGACGTCATTGATGACGTCATTTGACGTTACCTTGACGCTACGTGACGTTTTGGCGCATACACAAAGCATAATTACATAGAGTCTTTATTGGTCAAATAAAACCCGCTGCAGTTCTTCTTTCGCTATATATGGATTTTACGGTGGAGTGTTATAATGTAAGATATTATTTCTCTACTGAGTATTACAGCAGAGATGTGAGTACATTGCAAAATAAGCGCTCTGCGTGTACATGGTGGATAACTCACACGACTTTTGATAAAACTAAAAATAGTCAGGTGCAAGTTATAGTTTGTTTAATTTTTCAACTTATACTCCACGGTTTTGAGTGGTGTCTTTTAACAATAAACAAAATGCTTCCGCGTTAATATTTGAAGAAACCACGGGACTTGATGCATAGTGATTTTAAACCGGAAATGAGGATATCAAAGACGCGTATGTTGCACTTTATCTCGCCATAATCCGTACAGTATAAGCTGGGAAATTAAACAAACCCTACATTGAACCAGATCACTTTTCGGTATTAACGTTTCTCAAAAGTCACGTGGGTTATCCACCGCGATGTAGACATATGCAAAGACTGTTGAATAAATACTTAACACTTCTAGTCTGTGCATGTCTTAGATCGCTTAGCTTGTTTACGTTCTTGTTTGTCCACGTGTCTTTTGTCGTCAGACTTTTTGTCCTTTGTTCCGTCTGTT
Source organism: Fragum sueziense (assembly GCA_963680895.1). NCBI lineage: Eukaryota > Metazoa > Mollusca > Bivalvia > Cardiida > Cardiidae > Fragum > Fragum sueziense. The sequence goes on from OY804593.1 coordinate 55,607,226, forward strand.
TGTCCGTCATCTAGACCCTCTGTAACGAGTTTCCTTTTTTTGGTAAATGTCCTTTCCGTTTTACTAGATTTTCTCTGGCCAGGCTTTTTACCATGTGATTTTGGTGAAACTATTTTTGTGAATCCGTCCGTAGAGGTCATGTGTTTTGTTTTTTTCTGAAGAAAATTTCTGAAGCTATTGTAATGTTTTGACCTTTGTTCATTGGACTTTCCTATCCAGTCTGTCTTGCTTATTCGAAAATGCTTGTGGCTCTCTGCCAAACGGTATTCACCCGTCTCAACTAGAGCTCCTTTTAAGTCTGTGAATTGTCTCTTTGTGATGTCATTTATTGCATTTATTAGGTCTGTAAGAGATTTTGATTTCCAGTCTGTCGCTTGTTTTAAAACATGATTCATTGACTCTGAATTATTATTTGTCCATTGTCCAGCTATTTTACCCCGTACAATGGGTTGGTGCACCTTGATTTTCAATTCGTCCTTCAGTCTGTCTTTGAAATATTTCAAAAATCGCGGAGCCTTTTTATGACAATATGCTTCCAATTGTTTGGATCTCAGTTCAAAGCACAGTATGTCTTCTGAAAGAACAATACCATCTTTTCCAAATATTTTATTGATAATAGCATTCCTGTCCTTTTTGTCGATTGCGTCGTCTGTGAGTTTTTTTATTGCATTGTTACGCAAATGTCTACTGCAGAGAACATGAGTTGAAGCTGGAAAACTTGACACTATGGCTTTTACAAGTGCTTTTTCGTCATCGCTGCCTATCACTAAATCTGTTGTGTCACAATCGGCTAATTTTATTTTCAAATGTGAAAAGAAGTGCGAGAAGGATTCAAAATCGCTGCTATCGTGGATAAAAATTGGACCAATAAAAATTGGTGAAACGCCAGTCTTTGCACGAGTAACTGTTATTTGCTTATAGCAAGTGACGGTTACATGCATGCTGCATAAATTATAAGTTTTGTCTACTCCTAACACGGACTGGCCTGTACAACAAATTCTTTTCAAGTCAGTAAGTTGTTCGTCATTGTACAATATGATCGTTGGGGTTTTCCCGCTTGTGCGAACAATGCATTTAACAAACTCATGGTTCTCAGAAACTAGATTTTCTAAATTTTGAATGTGGTCGGCATCATTCCGTGAGTGAACGCTTCCTCTTTTTTTCATCTGTTCATATTTCTTTTTGTCTCTCACCTGAGCTAGACCTCTTGGTCTTGAAATTTCGTCATATTTGGAAGTGAGGTTTTGGTAAACGTGTTCCGGCTTACTCGACGATAGTAATTCGGACATCTCTGACATGACCACACCTGGGGTCCTAATATATTCTGACATTGTGTCACCACTATTTCCATGAGCTTTAAGCCCAGGAAATTTACCAATATACTCAACCACCGACAAGTTGCTTTTAAAAGAACAATCAGCTAAACATGTAACCCTTCTTTTGTAAGTGGGATCGGCCTTTAGAATTGTATAATATCTTTGTAAAATAACTATATCATTTTGAGACGGTTGAGGCTCATATGGAATATATGCATATCGACCATCGATTAGCCTTCTAAAGCAAAACTTTCCATCTTTTAGAAAAACATTTTTTGTACAATCGTCTTTATATATGTAATATGTCGACGGGACAGCGCCAGATGTCGACTTCCAAATTCCACAATCATCTGAAAAACATCTTTTCTTTCCTTTTCTCTTGAGTTCTGAATTTAAATCGTTCTTAACTATAAAATAAACGTTTTCCTTTGGTCCATTCGGAATGCATGGTAAGGAAATTGGAGAATGTAATAAAATATGCAATAATGTTTCTGGTTTTAAAAATTTTGAATTGGTCAAAGGAAAACGTGCTTCAACGTTTTGGTCATCATCATCACCAGAGCTTTTGTTATGAGTATTGGATAAATCGTTTTGTCTATTGTATAAATTGAAACGATTTGGTGTACAGAAAGTATCCTCATTATCGGAAGTCAAATCTATGATGTCCTTTTCTGTTTTTTTCTCCGATTCACTATCACTAACATCACTAACAAATTCATCTTTTAAATCAAAAGTATACTCAGATTCTTTCGGATCATTGATTCCACGAGTCTTAGATGGACCTGTATTTTTATCTTTACGTTTGGTGAAAATGTGTGAATTGTTCGATCCCTCTGACGACGAAAGTTCGCGATTAAAGAAATCCTCGTTTACAAATGGTATTGAGTCGATGGAAAGTTCTGAATCCGAAATACTACTATCCGAAATTTCCATTTCTATAATAGGCTCTTTGCTAGGCTTAGGTTTGGAAAATTTTCTTTTTGTACCTTTACTTTTACTAAAATCTTTACTATAATGTTGTTTTGAGTCACTTGCATTTTCCGCTGGATTAAAACATTCTGTATTTTCAAACGGTTTTGATTCGGACTCGGAGGAAGTGCTGCTATTAGAAATTTCAATGTCTGCATTTGTTTTTGTGCCTGGTTTTGTTTTTGACGATTTATTTCGTCTAACTTTCTTTTTCATGGGACCTTTTTTGGAATTATTTACATTTGAATTTGACGCTGGAATAAAAAAATCTTCGTCTTCAAACGGTTTTGAGTCAGACTCCGAACAAGTACTTTCATCAGAAATTTCAATGTCTGCACTTGGTTTGACATTTGACGATTTCTTTTTTTTATCTTTGCTCTTCACATGACCTTTTTTGGGATGTTTTTCATTTGAATTGGCTGCATTAATTATTACTTCTGGATTATTATTTGATCCAATTTCCCGTAAAGGCACAAAATGATTTGGTACAAATCTCCTTGTGTTTACCGGATATCGTACTTGCGTCCACATTATAGTAATAGTTATATCTTGTTTGGTACTAACACCACGACCTACAACTTTTCTTGAAAATGCGTTTGAAATTAACTCAGGATTGATTTGAGGGGGGTAATATGACCTAATAGGCTGGTTTATTGCAGCACTCAGCGCATATAAATTCAGCATATCAGAGTACGATCCAGGTGTTAGAGTGTCTTCAATTAGACGGTCATAACTACCGACAATTACTCGGTTGTCATTGATCAAGTCTGCGTATGAACGCATCGAGGTGTCATAATATTTTCTATTTAGTATTATTTCAATGGCAGATTTTAGTCTGAGCAGTGGGTGCAAATGTTCGTCTCCACATAATGAGCGTGAAACGGCCCTATATAAACAATTTCCATCCCCAGTTACCTCCAGTGGCAGGTACTTTTGCATCATGACTGGTTGGTACGTACGTAGAATTCTTTGGCTGACCGGATCAATGTCACCGACCTGTCCAGCTTGTATGGTTTCTTCTAACCCGACCTTATAAAATTCCAGCAGCCGAAGTTCGTTTGTCGCCGCATTTATAAGCTGTACCCTTTGTGTTGAGACATCGAGTAATCTGCCAATATATTAAAAATGTGATTTATAGAAGGACACATACAAAGCCAGAGAGAGAGAGAGAGAGGGAGAGGGAGAGGGAGAGGGAGAGGGGGAGGGGAGGGGGAGGGGAGGGGAGGGGAGGGGAGGGGAGGGGAGGGGAGGGGAGGGGAGGGGAGGGGAGGGGAGGAGAGGAGAGGAGAGGAGAGGAGAGGAGAGGAGAGGAGAGGAGAGGAGAGGAGAGGAGAGGGATCAACCGACCAACCCGGCTTAGTTCTACATGAGGAGAGGAGAGGAGAGGAGAGGAGAGGAGAGGGATCAACCGACCAACCCGGCTTAGTTCTAACATGCACGGATTCACATGCGGCAATTACGTGAATGTGTTTTAATATTCTTTCCTAATTAATGTAAACAAAACCACTCGGTAAGTACACATTTTTCTGAAATCTTAAATCAAATATCTAACTGTCAGTATTGAGATACGTGCCAATCGATACGCCGTACTCTCCTGTCTATTTTGATACCAAAACTCCTTGTCAAAGCTGAGAACATTCATGCGAGGTGCAAACATTTTTCTTGAAAAATTTTATCACGGCATTCAAAAATACTTTGCACGAATGTTCTTAGCTTTGATTTAAAATTTGAGAAAAATGTCAACTTACCGAGTATTTTGGTTTACAAAAGTTAGGAAAGCATATCATAACAAATTCATTTGATTGCCGCCTGTGATATTCAGAAATGGAATACGGTACCGCAACATGTAGTAATACGATCTGCAATTAATTTGCAACGTACTGATATGAATTGAATTGTCTTTTTTGGGTGAAGATACCCGTTGTTCTTGACCAGCGACTTATCAGTGTTAGGGTATTAGGGTTTAACTTGATATTGTACGGAAATGGTAACGATTGCACTACATTTGTTTCTGATTCTCAAGATTGTAGTACGTTCATAAGAACTTATTCAATTATGTTAAAATACGTATTATAGCTATTACCATGGCAGTTGAAAACGACGCAAAACCACAATAACAACAAATAACAAGGGCTGTCCGAAGACAGCGCGCTCGACTTTCTAAGTTGCTTAGTATAAAGGGGGCATAACTCCAAATAGAGTGGTCCCAGGGTCATGGGCCCTGATAGTAAGGTAGAGGGTGTGACGGTGAATAAGTATTCCAAGTTTGGGTTGAATCCCTTTGATAATATGGAAGTTATTGATGTTTAAAAAAAACCTTAACCTTGGTTGCAACGCCGACGCCAACGCCGACGCCCGGGTGGCAGTATAAGCTCTCATTTTCTTCGAAAAGTCGAGCTAAAAATGCATCTATTGTTTACCAAGCCTGATATTTTGGGTAATCATGGAAATCGTCTAATTGACCGAGGCGATTTAAATGACTATCCACACCTGACGACTTTGAATTGAAAAAAATAAGGGAGTATTTACGCCTCATCTTTTGCTTTGATACATTTCATTTTAATATACCCTTTCACGTTGATTTTTACGTGCCATTTTGCCACAGTAAGCCTTTCAGCACACATGTGAGCCTAGATGGGTTATAAGCAATAGCCTAAATGTTTTTACTAATCAACAAATTAATTAAAACCAGATGCTTCATCTTATTTCAAACAGTAGCATCTGACAGTCACCAGTTAGCTGTCATCTATGACCACAGAAAAACAAAATTTGATCATTTTAATCTCTTGTCATATAATGGATTTCAATTAGAAGCACGTGTTAATACGTGGTTCTGCACCGAAATGAGATGCCACTATGGGCTAGTTTACAGATTTATACCTTTCCCGAACAGCAAAATCTGAGATGGATCCGATTTTGAATCTAATGATAACTACGAAATGGTTGTTGGTAATGAGATTTTTGTGAAAAAAAAATAGCTTTGAAAATATTGACGACAAAGGAAACTAGAAAGACCTGAAGGTCTTGAGTCGCTCCACAGGCCTGAATTTCTTTTAATATTAAATCCAAGTTTTGACTAGATTTTTGAATACTTGTGGTTCGTACAGCAAAAACAAAGTCAAAAGCAGCAATCATGTGGTCAATGCAAAAAGAAAGTAAATGATTGACTAATATTTTAGGGATGTAATAGAGTGATAATAAAATTGAAAACTAATTTTTCAAATCAAGGACACATAATTCAGTCTGTATATTTAAAATCAGTTCGAAAATTAAACACATGCAAGATCTTATGGTCACTATCATTCTGTTCAAATTTTGTCTATATTAGTCAATATTCGTGGCTTCAAGAGTGGAAAAAGTGTCGAAAACTGAAATTTTGTCAATTTCAAGGGCACATTACTCAGATTGTAACAGTGTGATCATGTTGAAAATTACACATAAGCAAGATCTTGTTGTCAACAAGATTCTTTCCAAGTATCATCTTGATTGGTTAACATTTGTGGTTGTTAAAGTGAAAACAAAGTCGAACATGGCAATTTTGTCTAATTCAAGGGCACATAACTCATGATTTAAGATTTCGATCGAGCTGAAAATTACACACAGGCATCATATAATGCTTATATATATTCTGTCCAAGTTTTGTCTTGATTGGTCATTATTTGTAAATTTAAGAGTAAAAATAAAGTCAAAACCAGCAAAATAGAGCAGAAAATGGAAATTTTTGGCAATTTCAAGGGCACATAACTCATTCTATAAAAATAAGATCAAGCTGAAAGTTTTACCAAGGCAAGATCTAATAGTCAGCATCATTCTGTCAAAGTTTTGTCTTGTTTAGTCAATATTTGTAGTTGCTAGAGTGAAAACAAAGTAAAATAAACAGCCGAAAATTGCAATTCTGTCAATTTCAAAGGCACATAACTCATGATGTAAAATTCAGATCAAGCTGAAAATTTTACCAAGGCAAGATCTTGTAGTCAGCATTACTCTGTCAAGGTTTTGTCTTGATTGTTCAATATTTGTAGATTTTAGAAGAAACTAAAGTCAAAACCTGCTATTTTTGACATTCAAGGGCAGATAACTGGGGTTATTCTGATTCAATCCATTTTCGTTGAAGGAATCTGAGAGAGGGTCACCCAAGGACCATTCCTGTGAAGTTTGGTTGAAATCCATCCAGTAGTTTTCGAGAAGATTTTTAAAGAAAAAGTTTACGGACGGACGGACACACGCACGCACGACGGACACACCGCCATGACAATAGCCCGCTGGCCTTAAAGGCCAGTAGAGCTAAAAATGATGCAGATGACAATTTTGACAATCTTTGAATTTGGAGTTAGAAAACATTGTGGTTGGTGTAGAAATTGCTTCAATTCAATGTAATTTCTTCATTTTCTACAATGTTTTCCAAAGCATTTAGCCTTACTTCCCAATCCTTTTCTATAAGGTCCTGCTTGGGGAAGGGTTATAAAGAATAACATGTTTCTTCTGAAGGCCATGAAAATTACACTGGTCAAAACTAAAGGCCACAGCTGACACCTGCAGAAGATGGCAGTAGTTGTATTATATAACATTATGTAAGATTTCTCCCCCCAATTGCTGGTATTTGGTGTGATTCCCAGTAGAGGGAATTTACAACTATAACCCTTTAATCAGTTCAGTTCTTTTTTACACTTCATGTGTGTCTTAAATCCAATTCCAAACAAGATAAAGACCATTATAGATTAATCAAATAAATTAATTAAATTTTTGAAATGGTTTTGACGTCAACATTGAAACACTTTATGAAAACATTGAAAGAAAAGAAGAAAAAGTTAAGCAAATTCTCCTTTCCACTTAATACTTTCAACATAATTACACTCAGAATCTGTTATTTTTTGACATCAGTCATTTTGTTAACAGCTCCAACTTAATTGAATCTATAATTTTGAGGCTGATCTATTTATTATTTTTCATGCAACTTACCAATTTCGATATCTATTGAGCTTTTTGTTACTGATAACAGTTTTACTTTATAATTTTGAACAATAAAGCTCTTTCCCAAACAAGGCCAGCGTTTGATGTCCCTAAAACATTGAGACAAAAAAAATGCTGATAACCAGTATTTAGAGGAATCAGCGCAAAACTATTGTACCTACACATTTTTCAGAAATTTAAAATTTTGTATTTTCTGAATCTTTAGGGAGGAATACATCATGCGTTCTAATATTTGGATTTGAATCTGTATAATTAAAAAGATATTCAAAATTCAAAGAGTATTTAATCTCTTTAACTTTACCCATTACGCAACAAAAAAAGGCTTGTCCAACTTGAAAGAAGTTGCAGACGACAATTTCAATGTAATTAGATATAAAAATTTCACAACTTTTTGGGTAGAAAACATCGTGGGAAATGAAGAAATCGCTTGTCACAAGCAATTTCTTCAATTTCCACGATGTTTTCCAAAGATCTTTATCTTGTTAGGAGTCAAAAAGGTCTTGTTTGGGAAAGGGCTAACTAGTGCTGTGAGGTAATGGGTTAAATTCCCTTACTTTAACCCTTTCCCAAACAAGACCTGCTTTTGACGTTCCTGATAGAGTAGGCTTAAAAGAACATTGAGGCAACAGGAGAAAATGCTGATGATCAGCAGTTTGTCCTTTGACCTCAATATTTTCTTGATGATATCATAAACAAATCCAGTCTTCAAATTCAATTTGTCTTCAGGAGCAGCGTTTTGAATCTAATTTTTTGCCATTTAGAAAATTGTTGAGAAAGTTTTTTGTTTTTTCCCTCTCCTATAAAATTTTAGAAAATGTAGTTACAATAGTTTTGCACTACGCTCTCGAATATCTTTTTTTGCTTAAAAAATTTCTGTGCTTTTTTATACATAAGTTTTATCTGTATCAACAAGTGCAGCAGCTTTCTTATTGTGTACCACCTTAAAAAAATTGTGTGGCTTAACCCTTTCCAAAACAAGACCTGTCTTTGACGTTCTTAAAAGATTAGGTTTTGTAAAACATTAAGGTAAAAGGAGAAAGTGCTGATAATCAGCACTTTTTCTTTTTGCCTCATTTTTTTTAGCTATTTTGTACACAATTCATTTTTTTAGCAACATACCTTTTGTCTTTAGCAACAGCTTTCAAACTGACCCATCATAAAATTTCTCTGTTTGGGAAAGGGTCAAGTAAATTGTACAATGTAGATGAGAAAACATTGAGTAAAAGGGAGAAAATGCTGATTATCAGCAATTTCTTCTTTTGACTCAAATTTATCAAAGTGTTTTCTAAAGGGGGCATCAAAACTAGGTCTTTGGGAAAGAGTTAAAAGTATGTCTGAAGAAACCACACTGTACATGCAAAGAAGAAAAGTATAGAATCTATCAACTTACAACAACACAGCTTAATCATCCATAAAATCTTTCAATGAACAATCAAACACTTTTCACAAAGATGTGTTCATGTCCCATGTGTGTTTTTTATTTCATCTATAGCTATTTCAACTTATATCACATTTGCTTAATATTGACACAAATATCTCCAAACAAAACAAATATTGCCTGCACTGTGACCAACAACCTTTAGAGACACTCTCCCTTCCAAGTACACCACTAACTAGTGACCCGGCCTCACTAACCAAGAGTGACCCTCACTAACCTTTAACCTTTTCACCCATTTCACACTTTACTCATTTTTTAGCATTAGCTTCATATCATTATCCATATAAATGAGCACATAACTCAGGAAGTAAAATTAGGATCAAGCTGAAATATACACACTATCAAGATCTAACAGTCACCAACATTCTGCACAAGTTTTGTCATCATTTGTCAATAGTCAAAGTTGTTAGGGTGAAAATGTCATTTTTGACATGCAAGGGCAGATAACTCCAAACTTTCTGGTTCAATCAAAATCAATTGAAGGAATCTGAAAGAGGGTCACCTTAGGATCATTCCTGTGAAGTTTGGTTGAAATCCATCCAGTACTTTCTGAGAAGAAGATTTTTAAAGAAAAAAGTTGACGACCGGACGCACGCACGCACGCACGCACGCACGCACGCACGACGGACACAGCGCCATGACAATAGCTCGCTGGCCTGAAAGGCCAGTGGAGCTAAAAATATTGTTAAATGGTCAGCAGTTTCTTCTTTGGCCTCAATGTTTTTCGGGGTCATTTCTGAAAGGGACATCAAAACAAGATCTTGTTTGGGTAAGGGATAATTATTAATCGTTTTCATAATTTCGTTGAAGTATTCATTTAATTTTTTTAATGGTCGGATGCAAAGGTTGTTGAAAATGACTTTTGAGACGCAAGGTCTCTTTTTAAGATATCTTTAGATATCTTAATTGTATAAGCAAAATCGTTCTTTAGAGCGAGATTTGAAAGCCTTTCAAAGAACAGCGATTTTGGATGACTTCGGTTCCCGTGATTTGATTTAAATCTGTATTTTTTCTCATTATCTTGATATGTTACATAGCGCAATCGGTTAGCGCGTTATATTTCTGGTTGGTTTAGATGTCTGCAAGAGACGACCTGTGTTCGAGACATGCGGGGTTTTTTCCCACTATTTATATACTAGTCAAAACTTCTAACCGGCCACTTAAAAACAAAGATAATTTTTTCTGTGGTGATTGGATTTTCATGAAATTTGATATGTGAATTTTTAAGCAACTTTCTAGATGAGTTTGATGATAAGTTACCGTTATTTTATTGAAGTTAAAGCGCAACGTGAGAAAAGCTCAAAAAGCTCTAAATTCACACAGAGCTCAAAATATTGTCCATGTACTGTTTTTGGTCTCGTGGATCGTTAACAGCAACATAGACAAAGACCAAAATTGAAAAAGTGACAATTGTCCGTGGCATAAGGCTTTAGAAGCAAACGAAAGAGCCTATGTATGCAGAAAAACGGATCTTAAAAACAACAACCAAAACACGTTTTTCTTCGAAAATGCCTTTAATGTAGACTGATGATTCTCGGTGAGCTATAAAATGTAGGATAAGTGTTAAAAACCAGTTTGTTGCATCGTTTTTCCACACAAGACCATATTTGAGCAAATTCGGTAAATAGAAATGTTTTGTCGATTGAATTTAAACACCATTTTACCATGCCTCGTATTCTTTATGCTTCGTCTATAGTCAAAATTCACACAAAATTGACAATAATTTCCAATTTTTTTTCTTGGTCTGGGTTGCAGCTAACGATTTGTGTACTTTGAATAGTTGAACGTGTACTATCTCGATCTCTATTAAGGGGGAATGTTCCAGTTTTTTCGGAACACTCGGACTTTACTGTAGTAATTTAAATGTTTCGTACCAATATGTTTCGCAACCAGATTTTCAATAATATAACACATCATTACAATTTATCATTTTCGACGGTAAAAGTGTATTTATTATGCTAAAATGATTTTCTCAAGATGGAAATCGAATATTTAGAGCAAGACAGTCGTAATTGTGTATGCAGTTACCACTGTTTTGTGTCATTTTATTCATGTGTAGCTGATAAAAATTGCCGTAATTCACTAATAAGTGCGCTGACCTATACATTTTCTTTTTGAATTATTACCAGGACATGTTGCTTAATACAATGAGGAAGTATTATCAAATTCTATTATGTAGAACTTGAAATATTTCCAAAAATATGCAAATTTTGACATAAAACACTCCAGCTTCGTTGATCTAACCGAACACGTGAGCATGCTGTTTTATACATTTACGCATTTATAATAGCACAAATTTTGGGTTTTCTGTTCGTAATAAATGTAAGACGTTACTTTAAATCCGTTTTCGGGACTAAACGATGAATATACAGCTTTTTATTAGCATTTTAGTGACCTTGGACAGTTGCAAGATATTGTGCATTTTTTCAATGTAGGGTTATGTGATACGAATGCCAATAAAATTCAAACAAGATCGCTGACCACCCAGTTTTATTTTATTTTTCAATTGGTAATAACATGTAAGTTCAACATACAAAATATGAATAAATTCTATTATTGGGAAAAAATTTAGGAAACTGGAGCATTCCCCCTTAAGATTTTGAGCTTTTTGAGCTTTTCCTTTATTACACATCCAAATTTGACAATTATTCGTAATCCACCATGTAAATACACGTGCATTATGCTTTAAAATTTACATATCAAATTTCATAAAAATATAATAACTTTTAAGAAAGTTATCGTCATTTTTAAAGTGGCCGGATAGGACTTTTGGCCAGTATATATACTAGAACAAAATAGATACGCAACCCCAATTTTTATAATATTTTCGACAAACTATGTTTTAATGGCTATTAAGTACATTTTTGATATTCCTGCTTACATACGCATAAATATGGTGTCAATTTCTTCAGATGTCGTAAATTCATCACATGAAACATAGCAAATTTTTGACAACTGATTATCCCTTGTAGTGTTTTCTAAATGACTACTATCAAAATAATTTTTCTTCAAACACAAGCTAAAACATAGACCAAGAAGAGGCCAAAGCTTTCACACACTTCTCACTACACTACGCATAGTAAGACTACGCAAAAACCAGCTCCTAGCCGCAGTACGGTTGTTGTTAGGAGAAAAAGTCAAAATGTTGTCACAAGACATTGATAGGGCAAGAAATCGACACATTTTCGACTATATACGCTGTTGGCTCTCAATGGGAATACAATCGGTCGAGCACGGAGCGGACGTGCAAGAGATATGACGTCACAGCAGGACCGTATCTTCAGGTAAACCCCACCTATGGGATATGTTTAAAACTGCAACGGAGGACGCTAATACATCGCATGGGCTTCACAACATTGGAATATCGGACCAAACTGTACGAAACAGATTGTGTTTTCGACCTCCATTCACTTTTTTGTAAAATTGTGTTGATGTCCGGTGTGAACTGGGTGTTTTCTTATTAATGGAATTTACTACAAACAAGATTTTGTGAACTTTACAAGGTGAACTGTTATTGTTTTAAATGTATTACATTTTGTTTAAATCTGATTTGATGTCTTTGCGTAAGAAGGAATTCAAAAGGAAGTTACGTTTCTTTTTTGTCTAGTATACTTAATTTTACTTTTGTTTGTTGTGGTCATTATTGTATCTTATTGTTTAATAGCATTGGTTTTATTTCAGTATGTTTTATCACTTCGTAATATCATAACATTTCATTTCAGACCAGACAATTTCCTCGCTCAAATTATCAGTCATCATCATCTGAAGTCAATTCGTTAATGAACTATTGCTAATGCGTAGTTGCAATGAATGATGCATAATGTGCACGATAAACTAGATGAAATGATGACTTTGAAAATGAGAATAAAAAAATATATAATGATATTGATTACATAATTAACCTATATATGGAATTTTTTTTAACTATTACGAGACTCGAACATACCACCTTGTAAAACATAAGTAGGCCTACCAGCTACTTTTCTGCGACGCCTAGCGCGTACAGATAGAAAAGAGTCATTACTCGGACTAAGAACTAGGAGAACAAGCTTTTAACTGTTTTCAATGCAGTGGAATATTCCTTGACCTTTCGTCACGGATCATGATTCGGCGTGGTAATCAGAGACATTTTCAGATAGAGCAATCAGAGTTATACCACGTGATCAGTAATTTACTTTTATGTTTTTGTAATTTATATTTATAACTATAAATTATGTACAGATTTTGTGAATGGATTTTTGTTCGGTTCAGGTTTTATAGGCCTACATATTATAACAAAAACTCGTAATTAACCCGGTAAACTATTTAGTGTTACACCAGTTTTTTATGATATTACACAATTTAGATTTCAAATACAAAACCTGATATCCATATGGTAATAAATTATAATGCCACCATCAACATTGAGACTAAAATGTACTTTTAACTATTGACTTTCCTGCGTGAGAGGGGTGTTGTGATTACATCTAACGGTAAACGCTATTTACTACCTGGTTTACCTGCTCACTTAGACCCGTCTGTCCACGTTTCGTGGTTTATTTAAAAAAGATATAGCCCATTTTTATCGGCCAATCGTTTTTGGCCATCTATAGTTTGAGTTTATTGGGGGCCCACGCCGTTTTCAACTGCCAGGGTCATATCGCGGCGGCTGTAGCACCTACCCATGGATTCCTGTTGTTTCTCAAACCAGTACTACCACAACACCCTTACCGAGCCTTCAGCTGCTCGCCCACTCATGTTAACAATTTCAAACCCATTGGAGGGTGACAATTTTGTCAGAAAGGGTATTAGCCGCGGCATGGTATCGAACCCGGGAGCTATCGAATGAGACGTAGATGCGCTACCAACTGCGCTAAGGCCGCGGCCCCTGAGGCCATCTATAATAGTATCAGTGTTGATAACTTGTTTAATTGCACGTACTGTGCTATTTCCGTGGGAAACTGGTACGGAAAATAAAATAGCGTGAAAGAGTAGTCTACTATTTTAACAAATTATTTAATTCTTAACCAAAAATATGTAGTTTATTGTTCTTAAGTAATATATAATCGAAATACACGGAGGAAAAATATAATTATGCTTGTATGCAGACCGTAACTTGTCACAAAATGACTAAATCCAAATACACGAACAGCGCTATTGGCTTGATGTAATTGACCAAACGCCTACTGTCAATCAAAAATATCGATTAGCCAATGGGCGATCAGAAAAATGTCATGCCCCAATTGTTCTTCGTTGCACGTGTTATTTTATCGATTTATCGACTGACAATCAAAAGAATCGACTTGCCAATTGCAAAAAAATTTGTGCTAAGAATAGACTAGATTTACCGTATGTTTTGATAAATCAAGCCGTAGCTACAAGATTTTATAACAACACCTACGAAATACTATTTTGTTTGTCCGAATTTACGTCACAATTAACTGGATAAAATCGTTCCCTATTTACATCTCCATTGTTTGCCTTAAATTCTATGTTAGGCGGAGCGATCTGTCGATTGTCGTTTGGTCATTTGACCAAACGCAAATCGATAGATCGCTCCCCCCCCCCCCCCCCCCCCCCCCCAACGTAGAATCTTAACGTACATGTATACAACCCATCATTAGCACCAAAGAGCCAGAGGCGAAATTTGAAAAGTGACAGTAAGTCCTAAACTGTGAGTAAAAAGATATTTGTAACTTATTTTCTTCTTAAAGCATAATCTTGAAATCCGGCACGGTGAATCAACTTATTTGGAGTGTATTTACAACAGTGTGTAATTTGATGCACGTCCTAAGTCTAGAAAGTGGAGTTTTTAATGATGGGCCATATACCTTAATACAAACAATGGGGACATTGGTATGTACATTGCCGGAGTGGGTCCATTACATAATTATGCAGATGTCTCGTGTTAATTTTGCTGGACAATACAATACGTGCAACGAAGAATAAAAGACAAACTATGATGATGTGGCATTTTTATCGTCCATTGGCTAATCGATGATTTTGATTGACAGCCGGCGTTTGGTCAATTCGTCCCCTGATTGCAAACAGTTGCTAAGTGAATTTTTCAAAGTTTTGAGAATATCTTTTTTATTTCCTACAAGTATTTTTCTTTAATGTGAGGCCTATACGCATGTTTGAGATACAAGTAGATCTATAACACAAAATGCTTGTTAAACTTGTGTGCACAAAACTTTATTTATCCAAGGAGTAGTAGTATACACTCTCAAATCAATCCTTTTACACCTAAAGCAATACTTCAACACGGGCAGATCCAGGATTTTTTTCAAGGGGGGGGGGGGGGAGGTCAAAGACCAAATGATGGCTTAAATGTGTTAAATTTGTAAAGTTATATTGTTACAATTCAATTTACGGCCAATTTCAGGGGGTCATGACCCCCTCATCCCACCCTTTAATCCGCCCTTGCTGCAAGAATGGGATATATTCACTTAACACCTTTGAAAGCGAACATAAACACTGTGTGGTTAACACTTTCGTGCGAAACAGTACATATTGCATTTAGATTTGCAAATAGAACCTTACAGAGAAACATTAATTTAGGATAAATATACACAACATCCTGCAATAAGATAATACATGTAACGTTAGAGCCTTATTGCTAATTAATTTAGGAACAATAACCAATATAACCTCACACGTGCGCAAAAGGACTTCTGAATGTAAAATGGTATAAAACGCTTCTGGAAAGGTTTATTTCCTTTGTCTGTGGCTTATGTAAATTTGGCCATGTTCACAGTTGTGTCGGTTGTTTAAGGTGCAGTCACACTACAGCGTATGGCGCTAGCGTAAATTTTTGGGCATACGCTGCAGGAACACGAGGGATACGTTGTTATACTTTACTCATACGCTAGGGGTATGGCGTACCAAATAGGTCAAAAGTCTATTTAGAGCGCGCACGCATGAAATATACGCGTGTTGACGTATATTAACGCGTCGACGCATAAAATTTACGCGAGCAGTTGAAAATTTAAGCGTCGACGCGTAAAATTTCAACTGCTCGCGTAAATATGCGCGTCGCCGCGTTTTTTATCTATTAACCAATCAGATCCTTCGTTTCATCCATCAATTTTATGGTAGAAATGGAAAGGTTTCTGACCGCCTCCCCCATTGGCCAGCCTCGGATTCACATTTTTTACTCCTACTCACGTACAATTTATGCGTCGACGCATATATTTTCAATTGCTCGCGTAAATTTTATGCGTCGACTCGTAAATATGCGTAAATATGCGTTGACGCGTATATTTTATGCGTGCACGCTCTTTATAGACTTTTGATCCATTTAGTAGCCTACGTCATACTAGGGGTACGTCAGTATACGCTGATGTACGCTGACATCTTCGCAAGCCAAAGGTAACATCTACGACGTAACGTCGTTTCTGTATTCACCCCTGGCGTATTTAGTCCGATTTTCTTGGTGTCATGAAAAGCGTTTTCATTGGTTCCAGCGAGGTCTCGCCAATCAGATTTTCGACTGATACATTTGTTATAATTAACTAATTCATGACAACGGACCGGAAAAGTCATTGCATTTGCAACTCAAAAACGCGAAGATGGGCGATTTTTTTTTCTAAGAATCTCACTGCAATAGACATGAATTCCCTAACTTTAATCGACGAATTATTATACTTTCGACAATTCGAAGCTAACTTTCACCTAATCCACCAGTCCCAGCAAAGCAAAGAAGAAGAAGAAGAAGAAGAAGAAGAAAAAGAAAAAGAAGAAAAAGAAGAAAAAGAAGAAGAAGAAGAAGAAGAAGAAGAAGAAGAAGAAGAAAAAGAAGAAGAAGAAGAAGAAGAAGAAGAAGAAGAAGAAGAAGAAGAAGAAGAAGAAGAAGAAGAAGAAGAAGAAGAAGAACATACGTGAAGGGCACGCTGATGTAGGCCTACGCTACTCAAAAGTCAGTATATACGCTATATACATGTAAGTTCGCTACTCATACGTCGACGTCGACGTCGACGTTTGTTTTTATAACCATCGTTTGATCTTTAGTAAACCTCATACGCTAGAAAATATGCGTATAGATTATTTTTCTAAATATTTGATACGTTTTTTTTCATACGCTGGCTCTGTACGCTGTAGTGTGACAGCACCATAAAACGTTCAAAGATTTTTCTAAACGTTTAAGGTAGAAGACCCATAATGAAAAACACAACCGTATAGCTATACGAAATACATCAAATTACACACACTTGTAAATACACTTCACATAAGCTGATTCACCGTGCCGGAATTCAAAGTTATGCTTCAAGAATAAAATAATTTACAAATATCATTTTACTCTATATTCATATACAAGGGAGGTAATTTTGAACATTTTTGTCAAATATTTTCATAAGTATGTATGAATTAAAAATTCTAAACTGTACAAAATGTTTATGTTTATATTTAGAATGGAAAGGTAACACAATTTAGGAGTTACTGGCATTTTTCAAATTTCGCCACTGGCCCTTTGGTGCTAATTGTGGGTCTTCTACCTTAAGATAAGGAAAAACGATCTGAAATACATATCGCCAATGTTAATGCAAAATTTCATGTGTCATTTTTGGAATGTTCTAAACGGGAAAAAATGATAATAGCTTTTTCCTAAACTTGTCGATATTACTGGAGATTTGGACGTATAGATCTATTTTACATAAAAAGTGTCATTATTATTGATAAGTAAAATATCATAAAACCTAAACTATACGTACATGTTGTTAAGTTTAAAATAGCAAAAATTTGCATATCGTCGGTGTTAATGCAAAACCTCGTATGTCGATTGTTGCGAATTTCAAAGTACAAACTTGTGTGCCCAGTTAAGACAATTCTTGCAGGTTTTGAGATATTTTTACTAATCAGTATTAATGACACATTATTTGTAAACATTGTGTCCTAATTTCAAGTAAAACATTTCGTTGTGGGAAAAGTTATGATACTTTTTTCCCTCCCTTTTAACCCTTTCCCAAACGACAATAATTTAGGGTGATCCACTTCAAAATCTGCCGCAAATGACAAAATGGATGATATTAATATGGGATTTTGTGTAAAATATGGCACAGAAAATATTGAGACAAAAGGAGAAACTGCTGGTTATCAGCAGTTTCTTCTTTTGTTTCAATGTTTTCCCAAACCTTTTCTATCAAGGACGTCAAAACCAGGTCTTGTTTGGGAAAGGGTTAAAGCAACAATGTACAAAATTGAACCTTTTCTCACCTTTGCAGAGAGGCATATGCGTCGAACTCATCATGTGTGAAACAACAGTCTTTGCAGTAAAAGTTTAAGGTGTTCACAGACCACGATCTCAAATCTGTCCTTGACATCCCAATGCATGTCCTGTGCGTCCATCGAAGACAGTTGCCGCACTCCAGAACATCTTCTGTGCATTCAAGTCCACAAAGTAGACAGGGAAATTTCTCCATAATTTTGTTTCAAACTAATATTTCAGTCGACACGCGAGTGATAAAGAAGCGAAAATGTGCGGACTTTTGACTAACAAAATGTATTTGGGCGGGAAAATATTCCGGGGAAATCGTGCTTTTCGAGCGACGCTTAGGTGAACTGCAACCCTGTCCCAAAGTGAACAAGTAGTTGAATAACACGTCGGTCACATTCGAAAATGTCGTAACTACAGCTTCAATAAGCTGTACTTACGAATTTTTTTTAACGTGGCCTACGGTTAGGCCTATTTTGTTACACGAAAAGGACAAGCGGTAGGAAATCTTTTTCTTTGGGAAAGGGTCTAAAAAGTAAACATTAGTAGAAGTTTAACCATAAAAAGGCATTATTTGGACAACCATTGAAAAATTTGTTTCATAAAAATATTGAGAGAAAATAAGAAGTTGGTGATACCTTAGAAATTATTATCTTCACATCAAGGACTTTTATACTATTACATAAACATGTTCTGACTTTTGTTACATATAAAGCTACATTCAATTTGTATTATTTCAATTTTTTGACGATTGGAAAAGGGGCCTCTGTTACATTGTCATGCATGCAAGTGCCCATTGGTAGTCAGAATAGGCCTATATGTCATTGCATGTTGCATCTTATTATCTAGAGCTGCATAAAACGGAATTTTGCACTTAAATTCCATTTTCACTTTCTATTTCCCGATTAAATAGGTAATATCAATGGAAATCATATTACCTTTCTGAAGAAATATTTATTTACGTGCATGTTTGTTCGCCGATCTAGCATAAGCAACTGTAAATGGACCCATGCTTGAAATTCTATGCTTCAGAACAACATTGTCGCAGTCGGAGTATGCGTAATTACCTGAAACCATTTGCTTTAATTTTATCGCGATTTTACGAGTGAGACATCTCAGTACGCGGTTGCTGGTGACTTTAGTCACAATATCCATTCTGGTAACGTCTTAAGGTTTACGAACTGAGAATGAAATGCAGAGCAAGAGGCAAAATGTGAAAAGCGCCAGTAATTCCCAAACCGTGTTACATTTCTATTCCAAGTACAAACATAAGCATTTTGAATGGTTAAGAATTTTGAATTATTGTTGAACCAAAGTTACCTTGCGCTCAGTATTATCAATATTGCAGACGATTACGTTTGTTTATAAATATTCAAAGGTTACGGTAACTTCGGTTTAACAACAGTTCATACTTATGAAAATACGTGAATTACTTTCTTCTTGAAGCATAACTTTGAATTCCGGCACAGTGAATCAACTTATGTGAAGTGTATTTACGAGTGTGTGTAATTTGATGCATTTCGTATGGCTAGAAAGAGATGTTTCATTCTCAGTTAGTAAACCTTAAACTCAACGGAACAACTCGCAATCGTCCGAAAAGCGGTATACGTGTATGGTCACGACCTGGGGGGGGGGGGGGGGGGCTAGCCCCCTGTTCCTACGGGCCTTCAATGTTTAGAGGGGGGTCCTTATCAAATGTTAGTACATTTCTTTATCGTCGGTGTTATTGTCCAACAAGGTTAACCCGGGACAACTTAATTTTCGTGCGCAAAGTCCGTTAGTTGAGCGTCTTAACAAAACAAAGCCGAAGTGGGGTCATTACATATGCAGATGTCTCGGGTTAATCTTGCTAGACAATATAGAAAACCGGGTTTCCAATAACATCGACGATATCTTAAATCTGGAAAACAGTTTGTTACAAAGGTTAGTTTATATCAAAATGCGAACATAAACATATCGTGTAAGTATAGTAGGATGGACGTTTTTGGACAGATTCAAATCCCACTGGTGCCATGGGATTTATTTTAGCAAAAAGTCACACCAGGCTGCTCTAATTCTCACGATATATCGTCGCTTTTCAACAAAACTCAGGTAACTGCAGTTGGTTTCAATATGTAGTTACGAGTTTGTTTGTTTGTTTTTTTTTTTTTTGTTTTTTTTTGAAAAGCAGAATTATATATATAAAGTCGGTACAATTGAGTAATGAAATCAAAAGCGCTGCCAAAGGCACTGACTGTTAAACTTTCTCAAATGATAAAATTCAGGGTGGTTACACAGGTCCGTAGGAACAGGGGGGCTATGGCGGGGCAAAGACCCCCCCCCCCCCCAAGTTGGCCAAAAATGCCAAATTTTCTTAATTTTACACTTTAAATTTTGGGGAAATCCCAATTAGACCCCCCCCCCCCCCCAATATTCATGATAGGGTCTTTAGCCCCCCCCCCCCCCCCCCACACCCCATTTTGAAATTGCTTCCTCGGAGCCTGTTACATTTGAAATCTGTTGTGGCAAGTATTAAAAATGTTTTAAAAGAATGGATTTTGCTAGTTATAGCCAATAAAATATAGAGGTAAAAGAAGATATGATAATTGAGTTATTTGCAATTTCTTGTATTGTATCAATTACTAACAAAATCTTTACCATAAGCGGCGACAAACCTGAGCAGTCCATCTTTTTAGAAATGAAAAAGTGGCAGATCCATGATTTCTGTAAGGGGGGGGGGGGTTAAATATATGAATATGCCTTATATGGTGGTTCTTTTTTCTGTTATAACACAATTTTTACTGAACTTCTGTATGAAAATGAAACAATCTGACTACAGAGGAGGGTTCATTTGAACCCCTTGAACCCCTCTGGATCCAGCTCTTGATTAAGGATAAACTTGTTCCAAATAGCTACAGATAAGCGGGGATACAGACATTCTAACTTTGTTATTTCAATTTTAAACCAAATTCCAAAATTCACTGGAGGCGGCCATTGCTACCGAGTGCCTGACGTACCAAAATATTATCTATATAGTACAACAGGACTCCAGACTAACCCGTAACGTGTCCGTATATCGAATACGCATAACCACGGTGGGGATTGTGCATGATGGGATGGATAACGACTACCGACAATAGGGAACGATTTTATCAAGTAAACCGTGACGTAATTTCGGACAAATAAATAGTATTTCGTTGGTGTTGTTATAAAATCTCGTAACTACGGCTTGAATCAAACCGTAGTTACGAGATGTTAAAACAACACCGATTGTTTATCAAAACATAACGGTAAACTCAGTCTATTTTTTGCACAAAATTTGATGTCAACTCGCCTCGCTTCAGGTAAGACATTTTGCAATAACTCTGTTATTTCTGTATCAATTTTCAAGCGGTTTGCTGCATGTACCCCGCCTTATCGAGTTCTTTCATCGGATGTATGACATATTAGATAACTCATGATACTTTTTCCGAAATATTGTCCCAACCGACCAGAAAGCGAAATGGTAACGACTACGGCAAAATTAACCACGCTTTAGGAAAGAATTTGTGCAATAACTTTCTTAATTCTGCGTCAATTTTCATGCGGTTTGTTGCATGTACTCCGTCTTACTGAGCCCTTTTCTCAGGTGTATTATTTATCTGGAACTTCCCTGTACTTTTCTCAAAAACCGATCCCAACCGACTAGAAAAAGGGCCTGAATTTTTTGTCGTTTTTCTGGTCGGTTGGGATAATTTTTTGGACAAAGTACAAAGATTCTACAAACAAGTCATATATCCGAGGAAAGAGCTCACTAATGCGGGGTACATGCAACAAACCGCTTGAAAATTGGAGCAGAAATAAGAAAATTATTGCACAATTTCTTACCTGAAGCGAGGCAAATTTGTCCGTATACTTCGTATTTGTTATCCATCCCATCATGCACAATCCCCACCGTGATAACGTTACTTACAAGAAAAAAAAAACAAGAAAAAACGTTACTTACACGAAAAATTAAGAAGTCCCGTGAATCTCACTAGGAGTGGACTACCTTATACCAATGTCCTGTCTCCTTATTATCTTAGTGATTAAGTGGGACGTTATCCTTGTTAAAATCATTAACGATGACTATGATAGCGATCTAATCTGTTAATAGGCACGAATCTTGTGCTAAAATTAGACCGTATTTGCATAAATATATTGATAAATAGTAGGTATTGTTTTTTATTACATATCGTAACTACAGCTTAAATCCGGATATTACTACGAAGTTCAGGAATTACACCGACGAAATTCAATTGTTTATCCCAAATTACTTCACGGCTTACTAAATAAAATAGCTCCCTAGTGAGTCGTCATCATGAACAATCACCGCTAAATTAATTTTCCATTCAGCAATTAAAGGACTAATTGATACATGTGTCTCTGACAAACTTCGACAAAAAAATCTTCATTTATCTCTCAATAACATAAATCAAGATTTCATTGGCGTACTTTGTTTCTGAATTTATTGAATGTCAAAGTGTCCTACAATTCTGATTACCTTGTCCAATATTACACTGGTCTATCTATCTGTTTTGTAGCTAATTTCCAATTAATGACGATTTTTGACACCTAAAAAGATAACTGATTTTACAAACGCTGGATGAAATTCTCCTCTTTCCTAACAGACTCCTGTCGAAAAATTTAGCAACATATTCAATTTGAAAAATAACATCTGTAGCCTACCATCTTTGAATTTTAAATTGTCAACATTTTAGCCGTGTTGTAAAAGGTTGGTATAAATGGTATTGTTTTTATGACACTAGTTCTAATGTAAATTCAGTTAACGATGCGACAAAATGAGAAAAGGGCTCTGAAGAGCCGCTTCTGTTTCAACATTGTGTGTTACTATATACCGTATTGTATACGAAATCTATCTAAATATGCATTCTTCTTCTTTTTATTATAATTTTTTTTACTGCAGCATATTTTAGTTTGGACTAACCTAATTTTCAATTCTTTGAAGAAGATTTTAAAGTGGACGTGATAATCGCTCCATGGCTGGAAGATAAATGTTTGTCGTTGGAAAACATTTATTACATACATTGAATGTGCTTAATTGCCATACTTCCAGTGACAAGTATTACCGTTCTCTGACGACTCTTGTTCATTTATACAAACATTCTGCAATTTTTCTTGATATAGTCGCTTTTCAACAAAAATTAAAACGAGCTGGAGTTTAAAGCGTGATTTGTTGTTAACTCTTTCCCAAAAGACAAAATTTTAGGGTGGTCCAATTTAAAAGCTGCTGCAGACGACAAAATGGATGTTAATTAAGATTGAAATCGTGTGTGACATAGCCAAGAAAATATTGAGACAAAAGGAGAAACTGCTGATTATTAGCAGTTTCTTCTTTTGTCTCAATGTTTTCCAAGGCATTTTCTATTTGGGACGTCAAAACCAGTTCTTGTTTGTGAAAGGGTTGAGCAAATGACGTGTTAAAATTAGGTATAAATAAAAACTAAAATGAAGAATTTCATTTTTTATATGCGCACAATATGTTGCGGACACCAAAAAAAAATTTTTTTTGTCCCTTTTTCTTTCCAGAGCCAAAGTGTACCAAGTCAGCATTGTAGTCACTTGGGAATTTGATTGTTTTAAAGACTTTAAAGTCCACACCGTATTCTCTTCTCAGACGGCGGTTGACCATTTTTCTCAGTCTGTCAAATTTCTCTTTATCCATATGAGAGTCCGTAAACCTCCCGCGCGTCATGAGTTCCATAACGTACACATGAGTTCCCTCAGCCTTTAACTTATCGACAAGACTTTTTATGTTGTGGAAAACCTCGGAAGGGGATGAGATGGGACTTAAATCATTGCCGCCTATGCACATGAATACTAAGTCTGGTTTCTGTCGCACCATATCTTGCCACAAATCGATGGGCACGTTTGCAGCCTTCATCCCTCCCTTACAACAAAACCTCACACTGCCTGGTATCTGAAATGCAGGAAATATGTAAACGTTATTCAAATGCATCGCGTACGGACGAAAGACATAATTATATCCGTATTTCGAGAGACTATTTCGAGGGCTCGGTGCAAAACTATTGTAACTTTTTTTTTTTAGATTTTTTTCTTTTTTTTTTTTTTTTTTTTTTTGGGGGGGGGGGGGGGGGGTATTTTCTGAATATACACCATGTGTTCTAATATTGGGTTTCAATTCTATATAATTAGAAACATATGTAGAATTTCAAAATTATTCACTCTCTTTAGCTTTGAGAAAGGCACTAAGTTTTTTTTCCATCTATAGATTTTTTTCAAAAAAAAGTACTTAAACCAGTTTTGCACTAAGTCCTCGAGTTATTCACCCTTTTCCTACACGACAAAACTGTTTTACTATTCATATTTGAAATTATTATATTGAAGACAACAAATCGGAGTTCATGTCTATGTTGTTATCTGCATATAATAGAGCACATAATAGTAAGGAAAGTGACAAATTAAAACGTTTTTTTTTTTCTTGTTTTTTTGGGGGTTTTTTTTGTCAATGTGTTCCTCAAGTCTTTTTCTATAGTTGGCGTAAAAACAATGTCTTCTTTTGCAAAGGTTTAACTCAAAATAATTATAAAACAAAGTATACATTGTAAACATTACCATTCTATAGCCTATACCAAGGCTTTCATTCTAACAGACTACAGAAACGCCCCATTTCTGTTTTTATCCGATTTTTCAGAATGTAACTGGTTTAAAATTAGAGAGAGAAAAATCCCTCAGTAAATTTTAAGATCTTTGGTTCAAAATTGTTGTCAAGGATTTTACAAATCAGTAGAGTATAGACAAATAATGAATTTGAAAAGACCGGTCAACGAATTTTCATTTAACATGTTTGCAACTGTACTCGCGACTGAAATAGTTTAAAACAAAAAAAAAAACAAATGTAAGACGCATATAAAGTAGAACCAACTTCTTTCAGATACGGTCATGAATTTGGTATCTATGAGAACTAGAAGACTTTTCTGCTTCGGATCGGATTTTCATCTTATCCTTCATGACGTCAAAAAGTCAAAATGTTGTCGCAATACATTGATAGGACAACAAATCGATACATTTTCGACTGTATAAGCTGTTGCAAGAGATATGACGTCAGGGCAGGACCTATCTTCAGGGAAACCCCACCATTTTATGCCATTTTATGCGAAAATTATAGAAACGGTGTTATTTAGAGCCACATTCTTTAACCAGTTCCCAACAAAACCTGGTTTTGACATCCAAAACAGAAAGGCATAGGGAAACATTGAGACAAAAAAAGAAAATGCTGGTAATCAGGATTCTCCGTTTTGTCTCAATATTTCATGTGCTATACTATACACAAAC
Organism: Fragum sueziense; assembly: GCA_963680895.1. Classification (NCBI taxonomy): domain Eukaryota; kingdom Metazoa; phylum Mollusca; class Bivalvia; order Cardiida; family Cardiidae; genus Fragum; species Fragum sueziense. Next base: position 55,632,424 of record OY804593.1, read on the forward strand.
ACAATCTTCATCAACATCACTTTGTCGTAGACCTGTATCATATCTCAAACTAAACCAGTCGTATTTCTGGCTGATTGGGAAAGGGTTAAATGGAGCATACATGTCGCTTTTCAACGAAAGATCTTAAACAAGAGGACCATGATGGTCCTATATTGCTCACCTGAACCAAAATGATATAAGCAACACTTTTCTTCAATTCAAAAAATATTTATGACTCTAAGACTGAAAACGAACTTATGGTCAATAACATTGTGAAAATCGAACTCATCCAAGATTTCATCATGCCCAATATTGTGTCCAAGATTTGTCTTGTTTGATAAATAATTGTAGATTCTGGAGTATAAACAAGGTCGAAAACAGCCAAAAACAGCAATTTTGTCAAATTCAAGGGCACATAACTCTCAACTTTGTGGTCAGATCAGGCTGAAAATCAAACTCATCCGAGATCTTATGATATCCAACATTGTGTCCAAGATTTGTCTTGATTGGTCACTAATTGTATATTCTAGAGTGTAAACAAGGTCTAAAGCAGCCGAAATCGGCAATTTGATCAAATTTAAGGGCACATAACTCTCCACTTTTTGACAGATCGGACTGAAAATCAAACTTATCCAAGATCTTATGGTCTCAAACATTGTGTTCAAGTTTTGTCTTAATTGATAAATAATAGTAGATTATAGAGTGTAAACAATGTCAAAAACAGCCGAAATCAGCAATTTTATCAAATTCAAGGGCACATAACTCTCATCTTTCTGTTCAGATCAGACTGAAAATCAAACTCATATGAGATCTTATGGTCTCCAACCTTGTGTCTAAGTTTTGGATTGATTGATCAATAATTGTAGATTCTAGAGTGTAAACATCGTCGAAAACAGCCAAAAATGACAATTTTGTCAAATTCAAGGGCAAGTAACTCTCGACTTTCTGATTAGATCAGACTGAAAATCATACTCATCCGGGATCTCATGGTCCCAAACATTGTGTCAAAGTTTTGTCTTGATTGATGAATAATTGTAGATTCTAGAGTGTAAACAAGGTCAAAAACAGCCGAAAATGGCAATTTTGTCAAATTCAAGGGCACATAACTCTTGTCTTTCTGGTCAGATCATACTTAAAATCAAACTCATCCGAGATCTTATGGTCTACAATGTTATGTCAAAGATTTGTCTTGATTGATCAATAATTGTAGATGCTAGAGTGTAAACAATGTCAAAACTAAGTATTTTTCGCATTCAAGGGCAGATAACTCCTGACTTTCTGGTTCGATCTGACCCATAATCGAACTCATCCGAGATCTTATAACCATACATGTTTTGACCAAGTTTGGTCAAGATTGGCTTATATTTGTAGATGCTAGAGTGTAAACACGAAATTGTGGACGGACGGACGGACGGACAGACGGACAGATGGACAGACGGACAGACAGACGGACGACGGACAAAAAGTGACCACAATAGCTCACCTTGAGCACTTCGTGCTCAGGTGAGCTAAAAAGCTGCAGTTACGAGGTTTTTGTTGAAAAGCATCAATGTACAATACTGGGATAGAGAACAATCAAAATGAAATGTTACATATTTTGGTCTGTCTCTCTGGGTATAATACATTGTCGGAAATGAAGAAATCGCGTGCGCGTGGGCGTGCGCGCGTGCGTGCGTGTGTGTGTGTGTTTTCATTATGTGTCTTCTACCGTAGTTAGATCATAGGCTACATAACATGGACATGATCATTTGGAATAAAAAAAAACAACGTTCAATCAAGATCAACATCAATGTATGAAGGTGTAATTTGTATTAATGTGTAATTTGAAGAAAATGTATATATTATGACCAATAGCTATGACCAAGTCTCAAATGTTTCAGAACTCTATTACACAAGGCAGTGAATCACGTGACAATGCAGGGAATCGTGTGAACTTGCGTTTTATGCATTTTTCCATTTATAATAAATTGGTATAAGTGTAAATTTCGAACAACATCTGATAAAAAAGGTTATTGCCGAACGAGCAAAATTTGGTTCTTATTTCAAAGATCAACATTCAGCGAAACATCGGCTTTGTTTTGAACCTTTTCTAAACAACAACCCTTTTATATAGTATCCAACTTGCATGGTAATGAATTACAATCCTAAAAACGGAATTGACGTAACATCTTTTTAGAAAATAAAGTGCTCATGTATCACGTGCAAAGTATAAACGTACCAAAACAATATAGTTGATTTGGTTTGGGTGGGGGGGGGGGAGGGGCAGTAAACAAACGCATACTTCACCCTCATTTAAGGGTGGTAGACTGGTAGGCTAATAATCTATTGGTTTGGAGTGTTTAATATTTAGATTGCCATGTGTTGTCACTCCCTATGATTTATACATACATGTATTACATAGAAATTAAAAAAGGATGGCATTTAAGCTTAGCGAAAATCCATTGACATAACAATCGTGTGCACCGATTTCATTTCTACCGTGCATGAGTTTGAACGCAAGCATATTTCTTTTTATTTGCAAGAAGGAAACGAGAACAATCATCGAAATGTACTTACCTTCAAATCACCGTTACAGAAGTCCCTGAGACGTCTAATATAGCTATCTCCAAACAAACATATGGACGCCATTTTTCTCAGTACAACGAACTATAATGCCTTCTGGATAAGCTTTTTCAGTCTAAAATTTGTTACCGGAAATGCGTTATTACATAACTATGATTAACCGATAATTGTTAAGAGTCTCGTGCATAATAGGAATACAAATTTATGTGGTCGATGAAAGGTCAGAATTAGATGCAGTATCGGTTTTCATCGATCAAAGTAATTTGTTTTATATATTCTGTAATAGAAAAGGATCTTATAGTAATGTCAAACACTTGCGGTCCATCGAAGCATAAATGGAGCATGTTATTCTCGCTGTTCACGTGAGAAATTTTCCCGCGGAGAGGAAGAAGGCGAGGCAGGAAAAAAAGACATATGATTAGTATATTTATTATTCTTTAATTCCTCCATTTATGAAGATACATATACAAACATGGACAAATAAGCAAGCAAACATATTACAAATTGACAATACAGAATGAAACACAAATAAATGAACATTAGTTTGAATATTAATTTTGAACATAGAACGAATGATTATTTCCATATATCCACATACTTTTCAAATAATAAAACTTGACCGAAACTAAATGAAAAAGAAAACTCACAAGGCTGTGAAGTGATATATTTTCAACACGTAAGCTGTGTTACATTAGGATTTTGATAATGCATGCCATAGTCGGTATGCACTGGTGTGTGTACCTGCAGTGGTGTACATTACCACTCTCGAATGTATGTGGACTATTTATAACATATCAAAATTGAATGTAGAAAATTAATGATTTTTGAATGAAACTGCTCAATGTTTCTTCTTAAAATTACAGAAAGATTTACGTCTAGCCCAAAGAGAGCCCTATTATAGGTGTTACTTCCCAAGCTTTTCAGATAATTTGAGACAATTGTGCCGAAAGAATCTTTCATCATCTGATCAAAAGCTGTTCTGCACTGATTCACGCTTTCAGCTTCAAAGCTAATAGCTGTGCGACAGAGAAACATCACATGCAATTGATTAAGCTAAATAAATCAGAGTACTGAATGTAATGATAGTAGTCAACAAACTTTGAAATACATTCTTGTTTTGTTACACCATATTTACAGAAGGAGCAAAATTTAACCCAATAACCAACTTCATTGGTCTAAAATAGTACATAAGTGTTCATAAATAGAATGATAAATATTACGAACTCTACAAAATTTGAAGTGTCAACCTTGTCGACTAACAATATGGCCTGCACAACTATGGAAAAAATATATTTAAAAGTGTTAATTAGTTTTTCGCTTCGATCAAAATTGATATTTCAATTTCAAATGAAGATGTGGTGACCTACTGTTTTTACACATAGAGCATTTCCTATTATAGAACTGGGCCAGGCTTTACTAATGAACTGACGAACATTGTTTGCGTAAATTATGAAACAACACATTTGATTGAACGAGAAATATGCTTAAGGCCATTAAGGGCCACTCATAATGCTTCAGTTCAAATGTAGACAAAAATTGTTCGTAAGTTTGTTAAGTAAAACGGGGCCATGATGATGTAGTTTTAACACATTGATAGATATCGTCATTGGTCACTTCTGTTAATATTTAGACAAGAAAGGGAATTTTGTTAGTGTGTGCGTTCGTTAATGCGTGTGGATTTTTTACGGACAATATCTTTAAAACAGTATATGCTTAAAGTAAAATATACGGAATATTATAGATCATCTTGATAAGACGTTACACTTACATACACTGTCGCCATAATTTTTCTATAGGTTAGCGATCCTTCCTTCAGGGGATCTAGGATTTCGGAGAACGGGTTCGAACCAACAAATAGAGGGTTCGTTTTAACCCATTACCAGATGGCAAAATTTTACATCAGCCCAATTTCAAAGATGTCGCAGACGGCAATATCAAGCGCACAGAATGTTACATTTGTTGGTGCTTTTGTTAAGAAAACATAGTGGAAAATGAAGAAATTGCTTGTCACAAGCAATTTCTTCATTTTCCACAATGTTTTCCCAAGCCAATTTCTCGTAGGAGTCAAAAAGAGTCAGTGTGTGGTAATGGGTTAATAATTTCCTAAATTTTTTACTGAATTTCTTCATGAAAATGATATAATCTGCCTGCAGAGGAGAGTTCGTTTGAACAACACCCGAACCCGCTCTGACTGCGCCGATGCCTTTAATATCTCATGAAACATGAAACATAGGAGCTTCAAACTTCAGGTACTTAATTTTACATTGAGTAGAAGTGACAATGTAAATTATGGCGTACCAAATGGGTCAAAAGTCTATTTAGAGCGTGCACGCATAAAATATAAGCGTCGACGCGTAAATTTTATGCGTCGACGCGTATATTTACGCGTCGACGTATAAAATTTACGCGAGCAGTTGAAAATTTATGCGTCGACGCGTAAATTTTCAACTGCTCGCGTAAATATACGTGTCGACGCGTATTTTATCTATTCTTCAATCAGATCATTCGTTTCATCCATCAATTTTATGGTATAAAGGGAAACGTTTGTAACCGCCCCTCCCATTGGCCAGCCTCGGTTTCACATTTTTTACTACTGCTCGCTTTAAATTTACGCGTCGACGCATATATTTTCAACTGCTCGCATAAATTTTATGCGTCGACGCGTAAATATACGCGTCGACGCATAAAATTTATGCGTCGACGCGTATATTTTATGCGTGCACGCTCTTTCTAGACTTTTGACCCATTTAGTACGTCATAGTAAATACCGTAACTCCGTCTCACTTTTGAGTAATTTACATTTGATTATCGTTACATCTTTGAATGTTTCCAAGACAATGTATTTTTGGCATAGTTTATATAAGCTTAAGAATTCATACATTTATAGATCACACAAAGGATAAGTTATATTAACCAGAACTGTACATTCACATACATAAAAATGTCATTTTGGAGTAGTACTATTGCCATGGACCAACATTGTTTTAAATTACGTTTTTGTTCCATTAACTTCAAATGATAAGAAAATGCTCAAAATTACTGCTATCTTTCTTAAGTTTGCAACTTCAAAAAGAATTAGATTGTTGAATGTGATCACTTATTGTCTGTCGCCCGTCTGTCCGTGTGTGTCTTTCCGTCCGTCTGTCTGTCCACAATTTGGTGTTTACGTTCTACTATTCACACATATAAGCCAACCTTGATCAAACTTTGTCAAAAAGAGTATGGTCAAAAGTTCTCGGTTGACATCGATTATGGGGCCAGATCAGACCAGACTGTCCTGAGTTATCTGCCCTTGCATATAGAAATGCCGTTTTGACTTTGTTTACACTGTATCATCTACAATTATTGATCATTCAAGACAAAACTTGGAGATAATGCTGGTATTTAAACGCCATTTTAAAGCTTAATATTTCAGTAGATTTCGGTATATTTCGGTAGATTTCGGTCTTACCATAAGTTGATTTTGGTGCAAAGGACTGGTGTTAAAACGCGGTTTTAAAGCTTAGTTTGTCATCCGGTGTGTTTATTGATCGCAATACACAACATTTGATACGATTTTACAGTTGTTTTCGGTTACGGTAGATTTCGGTAATTCCATAAGTTGTTTTCGGTACACAAGACTGGTGTTAAAACGGCGTTTTAAAGCTTAGTTTGGAATCTGGTGCGTTTATTGTTCGTAATAGACAGCATTTAATACGATTTTACAGTTGTTTTCTGTAGATTTCGGTAGATTTCGATATTACCATAAGTTGATTTCGGTACATAAGACTGGTGCTTTAAAAGCGCCTTTTTAAAGCTTAATTTGTCATCTGGTGTGTTTATTGATCGCAATAGACAACATTAACTACGATTTACAATGGTTTTCGGTAGATTTATGTATTTCCAGAAGTTGTTTTCGGTACACAAGACTGCTTTTAAACGCCGTTTAAAAGCTTCATTTTTCATCACGTGTGTTTATTTATCGCAGTAGACAGCAATTGATACGATTTTACAGTTGTTTCTGATAGATTTCGGTATTTCCATTATAAGTAGATTTCGGTACACAAAAGTCTGGTTCAAACGTCGTTTTAAAGCTTAATTTGTTATTTGGTGTCTTTATTTATCGCAATAGACAGTAATTAATACGATTTTACAGTTGTTTTTGATAGATTTTGGTAGATTTCGGTATTTCCATAAGTAGATTTCGGTACACAAGACTGGTGTTTAAACGCCGTTTTAAAGTTCAGTTTGTTATCTGCTGTCTTTATTCACCGCAATAGACAGCAATTAATACGATTTTACATTTGTTTTAGGTAGATTTCGGTAGATTTCGGTAGATTTCGGTATTATTATAAGTAGATTTCGGTACAAAAGACTGGTGTTTAAACGCCGTTTTAAAGCTTAATTTGGCATTTGATGTCTTTATTTATCGCAATAGACAGCAATTAATACGATTTAACAGTTGTTTTAGGTAGATTTCGGTAGATTTCGGTATTTCCATAAGTAGATTTCGGTACACAAGACTGGGGTTTACCCGCCGTTTTAAAGCTTGATTTGTCATTTGGTGTGTTTATTTATCACAATAGAGGGCAATAAATACGATTTTACACTTGTTTTTGATATATTTCGGGAGATTTCGGTATTTCCATATTAGATTTCGGTACACAAGACTGGTGTTTAAATGTCGTTATAAAGCTTAGTTTGACACCTGGTGTATCTATTTATCGCAATAGACAACAATTAATACGATTTTACAGTTGTTTTAGGTAGATTTCGGTAGATTTCGGTAGATTTCGGTATTTCCATAAGTAGATTTCGGTACGCAAGACTGGGGTTTACCCGCCGTTTTCAAGCTTAATTTGTCATTTGATGTCTTTATTTATCGCAATAGACGTCAACTAATCGATTTTACAGTTGTTTTAGGTAGATTTCGGTAGATTTCGGTATTTCCATAAGTAGATTTCGGTACAAAAGACTGGTGTTTAAGTTTACGCCATTTTAAAACTTAGTTTGTCACCTGGTGTCTTTATTTATCGCAATAGACGTCAACTTATCGATTTTACAGTTGTTTTAGGTATATTTCGGTAGATTTCGGTATTTCCATAAGTAGATTTCGGTACACAAGACTAGGGTTTACCCACCGTTTTAAAGCTTAGGCTAATTTGTCATTTGATGTCTTTATTTATCGCAATAGACAGCAATTAATAATATTTTACAGTTGTTTTAGGTAGATTTCGGTAGATTTCGGTATTTCCATAAGTAGATTTCGGTACACAAGACCGGGGTTTACCCGCTGTTTTAAAGCTTGATTTGTCATTTGGTGTCTTTATTTATCGCAATAGAGGGCAATAAATACGATTTTACACTTGTTTTTGACAGAATTCGGGAGATTTCGGAATTTCCATAAGTAGATTTCGGTACACAAGACAGGTGTTTAAATGCCGTTATAAAGCTTAGTTTGTCACCTGGTGTCTCTATCTATCGCAATAGACAACAATTAATACGATTTTAAGGTTGTTTTGTGGAAGATTTCGGTAGATTTCGGTATTTCCATAAGTAGATTTCGGTACAAAAGACCGGTGTTTAAACGCCGTTTTAAAGCTTGATTTGTCATTTAATGTCTTCATTTATCGCAATAGACAGCAATTAATAAGAGTTTACAGTTGTTTTAGGTAGATTTCGGTAGATTTCGGCAGATTTCGGTATTTCCATAAGTAGATTTCGGTACACAAGACTGGGGTTTACCCGCCGTTTTAAAGATTGATTTGTCATTTGGTGTCTAAATTTATCGCAATACAGGGCAATAAATACGATTTTACACTTGTTTTTGATAGATTTCGGGAGATTTCGGTATTTCCATAAGTAGATTTCGGTACACAAGACAGGTGTTTAAATGCCGTTATAAACCTTAGTTTGTCACCTGGTGTCTCTATTTATCGCAATAGACAACAATTAATACGATTTTAGAGTTGTTTTGTGGTAGATTTTGATAGATTTCGGTAGATTTTGGTAGATTTCGGTATTTCCATAAGTAGATTTCGGTACACAAGACTGGTGTTTAAATGCTGTTATAAAGCTTAGTTTGTCACCTGGTGTCTCTATTTATCGCAATAAACAACAATTAATACGATTTTAGAGTTGTTTTGTGGAAGATTTCGGTAGATTTCGGTAGATTTCGGTATTTCCATAAGTAGATTTCGGTACAAAAGACTGGTGTTTAAGCGCCGTTTTAAAGCTTAATTTGTCATTTGATGTCTTTATTCATCGCAATAGACAGCAATTAATAATATTTTACAGTTGTTTTAGGTAGATTTCGGTAGATTTCGGTATTTCCATAAGTAGATTTCGGTACACAAGACTGGGGTTTACCCGCCGTTTTAAAGCTTGATTTGTCATTTGGTGTCTTTATTTATCGCAATAGAGGGCAATAAATACGATTTTACACTTGTTTTTGATATATTTCGGGAGATTTCGGTATTTCCATAAGTAGATTTCGGTACACAAGACAGGTGTTTAAATGCCGTTATAAAGCTTAGTTTGTCTCCTGGTGTCTCTATTTAGCGCAATAGACAACAATTAATACGATTTTAGAGTTGTTTTGTGGTAGATTTCGGTAGATTTCGGTAGATTTCGGTAGATTTCGGTAGATTTCGGTATATTTCGGTAGATTTCGGTAGATTTCGGTATTTCCATCCACCCGTTTCTGAGGAGAAGATTTTTAAAGAAAAAGTTTACGGACGCACGACGGACACATCGCTATGACAATAGGCCGCTGGCGTAACACTGTACAAGTATAATCATAAAACCACCGAGTACTGCACCCTTCAGGCACATCTTGAATGGAAAATCATTGACAGGACAAAGAAAGCAGTAAACTGTTGTGTGTTTTTTTTGTGTGTGTGTGTGGACTAGAATCTATTAAAAAATCAGTATATAATTCACCTACCTTAGGAATTCTAATCCGATTATGACTTTTAAATTACAGAAATTGCACAAGTTTGTAGTCCACATAATTTTTTTCCACTGAAAACATCCACTACCTTTGTTACAATTTCCTTCACCCTTTCTTCGTCATTCAGTCAAGGATAATTCTAACAATATAAAATTAAACAATGAATAATGCCCAAGATCTTATTTACTAAATTTCTACGGATAGAGAACCTCATGCTTTCAATTTCGTCTTTTTTCTTCCATTGTGAACATGAAGATAGAAAAAGAAATCCAAATTTACAAAAGCAAACTTTGTTCTATTGGGTAAAGGTTAATGTAACTTCTATTTATAACTCTGTTACTGGGCTCAATCAGCTGTTTATAACCACACAAAAATTGCAGACAGTGTGACGTCACTGCTTACATCACACAGAGTGAGTTTAGATTTCCCAAAGATCAAAGAGAAACCCTTTTTTTCTTTGCACACATTCAAATTCTAAAATCTAGCAGTGGTTGTGCACGAATCTTCATATAAATCTTGAATTATATTTGATAGGAATATATTCTGTTGAGGTAAGTCTAAAAACAAGGTATTTTGAATTTGCATTTACTGTCATAATTACGCCGATTGCATATTAATTTATGTGTTCAACAAATTACCTTTTTGTTGGCAACATACAATGATACTTCATTATTTTTTTTATATATTTGAATTCAACTTCGCCAAACCTCAATTTTTTGTTACTAGATTTAGATCAATTTGAAAGCTGGAATCATTAGATCTAAAATCTTGGAAATGGGCAATTACCAAACACCTGATCATCCTCTATTGAAGGGCTTGATCTTTTACCCTTTCCCAAAATGGACATAATGTTATCAAACTCAGAACATGCACATCCCATTGTCATGAAATCGAGGAGAAGGGAAGAAATTCAACTAGATCATAATGTTCTGTATTTCTCTTTGCTATCAATGATTGATAACTTCTTACAAGTGACATCAAAACTAAGCCTTGTTTGGGAAATGTATTCAAGCAAAATGTGGTAGCAACTAGATTCTATACTAGTGTAGATATACACAGTTTTGATAGCAATTTCAAAATTTCTTTGACCAAATTGTTTTGCATATTCAGACGTTGGTAACTTTCTTAATCTGTTTTCAAAACTTGACATGGCACCTACTAACAACCCTTTTTTCTTTTTAACAATTAGCCTACATAAACAAGAAATACTTGTACTTGAAACAAAATATTGAATTTGAAAAGGCATAAAACTAAGAATTTTTCTCAACAGGACAGCCAGAGATAATTATGACTGGCTATTTCAGAACCCTTTACCAGACTCTTAGGTTCACAGTGAACTCGGCCTTATTACGAACTCGGCCTGTCGAACTCGGCCTGGTGAACTCGGCCTTATTATAGGATATATAGTAATATATATATATATGGAATGAAAAGTATAGTGATGCGGTGATGCCTTCGATTTTTTATAACAATTAATATTTGATATTACATTATTTGTTAAATCACCATATTATAAGTAATATCTTGAATTTATGTATACATTTATCCACTTTTTTAAACATAGAGATTTTAGAATTTTAAGAAGTAGACGACATAAAAGATGGAATTAAGATGCAGTAAATTGTATATTGGTGCAGAGAAATCATCGAGAAAAAAGTCGAAATTGTTATTTGTTAACAATTTATTATCTTCTATCTCGATGAATATAAATGGCAAAATGTTTCGTTGGTTCAATTCCTTAGCTGCTGCAGTCTTCAAAGTGGATATTGGCGAAACGAGTGATATTTTACAATTTAGCATTGAATATTAAAAGGCAAAATGATAAAATGATGATAGTAATAATTTCTTCTTTTGTCTAAAATATTTTCACAAGCCTTTTTTCATTAGGGTCCTCAAATACCAGGTATTGTTAGCAAAACGATCAACAAGTTATGGTACTTTAAGATATCAAGGGTGTGAATCACACGCTACTTTAATTGCTACTTTGATTATGACGCGTGGCTATCGTGAAAGACGCGTGGCCACTGTTTACCCTTTACCTCAGCGATAAAATGATAGATTGTGTGAGTGTCTGTCAAATACTATATACTGTGATTTGTTATCAGCAACAGAACTTTTTTTATTTTTTAGTATTATTATAGGTCCGATTTTTAATAAAAGCAATCTTTCACATTAGCCGCGCGTCTTTCACATTAGCCAAGCGTCATAATTAAAGTAGCAATTAAAGTAGCGTGTTGTTCACACCCTTAAATTCTTAAAGTACCATAACTTGTTAAACTAATCGTTTTGCTAACGATACCCGGTATTTGAAAGCCCTAATAAGAAGGCTTGCAGAAATAATTTAGGCAAAAGAACAACATATGATTATCATCATTTTCTTATTTTGCCTTTAAATATTCGATGCTAAATTGTAAAATACCGTATTTCACCTAATAGACGCGCCCCGGCGCGATGCAAAACGCCGTGGAGGCGCCTTTATTTCGTACCACTTTTACTGAATTTTAAAGTGCTTCGCTGAATGTAGAAAATCAACCTACCGTAAATTATCGATCAAGATATGTCACTTTATCAGTAGATGACGTTGTATCTTATAAATACACACCGGGTACATGTATAAATCGGCGGAGACGAAGCGACGTAACTGTCATCCAGTCTACAGTTACCTGCCAGTCTAGTCCTTTGTCTCGAAAAGGCGGGTGTGTTCTACTTTCGTTTTCGGAATGTTTTGATTTCTTCTTCTTCTTCACTTTACAAAATAATAAAACATACTTCCCATGGTATCTGTCCATATTCATTAATTCATTTTCGGCGAAAATGATTTATTTTTCATTTGTGTGCGTACTATCAATTCGCTTTCCACTTCTTAATTTACAAATCAAACGCGACCTCTTACGGGGCTTTGAAATAAACTGCATAAACGGTCACTCTGCAAGGGGAATGATAAAGGAAATTTTATCAATGCTCGTACCGGGGCCGGATGAATTTCAATTCTACCTAGAGAGGGATAACCATAATTGAATTATTCAATCAATTACCCGAGCCGTATACCCTATTATAAGATGCTTTACTTGTTGAGATAAAGCGTTTTTCCACAAGTATGATCATCACAAAGATGAAGTTTGGTGGAGTTTGAGTTTGGAATTTGTCATTACCGTCTACTCTACGGTCTACTCTACAGTCAAGGTAAGGTCGGGTGAAGGTGGGAGGGGTGTACCATGGCTTCTGAGATTGTAAATATAGTGGGGGCGCGTCTATTAGGGAGGGCGCGTCTATAAGGTGAAATACGGTATTACTTTCTTCAACAATATCCGTTTTGAAGACTGCAGCAGCTAAGGAATTGAAACAACCAATCATTTGCCGTTTATATTCATCGAAAAAGAAAATACATGTAATAAATTGTTAACTAATAACATTTTTAATAAAAATACGTAAAAGACAATTTGTTTACAATAATGATAGTCATGCAAACAATTATAATATAAAAATAATTAAAACATAGTTGAATATGGCAAAATATTTTAATTACAAATTCAAATAATATTAATTCTACATAATACATGATTCTGACGATATAAAAATGAATTAAAACCTATCATGATGTTTTATATCAAATATTATAACATAATTTCAATATATATAACAGTGCTATATAGCCTATATTGAGGCCGAGTTCGACAGGCCGAGTTCGTATACAGGCCGAGTTTTTATAAGGCCGAGTTTTCTTCAGGCCGAGTTCACCGTACCCCGACTCTTATATAGAAACTATATGAGTGATGTAACAATGAATAATGAATATACAATGTATTCTTTGTTTCTCCTTCAATTCACCGAGTCTGAATGTAGGACCTGTAAGTCTGGAGGAGGACCTGTAAAACTTGTAATCCACAGGTCCTGCGGGCCTGTGGAAAATTTGAGTTAGTGTCAAACCATGAGTACATACTCATGAGCACATGCTCAACTTCAAAGGAATACTCTCCAACATTGAAGGGTATTCGATTGAAGTTTATGTGGATTTCATGCGATTTGAGCATGGTGTTCAAATTTGAGTCTGAGAACGTACTTAAGTTTTTTCGAGAAACCGGGGCCTGGTCTAGTTGCAATAATGTAGCCTGGAACCTTATTGTATTGGTCTTCTTATCTAAAACTAATGATTAACAGCTATGAAAATAAATAATTTTCCTTACTCATACCATGTCTTCTTGTAAAATAACACTTTTACCTGTGTTATATCAAAAAATCGTTAGAATCCCATTTCTATAGTACAAAAATGTCAAAAATCGGCAGCCATGTCAAATCCGGTGAATAATGGCGTCACCCTATTGTATCAGTGCATTGTGATTGCACATTGAAAAAGTTAAAATACAACATAGGCTTTAGATTTGATGATAAATTTAGAATGTCTTGAGACTTCTGTTTGTATCGTCACATTTTTTTTTGCTTTGACAGCCACACATTTTCAATGAGCGTCTACATGACAAGGACTGCAATTTTCACAAGTTTAAGTAATTTTGCGAAACAAATCAATCTAGGCTAATGGTAAGAATCAAAATTGAAAATATTAGACAAAATACTTTTATGCTAAATATTCCCAATGGTTGTCTGTGTTCTAGATACTTACTGCATTTGTTTTTTGTTGTTTTTTTTCCTTGGCGAAGACAAGTTCTTCGGATTGCGCCTATTGATTGAGACCAGAAAGAACAGTATCAAGCAAATGTAGTTTTATTGGTCACAATGATTTCTGAAAGCAAAAAAGAACGAGCACACAATAAACGTTAAGGTCCTATTTAAATAATGATTTTTTTGTGATATATTGGTACGAAATGTAGTTACGATAGTTTTGCACTAAACCCTCAACATGTAGACCCTATAGCAATAAATTTTATGCTAAAAATAGACTGGTTAACACCCTTATGTTTTGATAAACCGTAGGCCTATGTATTTTTTATAAAACCTCATAACTAAGGCTTGAATGAAGCCGTAATTGCTAGATTTTATGACAATACCCACGAAATACTGTTTGTTTGTCCGAAATAACGTCAATGTTAAGTAGAGAAAATCGTTCCCTATTGTCCCAAGTGTAACACTTTGTGTTTGCATGGGATGCTTATATTTGTTCCCATCTTCTCCTAATGTGTATTCTTTTATATTTTCAAAGAGAGCTCGTGCCAAAAAGATCACCAGCAATAGAATAGATAAGAGGAAGATGTACATTTGGTATCTTTCCTTTGGAACCAAATGTCCCCAGTGTAACGCAATTTTGCTACATGGCACTACTAGTATATCAATCTTACTTTTGTCTTCCCCATGATGACTAGAACAACCCCTGGCCGTCGGTATAGGCCTTCATGTTCCATATCCAGTGCAATTACCAGTGTCTGCGGCGTGTTCCAAAAGAGGCTCATTTATTGGCATATAAGTAATCGTGTGGATGTCAAAGAGGATTACTTCCAAGAATTGAAGAAATTCAAAATTGAATTGCAATATAGTTGTGGCTTATACGGGGTGTCCCAATAAAACCAGAACCCTAATTCAAAGTCTTTCTTTCTTTCTCTATATACTGCTACACACCCTTACGGGTAATTTCGAGCAGGTGCGCGCCTGTGTCTATTAGTATAGACTGAAAAGGTTTAAAAGTAAGACAAGGGGAAAAAAGTGATAGTTTGTTAAAAGAACGTGAAATAAGAATAAAAGAAGGTTAAAAACATTTCTTACAGGGTTTATGGCTTGGGGTGGTGGATGCGACTGACCGCAAGCTTGAATGAATCCAAGACTGACTTCGATTGGGACGATCACTCAAGCTATTTCAGCCATCGTTCCAATCGAACACCGATAGCCCGGGTTATAGTGACGTCATTTGACCTTTGAACCAAGCCATGGTCGGACCACGCTCTCACCCGTGGTCCCTTTCATTCCAAGATGGCGTCCAAAGAAGCAAACGAATTGAAGTCCGGTTGAAAAACCACAAAACACCTTTAATTAATTTCAATATATTCACATGTCCTTGTCAATGCGACTGAAAGTTAATATTCATGGAAATAGTGTTATTTTCTAATTGAAATGTAGCCATTTATCAACGAACGATGAGTCTCAATTAATTGTTGGTAAAACCGTATGGGCGCGGCCATTTTGTTGGCTTGTGCATCACGAGCTATAGGCGTTCGCTTGGTGACATGCGCAGTACACAACTTCCTGTTGTATGACGTCACGGATGACTCGAGCGATCGTCCCAATCGAAGTCGGCCCAAGTCTTGCGATAGAGCGACATCTTCAGGTAATGCGTTCCACTGTACAATCGCCAAAGGAAAAAAGGAATATTTATAGTAATTTGCTCCAGTATGTATCTGTCTGTAGGTAACTGAGTGGCAGTATCGGGAAAGTCTGGTTGTGTGTTGAATAAAGGTTGGCATTGGGACAGCCACCAGGCCATGAATAATCTTGTAGAATAGGCACAGGCGCGCGTCTGACCTACGCTGCTCAAGTGACCTCCATCCCAGCCTCTCCAACATTGAGGTAACGCTCGAGTGTGGACTGTAGTCGTCTAGGACCCACCTGGCAGAACGCCTCTGGACCATTTCAATTTTTGATATATTACTTTGTGTGTGGGGGTCCCAGACAGCACTTGCATACTCTACTTGGGGTCTAATGAGAGCTTTGAAGGCACACTCACGGATCTTGGGCGATTTTGTCCTGATATTTCGGCGCAGAAAACCCAGGGTGCGATTAGCTGTGGAGGTAATGCGACTGACATGGGTGTTCCACGAGGAGTTGCCGGAGATGTCCACGCCAAGATAACGAGCGCTGCTCACGTTCTCAAGAACTTGTCCATGCAGGGAGTAAGAGGTGGGATATGGGCTTCGAGCCTTAGTAAATTGTATGACCTGGCACTTGGAGGGGTTGAAACTCATATTCCATCTCAAAGACCATGCCTGGAGTCTGTTCAGGTCTGCCTGGAGTGTGTCACTGTCTGTTTGTTTGTCATTTAAGGTCATGTATACGGCTGTGTCGTCTGCAAAAAGCCTTACTTGCGAGGTAATACTTTCAGGCAAATCGTTAATATATACCAGAAACAAGATGGGCCCCAGGACAGATCCTTGGGGTACCCCTGATGTTACTGGTATAGTGTCGGAGGTTTCGCCTTCTAGTACTACTGTCTGTTGTCGTCCACTCAGAAAAGCTCGTATCCATGATAGGGCACCCCCACGAATGCCATATTGGTGCAGTTTGAACAACAACTTCTCGTGGGACACCATGTCAAACGCCTTGCTGAAATCGAGTAGTATAAGATCGGTTTGCTTACCTTTGCTCGTGTTTCTTGCAAGGTCTTCCATCAACATAGTCAGCTGGGTCTCGCATGACCTACGTTCCCTGAAGCCATGTTGTAAGTCATACATGAGGTTGTTTGTGTCCATGTGTTTGACAACATTTGAGGCGACTACATGTTCCAGGACCTTACACAGGATACATGTGAGGGATATGGGGCGATAATTCGCTGCTAATGACTTGTCTCCTTTCTTGTGCAAGGGGGCAACATTTGCTGTCGTCCAGTCGCTTGGTACCTGGCCTGTTTGGAGGGATACTGAGAATATTACCTTCAAGACTGGTACAATCTGCACACGGAGCTCCCTCAGCACTAGGGGTGTAATCCTGTCAGGTCCTGCTGCCTTTCCTGGTTTTAGTCCATTCAACAGTTTGAGTAGGCCGTTTGATGATATGTCAATCTCAGGCATGATAGGGGTCATATTTATGTAGGTAGATGGTGTCTTTGTTACATCGAATTTAGAATTATCAATGTTATTCTGAATGCTTACCTGGCATAGTTGAGAAAGACTCAGGGGTGATTTCGGTGTAAATACCGACTGAAATTGAGCATTCAGAACATTTGCCTTGTCAGTTGTATCAGTGATCAACCTGTTGCCTTGTTTGAGTGGAGCAATACCTTGGTTGTCCTGTCTGGAATTTTTCAGGAAAGTGAATAATTTCTTGGTGTCTACCTTTGAGTTGTCTTCGTTGTTGGCACCAATGATGTCCTCCAGATACTTATTGTAAGAAGTTCTTACCTTCTGTCTAACCAGGTGGCGTAGGGTTATGTATTTGTCCCTATCTGCTTGGATACCCGTTTTCTTGTGTCGGCAGTAGAGTTTGTTCCTTTTGCGGATGGTACGCCGGATGTCCTGAGTTATCCAGGGCAAGGAGGGCTTACTTTTAATTATCTTTGTTGGGACACATTGTTGTATGCTTTTGTTAAGCCCAGTGGTGAATTCGTCCCAAAGTGCTTGAACAGACTTACCCTCACATGTTAACAAGAAATTATCTTTGAAGGCCTCCATTTTGGTTCTGAGAAGCTCCCAATTCGCTTTCCTATATACAGGGACTTTACGGGGCTTTGTCTTCAGAAGTTTGGATTTGAGGTTGGCTTCCACACAGACAATGAGATGGTCACTAATGCCGGGTATGGTATAGACCTTGTCAATCAATGTTTCATTGGTTGTCAAGAATAAGTCCAGGATACTGTTGAACCGCGTGGGTTCATTAACAGTTTGGAAGAGGCTAAAGTCATTCATTATATCTATGAATGATTCATATACATTGATGTATTGGCAGCTTGGATGGATGGATGGGATGCCGTCTTTCCATGTAAATTTGGGGAAGTTCAGGTCTCCAATCAGCCATATTGACCCTTTTTCTTTACTTACTTGCTCTAGGGATTTCCTCAGTTCATCCAAACTGACTTTGTCATGTTCATGGGGCCTGTAGTAGGCACCTATATGTAACGGTTTGGCACCCATTATCTCTAGTCTAATCCAAGTGACTTCACACTCTGTGGTGAATTGGGGCTGATGAGTACATATAAGTTTATTACTGACAAGGATGAAAACCCCTCCACTTCTTTTTGTACCGTGACTTCTACCTTCCCTATGTAGGGTGTAGCCGTCAGGTATGAACTCACTACTTTTTATTTCGGGGGCTAGCCAGGTTTCAGTGCCAACTAGTATGTCGGGTTTTTCTGTGTCAACTAGGGCTTTAAATTCGCCAATTTTGTTAACAACAGATCTGAAGTTTACATTCATGACTTTTATTTTGTGGTGTTTGTTTTTTGATCGTGCCGGATATGATTTTTTGCCCTTAGTAGGCGTTGATGTCAGTACAGGTTGGGGATTTGAGTCATCAAGCATACTATAAATGTTTGAGGAGGACAAGGATGAAATGTCGAAATAGCTTGAGCTAAAATTTGGTAAGCCGCAAGTCAGACACTGCCAGGAGTAACTAGTCAAATATTTTAAAACGTATGCGGAAAATCTGATTTTTGATTATGCAGTACTGATCGCGAAGATACATTATTTTTGCATAAGTGTTCCAAATTTCACTTCAAATTATGTATTGGTCCAAAAGTTATGCCCAATTTAAATAATACTACTAAAACCCGCTCTGACATGATATTAATTTTTGCGTCTTGTTTGTTCGTACCAAAAGTCAGATGTTAAAGTCTTTACCATTGTAGGCCCTACATGTGGGTTCTGTTTTTTTTTTTTTTTTTTTTTTTTTTTTTTTTTTTTTTTTTTTTTTTGGGGGGGGGGGGGGGGAGACCCTGTAGAACCCCTGTTCCAAAATTAATTGAACGTCCCTCGTAGCATTTACACGCATTAGAATAATCAATCTTGACACCCAACATACTTTAACAATGATATGGGAATGTGATGTCTCTTCAAAGGGGGAAAATATTAGTATTATGTCGAGCAGCTGAAAAAACAGGCCTACTGGAAAAATATCGCATGAATTTGTCAAAGTGAATACGTATATTGTCTCTGTGTAAAGATATACATGTAATTTGTGTACAATATAGACCAAGCACACACAAAATATTAAGACAAAAGGAGAGAGCGTTGACTATCAGTATTTTCTTCTTTTGCCTCAATGTTTCCTCGGGCCTTTTTTCTACTAGGGAGGTAAAAACAATGTCTTCTTTGGCAACGTTTTAACAATTGCCACAAAATGATTGCGGTACATGTAATTAACATCAGTTGCACTTTAATTCAAATGCTAATTGCACCATATAACACAAACATTATTATTATAAGTTTTGTGTGTATTTACAATAAATATAGACAAAAATTTATTTATGAGAAAATTGCTGTTTATATTGATCAACATTGTTTCTTTTCTTCAATATTTTACCATTTCCTACATCTGGCTTCGAAAAACTGGGCTATTTTGGAAAGGGAAAACAGATGGTCTACTTGGCAGCAATATTGCATGAGATATCATATTCGTAGTTCAGCTTTTCCTTGCGTGATTTAACTTTTTCCCAAACCTGTTTTTGACATCCATAAAAAAGGCTTAGGAAAATATTGAGACAATAGAAGAAAATGCTTACCATCAGCATTTTCTCCTTTTGCCTCAACATTTTCTTTGCTGCTGTATCATCCAAAAATTCTATTTTTTTTATCAAAATCCATGTGTCGTCAGCAGACACGTTCAAATGGGGTTACTCTAAAAATTTGCCGTTTGGGAAAGGATTTTTGAAGAACCAAAGAGTTAAATTACAAAATCAGTGGGTTTTAATTTTCTTTAAAAAAAGACCCAGCTGATAAGTGAATAAAATGACTGTAATAAGGAATCTTTTAAAATACGTTCGCCATTTTTCGCAGGTAAGATCGCTCATATTTCGTTACTTTAACCTTACCCAAACAGCAAACTGTTAGGTTGTCCAAATTTAAATCTGCTGCAGACGACGAAAAACTGAAATAAGAAAAAAATCCCAAGCTTATAATGTGGAAAGTCAAAACCAGGTCTTGTTTCGATAAGGTTTAATAGACATCGGAACACAGATCATATTGATCCCAACCGACCATATCCAACCCCTCATTAGCACTGGTCACTGAGGAGCCAGAGGTGAAATTTGAAAAGTGCCAGTAATTCCTGTTACATTTCCATTCCAAAAACAAACATAAACATTTTGTACGGTTCAGAATTTTGAATCAATGCATAAACTTATAGAAATGTTTGACAAAATTGTTCAAAATTATCTCCCTTGGATATGAATATGGAGTAAAATAATGTTAGTAAATTATTTTCTTCTTGAAGCATAATCTTGAAATCCGACCCGGTGAATCAACTTATAAGAAGTGTATTTACAAGTTTGTGTAATTTGATGCATTGACAAGGATAGCAAATTAAAGTTAATCAAATGATGTTTCTTAACCAGACGGTCAAACGTCAAGCGGGTAGAATCTGCATCATTTTGATGCCTGAGAGAAACATTAATATAGAGGCAGATAATGGCAAATCCCGGTCATGTCTCTGCAGTGCAGATATCGTAGAAAATGCATTTTCTTACACGAGTCACCGTGGTCAGTCATGCGTGACCAGGCGATAATGCAAACAGTGTGAGATGGACAAGCATTTGTTGGGATAAACATACCCTAACTTTCAAAATTATAAAATTAACATAAACAAAAAATAATTTTAAATTTCTGGTTACGTTAGCTCTTTGGGTCAGTATACGAGGGGCGTTCAATTAAAAGTGGTACTAATGGTCCACCATACCTCATGGTTCTATAAAACTAGTCGTGCTTGTGGCTATTTGACGGGAATATTACTGTCTCTACTTGGTCAAAACTTGATACAAATTCGTTGACTCTTTCAAAAGTTATTGAACTTTTTAGTTGGTTCAGTCATATACACTGACTATTTCGCTGTGCGCAAAATGAAAAACGAACTGAAGTAGAATGTGCGGGTCTACATTAAAGGTCGCATAGGCTTTGAAATATCTACATCACATGTATATAATGAATTATATAGGATTTTTGGACATTCGAACGTTGAATATACGTCAATTTTTAGGAAGATAATAAAAATTGAAATCGGTAAAACTGGCCTGAATGATGCCCGCTCTCAGGCAACCCGGGTAGAGCTAGTACCAAAGCAAATGTTGCTGTAGATTCCGACATGGCCGAACAAGACGCATGGTTCAGTGTGCAAGAAATAGCAGATAAAGTTGGTTTTTCATCGGGGACATGTTATACGATTTTGACGAAAGGGTTGAAACACAGAAAGGTTTATGCCCATTGGGTCCCCCACCTGCTGCCTAAAGGACAGAGGGCCACCCGTGCAAAATACATTTTGAAATAATGCAATAAATGCAATAAATGTGGGATTTCTGAGCTTTATACATATGATTGAACAATAATCTACTTATATGAGCACAAATGGCGTGTCATTAGCAAGAAATGGTTGGGAAAAGATCAGGCAAGGTCCGTAATAGCCAGAAAATTAAAAGCGCGGCAAAAGTTTTGTACGCGGTAATTTTCAAATATGACGGGTGTATTGTTTAAATTGCTGTTTCAAATAGTACAACTATGACGGGTAATTCATACAAGAAGTGTATGTCGGCGAAGGTAAAGAAATATCACGAAAAGAGCGGGACTAGGACCGGCTAAAGAGGCATGTACCAAATCCATGACAACGGAGCTGTCCACAGGTGTCGCCTTGTCCAAGACTTCCTGAAAGAGACACATGCTGCACAGCGTCTTCATCCACCCTTATAGCCGGGCTTAAGCCCGTGTGGCTTTTTTATGTTCCCCATGAAGACGAAAAAAGCCTCTGGTCGTCGGTATAGGCCTTCATATTCCATATGCAGTGCAATTTTCCAGTGTCTGTAGGGTGTTCCAAAAGAGGCCCATTTATTGGCATATAAGTAATGGATCTCAAAACTTTAGAAGTGTGTGGGTGTCAAACAAGATTACTTCGAAGGATTGAAGAAGCGTAAAATTGAATTGCGACATAACTATGACTTATAGAACCCCAGTTCCAAAATTAATTGAACGCCCCTCGTACATGCCAAAATTCACAATCCGCACGGCGTAGTTTTCAAACGGAAAAATATATATCTCAAATTTGACAGCTACAACAGAAGAAGAAAAGGATTTTTATTAATTCAAAAATATCATTTGTGTACCAGCAGCACTGATGCTATTGAGGGAAGAAACCTAAAAGAAAGCAGGATCCTAATGTTGGTTATCAGCATTTTTTCTTTGGTTCAATGTTGTCTTATAAATACATTCTCTACAAACGTCAAAACCAGGGGCCTGGGACCTGTTTCATCATACCATATAAGCGTATTTTTTACTTACGTTTTATCAGAATGTAAGAGCAATATTTCGGTGTATATCCGACTGTTTTGTCTTAAATTTTGTCTTAAATGGTCAATATTTGATAAATGGCAACAACCTTCATGAGCCTTGGGAATAACATATATACTCGGCCATGCGAAATCTGCTATAAGCGGCAAAACGGATGTCTATAAATTTAAGTTAACTTTGTACATATTATAGCACAGACCATAATTGGAATAAATGAGAAAATGCAACATTTTCTTCCTTTCTCTCTTTGTTGTTGAAGAAGTGTTTTAGGAACCCCACAAGCAGGTATAATTTGACAAACCGTTCAGAAGCTGTCGGATATGAAGCAGTGTTATAGATATTTTTAAAAATCAAACAGGCTAATTCTTTTTAGAACAAAAACATTGAGTTATATAATTTATACACCCTGTATTATTATATTTCCAGGTCGTTTCATTCTTTGACCTTCATCCCCCGATTCCCAAAGCAATTGAAAAGTTGTTGTCATTCTTCAAATGCAGATTATTTCACACAAAATTTCAGACAACAAAGTCGTCTTGTATTAAAAGACAAAAATGAGAATTTCCTAAGTCTCGAGACATTGAAGAAACGTTCCTTACGTCTTAAAGTCAAATGTGGTTTGGTGAAACAGGTCCAGGTCTTATTTGGAAAGTTTTTAAACAAGAGGTTTCCGTCTAAACATGTTCGTCTCGACTGCCCCGAGTTACAGATTA
The DNA here is from genome assembly GCA_963680895.1 of Fragum sueziense. Taxonomy (NCBI): domain Eukaryota; kingdom Metazoa; phylum Mollusca; class Bivalvia; order Cardiida; family Cardiidae; genus Fragum; species Fragum sueziense. Next base: position 55,655,748 of record OY804593.1, read on the forward strand.
TGTTCATACCCGACCTTGCCTATACTCGTATAATCTGACACAGGCTGTCACTCTTGTTGCAGACTATGAGGGACCACTGCTGCATTGGACCGAGTTATAATGAAGTATCGACATTTGCCGAGTCAAGTCCAAGATTTGTTCATGAACTTGAGTTCATCGACCCGGAGAAACTAGGTCGCATCCCGATCTACCAAGTAATAAACACACATGGCGAAGTTTTAGAGCAATCTCAAGATCCAAAGGTAACAAGAAAGTTCGGACCGGGGGCTGGAAAAGGGTTCTTATATATAATGTTACAATATTAGGGGGCCGTATTCATCATTTCTAAATCGATTGTCTTGAGCAAATTTTCATCATAAGCCTTCTGATTGGACGAGACGTAACTATGTCTCGGTCAATTTAGATGGTTTGCAGTGTAATTCTCAAGGTAAACTTGGAATTAGACTGTTTGGTGAATACCATTCCTGAGACTTCGTATGGTCGCTTTTCAACACAGACCTCGTAACTGCAGCTTTAACCCATTACCAAACGACAAAATTTTAAACTGCTCGAAATTAAAAAGATATTACAGACGACAATTTTAAGCGAATGAAATATCGCAAATTTTGGTATTTTGGTGTTGAAAATATTGTGGGAAATGAAGAAATTGCTTGTCACAAGAAATTTCTTCATTTTCCACAATGTTTTCCAATGCCTTTTTCTTAAGGGGAGTCAAACAGAGATAATGTGTGGTAATGACTTAAACATGATGTACCTAGTCTACGAGCCTTCGAGGCTTTTGTTGAAAAGCGACGTATGCGACAATATGCCATTTTCCATACCAATCTGTACACAAACACTCTGATTATGACATATAGGCCTACCCCATTACCACACAGTATCGCCTTTGGACGCCCTACAAGTTCAATGCTTTGGAAAACATTGTGCAAACTGAAGAAATTGCTTGTAACAATTTCTTCATTTACTAGAGCAATGTCGGGTACTTTCGGACGTCGTGTCAACAATGTTTTCAAAAAAAAAAAAAAAAAAAAAAAAAAAAAAAAATCCAAAAATTTTAGATTTCAATCACCACAAATTGTCGTCTGCAACATCTTTGAATTTGGATCTCCCTAAAATTTTGTCGATTGATAATGGGATAATGCTCTCTGATCCTCCCTATCACACGACGGGGAATCACGTGACACATTTTAGATATTTTCCAATACTTCTCTTGATATGTGACCGATTTGAGCACTGCTGAGGGAGATTTGAAAAAAAGATCTAAATTGGGAAACATCAGGGATTTGCTGAATACGAAGGAACTTTCAATATTCAGCTGTTTAGAGAATTTTGGTTTGTCGCCAAAAGCTTTTTTATCAGCCGATTTCTTCTTTTTTTTATCTAGATTCTACCACATCTGGCAAATTCATGCAGTTTTTTTTCAGCTGCTGTGCTTCAAGCCGAATTCGAATTGGTCACGTATATAATCTACATGTGTATTTACAAAATCATTGACAATTTTCTAATCCCCGCCGTGATGATTCCTGATCAGATTCTGTCTCAAATGAGCCAGGATCAGGAAAAAACGTCCGTTAAGGCCTTTGAGCCCAACATGGATCCAGATCAGCCTGTGCAAATGCACAGTCTGATAAGGATCCATGTTGTTCTCTAATAGCTTCTTCGTGAACTGTGGTAACTTAAAGAGAGCAGCAAGGGTGCATATTCCACTGCATTTGACAACAGGCTTATCTTGAAAGTCATTTTTTAATTGGACGTCCGAAAGGACGTCCAATTCTTATAACCACTTTTCGACAGGCGAAATGGGTTATCATTACCAAAAAACCCTTTATCAGACTCAATTGATCGTTCCGCACATCCGGGCGTTTATCGGTATTACCCGACATGCAACGCTGCATAGAGACGGTGAAAACAAACCCTTAGAAACGTAAAGAAAGGCGTTGGAGTTTTGACCCCTATGGTATATTTTGAGCGAATTTTACTTGAAAACACACTTTCGAATAGTTATTACGCTGCTTTTTGTATCCACCATTGCCTTAAATCGAAGAATCTGTCTTTTTTACATTTTAGACCCTATGTGAATTGGGAGAAAAACGTATGTTCAAAAAGTTCAAAATTTAGACCCTGACAATTGTTATTTGTAGCGGTCAATTTGTATCAATCATCCTCATTGCGGGTGTCAATCCAAAGAATTCCTTGTGAAAATATTAACTCCATTCCCTTTATGAGAAAACTGGAATAAAAGCATACCCATAGCCACGCTATTTTCTTTCCCCACATAATTCCAAATTGTAAAGACAAAAAAACGTCACACTTTTGGCTTTTTACGAGACATCGGAACTTATTCTGACAAAAAAACTAAACATTTATTGTAGTGAATGAAATCTTGGTTTAATCATCGAGACAAAAAATTGCATATGCCTTATCAAATGCATACGGAATTTGTTCATCTTTAGTCCTTTGCCATATGGAGAATTTTAGGCTTAACTGTTTCATTAACGCGAAGATAGCTGAAAGGAAACAGCAATGATAATAACAAGAATGAATAGATCTAGATAAATAATAAAAACATAATATGTGTAACCAAAACAAATAACATATATATAATGTAAAGTGACAAAATGAAGTTAATCAGCATTTCTTTTATTCCAAAATATTTTATCAAACTTCGGACAATCGTGAGAACTAGGCATTTTATCTAAAGCTACATGTACACAGATTTTACAAACGAGAGGCCGCAAAATGCGCCAAAACCAAAGCTGAGACAATTTACTCGTATTCGGTTTGAGAAATTTCTGATAGCAAATCCCTAATTTCCTTTCCTTTTATAAATCAAAACAATCAAAACATAATCATATACCGATAGATTTGTGATTAATCCTTTTCCAAACAAAATCGGGTTTTGACATCCCTGAAAGATAGGTCCGAAAACATTGAATGAAAGGAAGATAATGCTGACAATCAAATCAGCATTTTCTCATTTTCAGTCAATATTTCAATTATGGTATAAATCTGTGTTTATAAATTACTCCCAGCCATTTAGTTGTCTGCCGCATTTTTTTTAATTGTACCACCCCACTAAAGGGTATTAACTTAAAATTGTTAAAGAGTTTTTTAGACGCTGTTGCTGAATGGATATCCTAAACATAAGAAATCTATTCCGATTTATTTAGATTTTTCTCGATAAAACAGTTAAAGCAATAAATGCGCCGGGGGGGGGGGGGGGGTTAAGTCATAAAAGGAATGATGAATAACAAATCCTAGCTTAAGTGTGTCTGTTTAATATCAGGAGTTATCAGTTGTCAGTAGCATACGCTTAATTTACTTTGGAATGGCCACTGCATCTAATTAGCATAATTGTGTAAAATATACTTTGATAATTGTTTATATAACCCTCGCAAAATATAATTTGTTATCAATCAATTAGCTCTAAACAATCTCCATATTTGAGAGTCGGCCATTTTGACGTTTTCCTTATTGGTAACAGATCAAGGGAAACCATTTTAATCCGATAATCTTGAGGTAATTTCTTAAAATAACATGTTTTTATGTCAAAAAATAAATTTCTTAGATATCTAAAAAACATTTTCGTTGAAAATTTTACATCATTACACCAGAGGTATTATTTATAGACTGAATTATAATCAACACCATAATTTTGTATATACAATATAGAGCGTTGCTATGCAGTTGTTTTCACCCCCCAAATCCACCATCTTGTCGTGTGACGTCACTGCGAAACGATCAAATTTCTGTATAAAGTTTGTTAAAACGTTTGTTTTTCTTGATGTGTTTACTGAAAACAGATATTTTAGGATGATTACTCAATTTAATGCACGTATTGTGTATGACAAATTCTTTTTCTATGATCATTGTTGTTTAAGTCTTTGACATATTTAAAGGAACAGGGTTTCCACGAGACGTATTTTGGAAACAGGGTTTTAAAATTGATTATCGGGGAGTGAGTTCATTTCGCAACTCGGGTTCGACTCGATGGCAAATCGGGGTTCCATCTGAACAGCCTCAGATGAGACGCTAGTGATATCCACCTATTCAGAAAAATAGTTGCTCTTAGGAGTTTTATTTTTTCTCCAGCATCTTTATCACTGATATTCGACAGTATCATGACCTATTTACATACTGATCAATGATCATGACAACAATGATTATTAGTAGTCTATGATCGAGTGACAGCGATCTGTATTTTTTACGTTTAAGTGAACCGTTTACGTGTATTGAGCTAAGAAGATGAAGCAATAGATCTGCAACAGTGACGATGGTACCTGGATGATCGTATGAAATTGTTTACAGATAGAGACATTGCTATTCTCAATTTTTTTGTTGATAATGACATGAAGATTTTAATTGCGTATTGTACTCTACGCCATTTTCCCGACGGCACGATCCCAATTTCTTCTTTGTATGCACATCTGTAGATGTAAGGATGCTGCGGTAGTACTGGTATGAGGAATCCATGGTTAGGTGCACCAATTCATCTGGTATTTTGTTTCAGGAAAAGTATGTATTGAATTTGTTTTGTAACCACAACCGGGGAAAACTGCTGCCGTGTTTTTTTTTGTTTTTTGTTTTTTTGTTTTTGTTTTTTTTTTTACTCTAAACACGAATAAAAATCAAAGTGCTTGGAACACTATATTTAGACGTCTCTGATTGATTGGGCGGAATTGTATGTAAATGATCGGCGTTTCATTTCTTTATGTCGTTGAATTTGTGTTTAGATTCTAAATCACTGCGGTCGTTTTTTCCCAAACGATGGTGGAGATAAAAGTAAAAAAAAAGATGACAAAAAAGAACAATGTCTGAGTAGAATTTGAACCCAGGGCCTTCCAGATATAGACATGTGTAAAGAGTACAAGGTGAGTGCTCTGCCAAGTGAGCTTTCATTTATGTAGCGCGTTGGCTTACATTTTGAATAAATTGCTTTGTATCGTCCTTTATAAAATCAACAAAAGGTGTAACTGACGACAATACTCATAGTTAACCCAAACAAGAAGACAAAAGTGCTAATCACATGGCCTTAATTGAATTGGGTAATGAAATTAATAGTGATTATTCATAGAGACAAATCAGTTGTCTTGAAACGGCAATCAAATCAATTTAGATTATGAGAAGGGTTTTCTGGTAATAAAGCCGATTTCGTATGTCCGAAACCGATCTTATAGAATTAAACACAGAAGAATGAATAAAATATCTTTCGTTCATGTACAATCCCGCTCAATCAATCAGAGACGTCCAATTACAGTGCTCTCAGCACTTTGATTAAAAATGCTATAGGAGACGTTTTTCTAGATCCCGGCTCAAATGATCGTTTTCATTTTCCTCAGCTAGACATGGATACACTAATACAGATGTACAAACAAATGATATTACTGAATAAAATGGACGCCTGTCTAACTGATGTGCAGAAAAGAGGGGATGTGTTGTTCCATATGACGAATTTTGGCGAGGAGGCGACTCAGTTTGGCTCCGCTGCGGCACTCAAACCTACAGACCTAATATTCGGAACGTATCGAGACGCAGGTAAAGCCTCTCTTACAACCAGTCGTACGTGCTCCTGCGTGCGGTCTGCGCACAGTCTGCGTCTGAAACGTTGACATAGTCGTGCGTTACACGCACATGCAACGTTCGATTTTGGTGGACGCAAACACGACGCAGACTGCACGCAGCAAAGAATTGATGGACAATTCTTTGAGCCTCTCTTACAACCCGCCGTGCGTCCTTATAAACCGTGCGTTTTAAAACGCACGATTTATAAAGACGCATGGCGGGTTGTAAGAAAGACTTAACAAAGACATTTTGCCATAACTTTTACTTCTGTGTCAATATTTTCAAACGGTTTATTGTTTCAAACGGTTTATTGCATGTACCCCGTCTTACTGAGCTGTTTTCTCCGATGTATGACTTTCCTGGAACCTCCTTATACAATTTGCAAAAATTGATCCCAACAGACCAGAAAAGCGACAAAAAACAGATAGTTTTTCAGATCAGTTGGAATGATTTTTTGGCGAAAAGTCTGAAGAATAAATCATAAATCTGAGAAACGAACTCAGTAAGGCGGGGTACGTGCACCAGACCGCATGACTTGACTCATAGATAAGAAAGTTATTGCACAATTTCTTACCTGAAGGGCCGCAATTGTTATCATTTAGTTCTCTGGTCGGTTGTGATCAATTTTTGAAAAAGTAAAAGGATCCCATAAATAATTCTTATGTCCGAGAAAAGAGCTTAGTAAGGCGGAGTACATGCTACAAACCTTTTGAAAAATGACGCACGAATATAAAAAAAAATAAAATAAAATAATAATAATAAAAAAAAAAAAAAAAAAAAAAAAAAAAACAGTTATTGCAAATATTTAAACAGAATCAGAGACATAGATAAACAGTCTCTTGCAGAATCGAGATATTTTGTCCGTAGTTGTTATTTATCCCATGATGCACAATCGCCACCGTGCATCTGAAAGATTCGAACCATCGCATGCAAAATTAGATTATCTACATTAGTTGGGAGTTTGACATTGTGCTGTTTACATACAGCCCATGGTAAAGACCACTAGCATCAATTTGATGCATCGGGGATACATTTAGTAGATAATGGCAAATCCCGTTCATTTCTCCAAACTGCATAGGTTCGTTTTGTAAACATGTGCCATACTATCGTGATCGGAATATACCATTATACAGGTGCATTGATGTGGCGAGGATTCACACTGGAACAATTCATGGACCAATGCCACGCTAACAAAGATGATGAGAATAAAGGAAAACAGATGGGGGCACATGTCGGATGTAGAGCACTTAATTATGTTCCATATTCTTCACCCATTGCAACACAGATGCCGCAAGGTAAATATCGCTGCTTTTCAACGAAAATGTGGTAACTGCAGCTTGAGACAAGCTGCAGTTACGAGATTTTCGTTGAAAAGCGAGTTCATGGACCAATGTCATGCTAACAAAGATGATGAGAATAAAGGGAAACAGATGGGGGCACATGTCGGATGTAGAGCACTTAATTATGTTCCATATTCTTCACCCATAGCAACTCAGATGCCACAAGGTAAATATCACATCGCTGATATCCTTCTAAAGCCTCGTAACTACATCGTTAAATAGGATGTAGTTACTAGTCTTTTTAAGAGTGACAATGATGACTGATATTCGCCTCGTTATTAGGAGTCTTAGCCTTTTCCAAAACAGTGACGTCTGTTGAAGCACCTAATTGACCCCTTTCAACTATCGTTTTAGTCCGTACCTGTAAGCCGCTGCCGGTGGCAAACAATGGGTTAATGGGAAATTAACATTGTATATACATACAGATACGGTTCCAATTTGTTCCTAAAAATAGCAACACATCAGCCGGTTTCTTTATGCCAGATCGAGGCTCTGGCCAAATTCCGAGCAAGACATCCCACGTGCAATGGCAACGAACGGTGATTGGCCATAATTGAGTCACCAAAGGACGACTTCCGGTGGCTGTTGTGTGTGTGTGTGGGGGGGGGGGGTCTTAGTGGAAATAAGCTAGGCTAATTGTTCAATGTTGGGATAGTCTAGGAACACATAATCGCGGAAAAGGAAGAATTTTCTAAGTCTTGTAATCAGCGTTTACTCGTTTTTTCTCAATATTCTCATCTTTGTCAAAGTGTTAATTAATGTATTTTTTCTGAAATTCTATTATGTCTTCTCAACCACAATGCCACCTCTCGTCACAGCCAAGAGTTTAAGACTTAGAAGTCTTTTTAAAATCATTTAGAAGTATTTCATTGCTAGTAATTTAAAAAAAAGTATTACACCTTTTGCTTATCTACATTTCATCAGCTGCCGGAGCAGCTTACGCCATCAAGCGATCGGACAAGGACCGCTGTGTATTGAGCTATTTCGGAGAAGGATCAACGTCGCAAGGAGACGCACATGCAGCTTTCAACTTCGCGGCCACTCTCAGCTGTCCAGTAATATTCTTCTGGTAAAGATTAGGCTGTCGTCGTTGTAAATGCAAAACCTCGTTTTTGGAAAATTTTAAATGGGAGGGGAAAAGTGTAATAACTTTTCCCAAACTGAAATATTTTACTTGAAATTTGGACATATTGTCCACAAGTAACGTGTTGATAATACAGATTAGTAAAAATATCTCAAAATATGCGAGGATCGTCTTAACTGGGCACACACGTTTGTACTTTGAAAATCGCAACAATTGACATACGAGGTTTTGCATTTACACCGACGCTATATTCTTTTGATTTACTATCTGATTTATCGGTGTTGATTTCTTTTAAGGTAGAAAACCCGTAATGCGGTCATTTTTAGATTCACGAAACATCATTCTTTCAAGCGACGTCATTACGTATCCGAACATATTCAGGCGCGGTCGTAAACATTCGGCGCTTGAAAGTTCCATTGCCGAATGTTTTCGACGTCGCCGAAGTGACGTCGCGCTAATCTCACTAGGGGTAGACTACCTTAAATATTCACTGCGGGGAACAAGTAATGTAACAATTGTAGAAAGTCTAGAATAATGGCTTGAATGGCTTGAGTCAGAAAAGGCATTAAAAAGACCGGGATACGACTCTCTAAATTATGTCACGTGATTCCCTGTAGTGACATTGCCATCAAGTTTTGACTAAGTATATCGTGTCATCTATGCCAATCTTCAGATTTAGCTAATCCGAGTCTTCTCTGATGTAAATACGCTCTTTGATATTTTGATTTTTCGCTATTTCACAAATAGCGAAAAATCAAAATATCAAAGAGCGTATTTACATCAGAGAAGACTCGGATTAAGCTTTAGCCTGATCTGAAATTTCCTGAGCCATTAAAATTAGACTGACCCTATCAGAAAGCTGCTGCAGACGACAAAGTCAAAATAAAAGCCGTCACTTTTTGGGAAAGATTAAAGAATTCAACGACGATACATTCATGATTCACAGAACATTTTTTCTATTTTTCAGTAGAAACAATGGTTATGCAATATCCACAACTACAAATGAACAGTACATGGGTGATGGCATAGGTACGTCTGGATCGAGCATTTTATCCTAGGTTCCCCCGGCGAGAAGTCACGTGACACAACGAATACTGAAACCCGCCAATAACTATATTAATACGTGACCGATTTCTTTGCCTCAAGCCACATTCAATCGGTTACACTGGTGGTGAACTCGGCCAAAGCGACGGACTTTTTTCACTACAACAAGGTACAGATATTTTGCGTTTAAAGGTGGGTTTAAAGATCTGATTGGATATTTTTTCTAATAACAATGAATTTGTTCTAAAATTAGACTGGGTTTACCGATATGTATTGACAAACCGTCGGTGTTGTTATAAAATCTCGAAACTACGGCTTTATCGAAGCCGCAGTTACGAAATTTTATAACAACACCGACGGAATACAATGATTGCGAAAAAACGTCCCGCGCTTTGGCCGAGTTCACCACCAGTTGGTTACGTGCTAATGATATTAGTGACGTTATTTTTTAAATCGTTGAGTCACGCAATTCCCCGTCGTGATTGTGCCATATTCCCCAACCCGTAACCGATCAGATAATCTCGATCAAGCCATCGAGCATAGTATGGCGCGCGAATAGGGTCTAAAGTCAATATAGCGCTATACCTATAATTAAAATAGAAGTATACCGCTGAAAATAGCGGTGTAGCGTCATATTTTTAGCGGTACATCGATACAAATGTAGGTATACCTACAAAATAAGGGTAAACCGCTATTTCATTTAACGGTGTACCACTAAATTGTAGGTGTACCTACATTTTTTATCGATAGACCTCCTTTTTTTAGAAAGCCAATTACAGAGTTTGTACTTTAGCCGTAGATGTAGCTCGAGGAAGAAGCTGATGTAACGAGCTATTTGATTGGCTAATGAGATTTCGAGCAGAATGGCCAAACATAATTAGCGGTCTACCCATAATTTAGCGGTACACCGTTATAATTTAGCTGTACACCGTTAATTGAAATAGCGTTCTACCCTTATTTTATAGGTATACCTATATTTTTATCGGTGTACCGGTAAAAATATGACGCTATACCGCTATTTGTAGCGGTATACCTTTATTTCAATTGTAGGTATAGCGATATCATGACTTTAGACCCTTTTCGCGCACCATAACCGAGTATGTACAGATCAAGCTCGGTCGACCTGGGCGATAAGCTCGATTTCTGCTCTCCTGCTCATCAGACCTGTCAGGAAGCGCGATCGCATAGATCGAGGGATTGGCAAAGCTTTAGAGATAACTAACTTAGACATATACACTCGAGAACTCGTTTTAAAGCGTTTAAAAATTAGTTTGATTGATTAGAATTACATTTCAAGCAACCTGATTGGATGAGACGTATGCTTCGACAAAGCAGATTTTTAAAATTGTCATAGGTTGTCAAAGTATTGTATTCTGATAATAACACTAGTTTGGTTAAATACCCGCACATGTTGTGTTTGATTTCAGCATCCAAAGGACCAGGCTATGGAATGATGTCAATACGCGTCGACGGAAACGACGTCCTAGCCGTTTATAACGTCACCAAGGCGGCAAGAGAGATTTGTGTTGAACAAAACAAACCAGTCTTGATAGAAGCTATCACATATAGGTATGTATGAACTTCTGTCTGTGCTTTAAATAGAGTTTTTTCTGAAAAAGAAAATGCGCTGGGATCTGAAAAAGGGCATCGATCCTCGGCCGTTGTAAAAACCTAGATATTTGTCTTGAAAAATAGATTCCAACTAAGGTATGCCTAATAGTTGTAAGACACTTATGGTATTCCATCATCAGCTGATTTCCACTAATGACAGTCAACAAATATGCCAGCCGCTTCAATGATACAAATGTAGTATGTCAGTTTTACAAATTACACAGTTGGAATTTTGTCATATTATTGCTAAAAACCCAATTTCGGCCAAACTTGATGATAAAAACAACTTCTGGTTTAAAGGGAGGCGCTTAAGTTCTAGTTGGAGAAATCTATAAATTGGTTCTCCATTCGCCATATTCTTGAAATGCTGTTAAAATGGCATTTACCCGTTACCAAACAACAGACTTTTAGAATGGTCCAAATCCAAACATGTCGCAGACGACAATTCAAAGTGAATAGAAATTTACAATTATTAGTCTTTCTAGGCAGAAAACATTGTGGTAAATGAAGAAAGTGTTTTAAACAAACAATTTCTTCATTTTCCACAACGTTTTTCATATCCTTTATGGTTTAAGATGTCAAAAGATGTCAAAATGCGTTCATGTGTTAAACCCCTTTTCAATGAATCTTTTCAACAGACGCGGGGATCACAGTGCGACTGATGACAGTTCGAGATACAGAGACAAGAAAGATGTTGAATATTGGTTTGAGCATAACAATCCCGTGAAGAGATTCTCACATTATATACAGAGGGCTGGGTATTGGGACGAACAGACGGACAGACAGTGGGAGGAAGAAGCACAGCACTTGGTAAATGAGACTTTAATGTAGTCCGTACCAAATGAGATTTATGAAGCGTCGATTGGAATTAATAATTTGACATATCGGCCATTTATTTCCATAAATTGAAGAGTTCTAGAAAGGATGAGTGTCAATAAGGCCCTTTCCGTGACCCAACCCGATTTTCTTTATTTTCGCCACACATGGCCACTAACATATTGACCTTGCGTAGGCAAAGTATCAACTTGAACGGAGCCTTGGTTTGGAAGATAATATTCAATCAAAGTGGGTGGGTAAAGTCACCAACTATGCCATTAGATGGTAATCAATTTCTTACACAGTTTTACTAACAATTTATATCTTTAAAACTTGTGATGCAGTGAAGTATTTTGTGCCATGCACTTTGAATGCATGTTGTTGTTTATTCCATTGGATGCCATGTACAGGAGAAAAGGGGCATTAAACATGTTTATGATTTTTTAGGATTTTTGGATGGACTAACTTTACGAAAAACCACAACAGGCTTTTATTTATCATTTCATTTCATTTATCTTTCTGAAGGTGAATGAAGGTATATTACCATAACTTGTAATATGAACATTTTCAAAATGGCTTTTTTTATTTTCTGGGTTATTTGCCCTTGATTTCTTGATGAAAATGCCAAAAATTATAAGAAGTACTATTTCGTTTCTGAACCAAACATTTCTGTATAAATCACCATGAAATACCAGTATGAGGACGATATGAGCCTTATGTACACAAAAATATCAGATAAAGAGGTTGCAACTATTATCTTAACAGAGTGGGTGGGGTAATATACTCCAAAATTACGCATGAAACAGACAGGAATTTTTCATTGTCAGAATTGCTTGTATAGCATCCTAAATGTGTGGTTACGTTGTTATTAGCTCATCTGAGCACAAAATGTTCAAGTTGAGCTATTTTATTTTTTTTTTGTTTGTTGTCAGTTTGTCTATCTGTCCATCTGTCTGTTCTTAATTTGGTCTTTACACTCTAGCATCCGCAAATATAAGCTAATCTTGATAAAACTTTATTAAACCAAGTATATTTATAAGTTCTCTTAGGAGTTCGATTATGGGCCGGATCAAACAAAAAAGTCCAGAGTTGTCTGCCTTTGCAGGTAAAAAATAGCTAGTTTTGACATTGTTTCTACTATAGCTTCTACATTTATTGTCCAATCAAGATGAAAATTAGTCACAATATTGGGTACCATATGTGCTCGAATGGCATCGATTTTCAGTCTGATCGGATCAGAAAATTGCCATTTTCGACTTTGTTTTCACTCTATTTTTGTCTAATACAAGGGCGGATAACTGAGCAAGTCTTACCCTAATTATGTTGAAATTCACACTTCTCTGGACGAGGACAAATTCTTATAGTCTCAAACACTGTGTCAAAATTTCATTTTGAGTGGTCTATATTTGTGGTTTTTAAGGATAAAACAAAGTCGAAAATGGCAATTTTGCCAAATTCAAGGGCAGACAACTTCGCAAATTGTTGTCCGATTGTGCTGAAATTTGAACGCATTCAAGATCTTATAGTGACCAACATTGTGTCAAAGGTTTGTTTTGATTTGTGTTTGTTAGAGTAAAAAAAAGTTGAAAACAGCACCTTTTTTCAAATTCAAGGGCACATAACTGCGATTTTCAGATTCGATCAGACAGAAATTCAAATTCATTATGGCTCATATAGTAACCAACCTTGTTTCTAATTTTCATCTTGATTGGTCGATAAATGTAGATGCTAAAGTGGAAACAATGTCAAAACTAACTATTTTTGACGTGCAAGGGCAGATAACTCTGGATTTTTTTTTATCCAGCCCATATTCGAACTCCTAAGAGAACTTATGGCCATACTTAGTTTAATAAAGTTTGGTCAAGATTTGCTCATATTTACGGATGCTAGAGTGTAAAAACCAAATCAAGAACAGACAGATGGGCAGATAGACAGACAGATGACAAACAAAAAGCGATTTAAATAGCTCAACTTAAGCATTTTGTGCTCAGATTAGCTAATAACAACGCTACCATCCATTTAAGATGCTATACAAGCAATTCTGACTATGAAAAATTCCTGTCTGTTTCACGCCTAATTTTGGAGTATATTACCCCACCCACTCTGCTAAGATAATAGTTGCAACCTCTTTATCTGATGTTTTTGTGTACATAAGGCTCATATCGTCCTCATACTGGTATTTCACGGTGATTTATACAGAAATGTTTGGTTCAGAAACGAAATAGTACTTCTTATAATTTTTGGCATTTTCATCAAGAAATCAAGGGCAAATAATCCAGAAAATAAAAAAGCCATTTTGAAAATTTTCATGTTACAAATTACAGTAATATATCTTCATTCACCACCAGAAAGATAAAACAAATGAAATAAGAAATAAAAGCCTGTTGTGGTTTTTCGTAAAGTTAGTCCATCCAAAAATCCTAAAGAATCATAAACATGTTTAATGCCCCTTTTCTCCTGTACATGACATCCAATGGAATAAACAACAACATGCATTCAAAGTGCATGGCACATATACTTCACTGCATCACAAGTTTTAAAGATATAAATTGTTAGTAAAACTGTATAAGAAACTGATTACCATCTAATGGTATAGTTGGTGACTTACCCCACCCACTTTGATTGAATATATCTTCCAAACCAAGGCTCCATTCAAATTGATACTTTGCCTACATAAGGTCAATATGTTAGTGGTCATGTGTGGCGAAAATGAAGAAAATCGGGCTGGGTCACGGAAAGGGTCTTATTGACACTCATCCTTTGTCTGGTCAATTATTTGTTACGTGCAGTCTGCGTCGTGGTTGCGTCCACCAAAAGCGTACGTTGCACGTGCGTGCATCCCACGACTATGCCTAAGTTTAGACGCAGGCAGCACACAGGAACACTTACGTACGGCCGGTTGTAAGAGGGGCTTTAGTTGATAATGCCATAATGTATGCTGATAGCTGGAGGCTCGGTAAGGGTCTTTTGATAGTACTGGAATGAGAAACGACATGATTCAATGGTTAGGTGCTCCAGTCCCCAAATGACTATAGCAGTTGAAACTCCTATTAATTACTCTTTTTTCTTTGACCTAGGAAAACGCTGTGCACAACGTAATTACACATGCTCAGGCGATTTCTATGTTGTTATGGTACGCATGATTATTATCTTGCACGGTTCTCTTCTGGTCTGCCATAATTATTAAATCTTGCCCTTTAGTATTGCTCACGACAAATGACCTGACAGAGCATCCAAAATGAATAGCTAGATGGTATACCAGATCATTTATCTTGACCTATACATTTTTAAAATCCCTGTTGGAAGAGGAACTTTAAAAGGGAAATTACTCTTGAACTGCTTATTCTTAAGAATACTCCTGCTTAGCCCATTGTATTTGTATCGCTGAATTTCGTTTGCTGTTCTAATTTTCAGGTTGACGAAGCATTTACGATATCAAATAGTAAACTAAAACCAAGACCGGATATCCTGTTTGATGACGTTTACGCCAATATGGAACCGCACTTAGACAAACAGAAAAGACAGTTAAAGACTCACGTGTCAAAATATAAAGCACAGTACCCGCTACGTGACTACGAACATTGGAAAGGATTATGAAGTTACTGATTCGAATCGGATCAACTTTGACCAAAACAAGTCTCTGGTCCTAATATAAACGCATCGTAAAAACAATATGACATACGTACATAGACGATAGTTAAAATCTGGTGTGTCAAAAAAAGGTGGCATGGATCCATTGAATAACTACGAACATTATGCAGTAAATATATGATGTAAAGTCCGGTCCCGATATTATGACACATGTTTACAAATTAAACATGTTAACAAAGGAAAATTTTATTTCAATGTTAAATACAATTTTGCATGTGATGGTTCGAATCTTGCAGGTGTGAGGCACCTGCAAGAATTAAACCATTACTTGCAAAGTTACAGTAGTTTGGAGTTCGATAATCTATTGTTTCCACAGGTAAATGTTGCAAAGATTTGTCAAAATATAAATGATCTTAGCTAGAGATGTTTGTGTTGATTTCGACTGCGGAGAAATTAACCTACAGTGTATTTCGCCAGTCAGTAGTTACCAAACTGCTCGTGTAACGTCGGCGCGCAACTTTGACTATATACTTGCTGGCAGTATTGACGAGGCTATTAGGATTACATTTTGGATTCAGAACAAGCTCGTCAATTTTCGTCAGTGCGGATATTCACGAAGTTTGGTATCTAATTATCGGAAGAATGCCTTAATGCTGTCAGCCAAGTGGTTATCATTCTCGAAGAATGGAAACATAGTTCCGAGGGACGGTCGGAAAGTAGTTGGACTTTTTGTGCTGCTGTCTCTCCATTTGCAGCTGTATAAACACAATATATATTAGTGGAATCTACATCCATTTGCCAATAATGTGGTCAGTTTATTTTCAAAGACAGTTGTTTATATACAATATTCTGTCCACTTGTATGTGATAGGTGTTTTATGTATCATAGGCTATTTAATAGAGGAACAACAAGGGTAACCAAACAAAAGAACATTTTTGGTCATTTTAATCGCGAACAAGTAAAGTTTTTAAACTACATTATCACTTAAGATTAAATAAGGTTTCATTATTCCGATCTTGGGATAAAAATCAGTCAAAGCAATCGTGAAAACGAGCTGGTTCCCCACCTATGAAAAGAATTAGCTGTTACCTTCGGTTGGTAGTCATGTTTGTTGCTTTTGGGGATTTGCGAGAATTGATAGTTACTCAAACTGTCATTGCCAAGTACAATTCTGAAGTAATTCAGAAAAAAAAAAATCTTAGAATAAATGCTGAAGTAAACGCGTCCCAGATTAGTAAAGGAAAATGTTTTTACTTCACGATTACGCACGCTCCCATACCGCCGCATCTACAGTGGCGATTATCAACTATTACAAATGACAATACATTTAGTTGTTTTACTCTTCTTAAGGGGGAATGCTACAGTTTTTTCGGAACACTCGGTCATTACTGTAGTAAATTAGATGTTTCGTACCTACATATATGTTTCGCTACCATATTTTCAATAATATATCACGTCATTACAATTTACCATTTTCGACGGTAAAATTGTATTTATTATGCGAAACTGATTTCCTCAAGATGAAAATCGATTATTTGGAGCAAGACAGTCGTAAGTATGTATGCAGTTACCACTGTTTTGCGTCATTTTATTCATGTGTAGCTGATAAAAATTGCTGTAATTCACTAATTAGTGCGCTGACCTATACATTTTCATTTTGCATTATTACCAGGACATGTTGCTTAATACAATGAGGGAGTTTTATCAAATTCTATTTTGTAGAACTTGAAATATTTCCAAAAAATGTGCAAATTTTGACATACGACACTCCAGCTTCATTGATCTAACCGAACACGTGATCATGCTGTTTTACACATTTATAATAGCACATATTTTGGCTTTTCTGTTCTTATTTATGCAAGACGTTACTTTAAATCCGTTTTCGGGACTAAACGATGAATATACATCATTTTATTAGCATTTTAGTGACATTGGGCAGGTGCAAGAAATTGTGCATTTTTTTCGCTTTAGGGGTATGTGATACGAATGTCTATAAAATTCAAACAAGATCGCTGACCATCCATTTTTATTTAATTTTTTCAATTGGTATTAACATGTAATTTCAACATACAAAATATAAATAAATTCTATTATTGGGGAAAATAAGGAAACTGGAGCATTCCCCCTTAAAGGGACATTTCATTCCGATTTCAATTTTTTAAAGTATGTCTTGATGCCAAGATTGGGTATTCTGATGAGTATAAATACTACTAGTTTTTTTTAAGTTGTTGCCAGTAAGCGAGATACACGCATTTAAAGTTGACACATAATCGATAAATTGCATATAAATCCGAACTGTTGTCCACAACAATTTGTTCAATTTTAACACAAAAATATAAATTTCTCGTAAAAGGTGCAACATTTTGGCTTGAAATTTTCAGAATTTTCATAAGGAAATATGCTCTTTCAGATAAAAATAAAAGTAATATTTATGACAAAAAATTCTGAAATGTCACTTTAAAGCCCAGACCTTGCCCCACGTGACTTTTATTTGTGTGTAGAACTGAAGAAAATGCTTAATGGGAAGAAATTTGAGACCAGGGCGCCTTTGATACCGGCTGTTACATTGAACCTAATACATTGGGTCTACGTCATGGTTAATAGTGGGAATAATACAGCTCCTACGAAGATGGCAAAACAGCATAGATTTAGAGGGACAATTTGTTCAAACAGTCTAGAAAGAATTTTGTTAAAAAGGTAAATGGTTTTAAAAAAACTAGTCAAAAGTCCAACTACTTTCCGACCGTCCCCCGGATTTCAACCCGCATAATTCTATTATCCCAACAGGAGATTGGCTTTCAAAAAACAAAGAACTGAACAATACCAGCAGAATTTTGTTTGGAGGGCGCAGGGGAAAATCTAACTTATGGCATATGGTAAGTGACGCCATAATGTCACCAATTTGCAATATTAATTATAAAAGAAAATTGGATATGTTCTTTCTCGAAAAGAACATGCATGAAAATTTAATTCAAGTTTAAGTTTGAGTTTATTGGGGTTTTACGCCGTTTTCAACTACCAGGGTCATATCGCGGCGGCTGGAGCACCTAACCGTGGGTTCCTGGTATTTCTCGCACCAGTACAACCACAATATCCAAACTGAGCCTCCAGCTGCTCTCTCACATAGATGATTCACATCCATTGGTGAGAGACAATTGACTTTTGTCAAATGTCAGAATGGATACTGGCCGAGCCGGGATTCGAACTCGAGACCCCTGGATTGACAGACTCCGACGTAACCGACTGAGCTATCCGGGCTCTGCGAAAATTTAATTCAAGCCATGTAGTAATTATAGAAGAGTTGTAAAGCATACTATAAACAATGTTGAACATGTGGAAAACTGGTGGGTGGGGTACCTATTCTCTTACAATACAGTAGATAATAATTATATTACGAATCACCCTGTGTGGTTGTATTGTAGAAATCCGGCCACGACATCCTCAATCACAACCGTGTCTTATAGCTTTCATGCAATAATCTGTACTAAGTTATTGTTAAAATATCACTGGTTACATTAAAAATGTCGTAACTACTGCTTGCGACATTTTCGCAAGGT
The DNA here is from genome assembly GCA_963680895.1 of Fragum sueziense. Lineage (NCBI taxonomy): Eukaryota > Metazoa > Mollusca > Bivalvia > Cardiida > Cardiidae > Fragum > Fragum sueziense. The sequence continues at coordinate 55,674,353 of OY804593.1, forward strand.
ATGTTGCTAATTTGTATGTTTTTAATTTATAAATTAATTTATTCAATACCATGTCATATTTTGCTACCACGTATCTTTATATACATGTATTTGTTCGTGATTGGAATTAAGTTACAGTTGACGCTAATTGTCTCAAAGTGTAAGTGGGTCGTATAAAAGTTCGAGCGATCAGAAGTTCGACATATCCGAGTTTTGTGGCATTGTTCACATTCAACAATAATCATGAATACCTTAATTAATGTATACTCCATATATCAGTAAAATCTTTGATTGATTATTGTAAGCAAATTAACAATAAAAAAGTTCAAGGTCTCAACCCTTTCCCCCCAAAAGGCTTTGTTTTGAAGTCAATGATAGAAATGGTTCGGGACAACATTGGGAGAAAAGAAGAATTCTCTGATAATAACCAACATTTTCCTCTTGCCTCAATATCATGTGAGCTATAAAGAGCACATGTCCAATTTTAACTGCAAAGTTAAATGCTAGCAACCGCTTCTGAAATGAATAAGTCTAAAGGGGGGTTTACACGGTCTGCTTTAGCATATATGCTTTAGCAGATGTGCTAAAACATACCGTGTAAACCCCAGATAATGGGCTTTCTGCTAGCATATCTGCTAAAGCAGACGTTTTAGAGCATGCTCTATTTCTAATGAAAAAGCAGACGGAAATTGACCAATCAGCTCTCTGATTCCAGAGATATGACCGGTAAAATAAACAAACACTGGTCAGCCCCTCATTAATCATGATAAACCCACAGAATCTCTACAGGTAACTATTAACCCATAACCAAACGACAAAATTTTAGACTTGTCCAAATTTAAAGATGTGGCAGACCACGATTTAAATTTAATGAAGTTTTACACTTTTTGTTCTTGTTGTATGGAAAATATTGTGGGAAATGAATAAATTGCTTGTCACAAGCAATTTCTTCATTTTCCACAATGTTTTCCAAAGCCATCATCTTGTATGGAGTCAAAAGGAGTCACTGTGTGGTAATGGATTAAAATTGTTTGGTTTATTGGGGTTTTACGCCGTTTTCAACAACTAAGGTCATATCGCGGCGGCTGGAGCACCTGACCATGGATTCCTGTCGTTTCTCATACCAGTACTTTCACAACACCCTTACCGAGCCTCCAGCTGCTCCCCCACATAGGTTCATGATATCGAACCCTTGATGGGTGACATTTTTGTCAGAAAGGGTATTGCCGCGGCCGGGTATCGAACTCGGGACGGCTCGGATAAGAGGCAGATGCCCTGCCACTTGCGCCATGGCCGCGGGCCGGTTAAAATGATGATCTTTTATTACCTAAACATATTTTTTTTTTTTTTTTTTTAAATTTAGTACAATAATCTTAGTTCTTGTTTTTAAGTAATTATATTTGAAACTTTACCATGAAACTAATTAATCTTTATCATGATATCATGCTGATCTTTACCTTAAATACTATCTTTTGTTGAATATAAACGACAAGGTTTAGATCAGACTTCAAAAATATGGTCTTATACAAACATGTTTTATCAAAAAGATGTCAATAATTTCAATTTTTCATGTTATATTTATTGTTATTTATGATGATAAATGATCTGCAAAAAGACTAATGTTGGTCATTCTGATCTTGACTACAGTAAAGTATGACTCTTGTCATAGTCTGATCCAGATTTTAACTTCTATCTTTGAAATCTTTGTAATGGTGAATCTCAAGATTATGCAAACTATTGTTTTGTATTAATCATTTCGCAAACAAGACCTGATTTTGACCTCTCCTGTAGAAATGGCTAGGCAAAACATTGAGACAAGAGAGGAAAATGTTGAAAATCTACAATAACATTTGTCATGCTAAACCATTGAACTTTAACAGACACTTATGTTTAAGATCAGAGTACTTAATGGAAGACTGGTTTCGATTCACTGTCTCTTTTCTCATCAATGTTTTGCGATAGCAAAACGGATAAAGGCACACAAATTTAAGGTATAATATTTCACTATCCCCCATTCTACAACTGACTAGTGAACTGTTTGACCTAGGTCTGCAACTCCCACCAAAAGCACATGTGCTAAAACATACCGTGTGAACGCAAAAAACATGTGTGCTAAAAACATACATGCTAAAGCAGATATGCTAAAGCAGACCGTGTAAACCGCCCCTAACAATGTGCGGTTTGGGACAGGCAGGGTTGAACGACCATTCAGACGTGATCACCCAAGCGTACGAGTATTTTACCCTTTCCCAAACAATACCTGGTTTTGACGTCTGTTTTAGATAAAGTTTGTGAAAACATTGAGACAAAAGAAGAAAATGCTGATAATCAGCATCTCCTTTTGTCCCAATGTTTTCTGTTCTACATCATTAATATATATTTTACCTTTAGTATCCATCATTTTGTCGTCTGCGGTACCTCTCAAATCAGACTACTCCAAAATATAGCCGTTTGGGAAAGGGTAATTACCATTTAAACAGACACGTCCACTGTAAGTCTTATTTACTTTGACGTTTTGGACGTAAGAGACATCGTTAAAGTAGCGTACACACAGGGACCTAGCTAGGTCTTGAATCATGAATTTGACGCCACTCAGGGTACCTGATCTTGTGTCTCAGGGGCTGGAAATTCCCTACCCCGAAGATAAAGTGCTTTTGGACTATGTGTACTTGACTAACAATAGATTTAATTTTCAACATAAGACCAAAGTTGTGGATAAGGAGCCTAAATCTGTAGAAGGTAAGTGATTTTGGAGATTTATTCAATAGATTAACCCTTTCACACACAATGGCTCTATTTTGACTTCATACAAGATAATGGTTTTGGAAAACATTGTGGAAAATGAAGAAATCGCGTGTGACAAGCAATTTCTTCATTTCCAACAATGTTTTTTCCATAAAAGATCAAAAAATGTAAAATTTCATTCACTTAAAATTTTCGTCTGCAACATCTATGAATTTGGGCGGTTCTAAATTTTGTCGTCTTGTAATGAGTAAACGTTTTCCCGAACTGCAAGAAAAGGAAAATTTGGTCAAAGAAGATCATTACTCCGAAACATCACATTATTTTCGTCCACTTTGGAAGTTATCATTAAGTTATTCAACCATCTTTAAATACCAAGTATTTCGTACAATTCCGTCTCCACCATCGTCGTTTCCGTAACAACGGAAATAGACAAAAGTGTCAGGATTTCAAAAATCCGGAATTTCATCTATCTCTCAAGGATGTCAGAGAAAGTTGAACGAAGTGTGCGGTTTCTAATGATGGTCGCACTACCTTAATGTCAAAAATGCTGAAAGTTAGGGTCATCTACTACATTGCATTAACCCTTTCCGAAACAAGACCTGGTTTTGACGTCTCCAATAGAAAAGGCTTGGGAAAACATTGAAACAAAAGAAGAAACTGCTGATAACCAGCAGTTTTCCTTTTGTCTCAATATTTTCTGTGCCATATTTTACACAAAACATGCCTTGATTATTATCAATTTTTTCGTCTGCAGCAGTTTTCAAATTGGATAACCCTAAAATTTTGTCGTTTGGGAAAGGGTTAAGAAACCAATTACATCCAAACGTTATAAACCTTTATCTACAACATAGCTTGTTTGGAAAGAACATTTGAATCATCCAAGTGCGATGAGCGTGTAGATGTTGGCTCCTAGGGAACACATAATTAGATGAACCAATTATCGCAATATGAATGGATAATTGTTGAATGCTGTGTAAAACCCCATTTGGTAAAAGATGTAGAATTTAAAACAGGAAATAGAAAAGTCATATAGATCAATGGACTATACGCTCCTTTTGACCACAAGGCATGGTATGGACTAAACATTGTAGCAATAGAAGAAAATGATCTTAATCAGAATATTCTCCTCTAACCTCAACGTCTTCTATGCAACAACATCGACACTTTCAACATAAATTAGCATAGAATTAGGGAAATAAGCAAAATTTAATACTATTCGTCGGTGTAAATGCAAAACCTCGTATGTTCCTTTTTGCGATTTCGTAAAAGTTATTAAAGTTTTTTCTCTCCCCTTAAAATTTTCAAAAAAAAAAAAAAAAAAAAAAAAAAAAAAAAAAAAAAAAAAAACGAGATACAATGTACGAGGTTTTGCATTAAGACCGACGTATTAATTCTTTTCAAAAGAAATTACACAAGTTCGATTGGTTTATCTTCTCTTGTGTAAAGCCTCAACAAGTCTAAATATAACAACGTTAATACCAAATGGAAATTTTCGGATAAGTGTCGTAATTGATATAGCTATTATTTGCCCAAAAACCTTGTTACTGACCCGAATTTTAGCGTAATGTCAGACTAAATACGACTTCTATTTCTCATATTGGTAAAACCTGTGTCATATATTAATCCATTCAGCCTATTGTTTTTTGTATTGCTACATCATAACGTCTGTTAACATGTGTTACCATAAACCCTTTCCAAATCTCAAACGAATAAAACAGGATGTGGAAACTACAAAGACAGAGCCACTTTCGCCAAGTGGTGCTCTACCTCCAGGTCCGCGAATTTTTTACCAAAACATGAGTTGTTCAATTATTTTCTTTTTGTGCTTAAAAGCGAAAGAGGAGAATACCAGGCTCCCATATGGCCATTTTTTCTGTCCCAACCATGTCGGCTGCCAATGGTACAGGGTTTGCACTTGATAGTTGGTATCTTGAGTTTGCCTGATGTAATTCTTCAGATTTACACTATGTAGCCTATCATAAAAAGCATAATTTCCAAATTAGCTTGTTAAATGCCACTATCGAATGATGAAATCATTCCCATGTCAACATTTCATTATATAGTTAATGAGCAAAATAAGAATCTGAACATTTTGTTAACAGTGGCTCACTCTATAAAGGCTGCCTCTGCCTCTGTGTGCTGAGTCTGCCTCGGATAAAGCTCCTGAAGAGGGAGTAGAGATACCGTCAAAGGTTATCCGAACTATGTATAATTTATAATTCGTATGTAAAAGTATGGAACAATCGGAAAACGACGATTTATAAATAGTGGAACATTCGGACGACTCGTTCAATTTTCTCATATTATTTCAGCAAAATTGACTGAAGGTTTCCGTTAGCAGCAAAGAGCAATAGCATACCCCCTAGTCCTATTAATAAGCCTTAACATTTTTCCTTTGTCGAGAATGTCAGGCCTTATCATATCCGCCATTCTTTCTATTGCACTTCTGCAAGCGGAAAATAGTGGAGGTTAAGCCCTCAAACTAAAATCTCTGAAATGGAAAATAAGATCTAAAAATGATGTGGATAGACAGATAAATTGACTGTTTTTCACTTCAGTATAATTTTAAGATAAAATTTTACCTTGTTTTATTTACATACATGTAAATCCAATCGAAATTTTCAACAACCATAAACAAAAGCAATTTGGTGGACTCGCTTGCCAACTGAAATGAAAACACGTTTCAAAAGCATAATTCAGTCGACAAACAATATTTTAGTTACATATAGTTTTTTTTATAAACATTATGAAGTTACTTTCCATTGTTTATGCCACCCTTTACCTTGAATAGGTACAAAATGTACTTTGAATGATTTTACATTTTCTACACAGAACAATCGCAACCAGCTTGGACTAAACTCCGCCCTTCAGTTGCTTAAAAGCTTCGCTCTTAAAACACTTTAAATATCTTGAAATATGTTACGAAATCTTAGGATATCTTTAAAGATTCGCTCTTAAGATCGCGTTTTAAATCTAAATTCGCACTATGCAGACTTATCATAATAGCTTCTGTTATAGAAATTGCACCAGGGCATTAACCCCATTATGAGTTTAGGATTTGAAGTTTATGAAAGACATCCTATGCTTGTAAAATGGCCTACATTTGAACGTGTTTTCAAATGTCTGTAACCCAAAACCGTTAATCTATTTTCGTAACCGAAATCCGAGACATGCAAAAACACAAAAGAGCACAAATACCTTTACATGTAATAAGGCTTACCCGTCTTGTCCTAACATTACCGCTTACAACGCGTTTTGTAATAAACCTGCAAAATGTAATAAGTATTACAAAACGCGTTGCGATGACATGAATTGTAATAAAACTATGCACAACGCGTTATGTAATAAAGTTGCAATATGTAATAACCTTTTTTACCGACCTATAATTTCGTTCAAAACTGGATGCCGTTGATAAAGAAGAATTGTGGTAAGCATGAAAAAGGCAATTTCGACATCATTTTCCAGGCAAATATTGTAAGATCATTGTGAGAATATGGAATTTTGAAATCGATAAATGAATTTTTTTTATCAAATTTCTTACTGTATATGGATTCAAATAAGGTACTTTTTATCTTCACCATACAAGAAAATGATTATGAAAAAGTTGAAAAAAGGTTTATTACAAAACGCGTTGCGATGACATAAAATGTAATAAAATTATGTACAACGCGTTATGTAATAAAGTTGCAATATGTAGGGGAGACCGGGGCTATTTCGGCCCCGGGGCAAGTTCGGCTAGTGGCTCTTTTGACCCTGTCGACAGAGATAGAGAGCTCGGATCCGGATTTTAATGTCACTCATGACGAAAGCTTTTCGCAGAAGGTTTTTGGTCGAATTAAATACAAAAACATAGAATTTAGAACACGATTCTGATTTTTAGACACTTTCAGTATTTTCCACATTTATGTAAATTTTGATATATAGTAATATGCGCCAGGATTCAGATTTCATTTTTGTATATTTATGAAGACAATTAAGTCCTCTTTCATATTAAAACTAAAGATGAAGTGTTCATGTTATCTAAAAGAAGATATGGCGTGATGTTAACACCAGGTCTGTCTGGGGCTAGTTCGGCCTTTGGGTTTGGGGCAAGTTCGGCCACCACCAAACTTGCCCATGAATAAAAAGAATAATCGCTGTTAGAATTGCCATTTCTTGACGACTCCGAATATATCAATTGTTCAGACCTAGCTCTAACAGAAATGTAAAAAATGGACAAATTCAAAATCACAGGCCGAACTTGCCCCAGCCTCTACTTGTTATCCCGAATGTCCCCTTACTCACGATGATTTGACTGTTATAACAATGCTTTTTCAATTTATACCTTCATTTGGAAGTCGTATACATATTTCTTTAAATTTAAACAGTCTAAAAATCAAATATAAGGATTTATAGGTCTGTGCATACCTTGCCCCAAGGGTGGGCCGAACTTGCCCCATGTATGGGGCAAGTTCGGCCACCACGATCAAAACTCTAAAATTTGAAATTCTCTTTATTGAAAAGAAAAATATAAAAAGGACAGACGCTGTTTAAAAGGCTTTCGCCTGTCGAACTTAAATATATTAATCACGCCCAAATAACTTTCATATAATTCAAAATGTGAGCAATCGAAATTAGGGGGCCGAAATAGCCCCGGTCTCCCCTAATAACTCCTTTCACTGACCCATAAACTCGTTCAGTACTTGATGTCGTTGATTAAGAGGGATTGTGGTAAGCAAGAAAATGGCAACTTCGATATCATTTTCTAGGCAAATACTGTTTAAAAAGTTTATTACATAACGCGTTGTATATAATTTTGTTACATTTCACGTCATTGCAACGCATTTTGTAATAACTTTTTTCAACTTTTTCAAAGTCTTTTTCTTGCATGATAATGATAAAAAATAACTGTTTTGAATCAATATAGTACTTAAGGTATTTGATAAAAAGGAGGCACTAGTTGATATCAAAATTCCATATTCTCACAATAATTTTACAATATTTACCTAGAAAATGATATCGAAATTGCCTTTTTCTTGCTTACAACAATCCTTCTTAATCAACGGCATCAAGTTCTGAACGAATTTATGTGTCGGATAAAAGAGTTATTACATATTGCAAGTTTATTACATATCGTGTTGTACATAATTTTATTACATTTCATGTCATCGCAACGCGTTTTGTAATACTTATTACACTTTGCAGGTTTATTACAAAACGCGTTGTAACACCGCTTTCCTAAATATAACCTAATTGTTTTTTCGTCCCTGTTGAAAATAGGACTTTAGGGAAACACCGAGACAAAGAAGAAGTTAATGCTTATCGTCAGTTTTACCTTCCCCCAATGTGTTCTATGCTATATAACATAACCATTTTCTACTTGAAACAGAAAACGTCTTGTGGTCTGCAACTTCTGTCAAATTGGACATCTAGATCTTTTGAGAAAAAGGTTCTGCTTATGATAGGTATCCAACCCCTCAAAAGCACCAAAGAGCCAAGGGCGAAATTTGAAAAGTGCCAATAATTCATAAACTGTGTTGCATTTCCATTCCAAATACAAGCACCAGCATTTGGTATGGTTTAGAAATTAGAATTAATGCATACTTATGGAAATATATGACATAAATGTTCAAAATTACCTCCCTTGCATATGAATATAGAGTAAAAATCTGTAAATTATTTTTTTCTTGAAGCATAATCTTGAAATCTGGCACGGTGAATCATCTCATGTGAAGTGTATCCACAAGTGTGTATTGTTTGATGCATTTCGTATGGCTACTAAGTGGTGATTTTTCAGGGTCCGTAAACCATAAAGGGTCAGGAAAACAACGGCATCCGGTTTTTCCTTTTTTCCTCTTGATGTTTATACACCTATACTTTCACAACGGCACCAACATGATTCTTGCTTTTAGACATTTATTTGTACATGGTTGTTCAAATATTTGATGATCACACTGATTATATACGTTTGATCCGGCCTATTGTTTATGTTGTGTTTTCCGACATATTAGCGGTAATTCGTCGGTATTGTTGCAAAACATTACAACTACAGCGTGAATCAATCTGTAGCTACGAGGTTTTATGACAAAACATTTTACAATCGCACATTGTTTCAATTTGAAATATGCTCATGCTCGTGCCGCACGTTTTTTCTCTTCTATCAACCAAGGTATCGAGAAGTAAACTCGTCGAATAACCTCTTTACTTAGCCACACCCTGTCAGGTGAATAAAAACGGAATATATCCTGTCTATAGTATATGTAGGCCTAAATTTTAAGAAAAATGGACAGTACTCAGATGGAGTTGTAATAATGTCTCTAGACCTAGAGACTGAATATGCCAAACAGGACGAAGAGCAATTGCATTCAGTTTAAGGTAGCCCATCCCTAATGAGTGTCGCGTGACGTCGGAATTATTCGGTCAATGTCGGAAACATTCGGCGGTGGAAATTTCCACCGCCGAATATTTACGACCACGCCCGAATATGTTCGGATACGTAACGACGGAGCTCGAAAAAATCTTAAAATGGCCACGTTGCGGGTATTCTGCCTTAAGAGGCAGTCCACTCATTCTTTTGCAACTATCAAATTTTGGGTAAATGAATTCCAGAGATGCAGAGGGCACCACGCAGATAAAATTTTGGTTTATTTTAGGGTGTACAGGTATGAATATGTATAAGTTGTTACTATAAATAGTCACATATACCTCCTGTCTCCCCTATTACATGTATCCGTTATAGGTCTATTCCCTCATTAGTAAAATATTTTGAATCGTTTATATATGGAACAATAGTGTGAGTTGGTAGATGTTTATGTTGAAAACTAGAGCAGATTATATCCAAATATCTGGTTCTTTCAATACAAGGCTCACAAGTAACGAACGGTACCATTTTGGCAGCATTTTTACGTATAATTTTAATTTTGCTGATTCTGGATTGCTTACAAATACACTTTCCATGGTCTTGCTAAAGGATATGGGTAGGGGATAAACGATTGGGTCGGTAATTTTTGGACCACATTCTGACCGACATTATATTCAATGTGACAATGATTTTAAAAATCTCAAGTTCTATTTACTCAACCAAGCACGTATTGACTGTACACTCCTCAAAAGTTCTAATTGGCCACTTTTTAAACTCGTTTTACTAGAAAATGACTGAAACATAAAAACTGAAATTTTTTAAAACAGTTGTTTATCTATTTAATATTGACGGCGAGATTTGACCCGGCAGAGCAGACCAAGCGGAAAGGTCAACAGACTTATCGTCAAGGGGTGATAGGTGTGCCAGAACCCTCGTGATTTGCCGAACACTTCGCATGCTTCGCTATTTACAGCTAACAATCATATTATTCAACGACTTAACAGTATTTGCACGTGCATACATTTGTCGCGTCATCTTAAAATGGTAATTGGTTAACTGAATATGCAAAATGCCGATCCTGGTCAGCCTGTGCCATCTGTACGGTATGACCAGGATGTGAACTGTATTTAAATATTTTCATTTTTTGGAGATTACGCCTATTTTAATGATTAGCTTTACTGAAAATTTCGATCCAAACGGACCACGGTAGCTTAACACTTTTATTTGACTTGATAAGATAAAATCTTATTTTCACATGGCGGCACAATGTTGTATAACGGATACAGTGCACGCTTTTTCGTAAATTAACTACGGACCATTCCCATCTAAACTGGACAATAAACTTGTCCACTTTTGTGAACAGTTAAGGTCACTCTGCCGGGTCAATTATTTTCCTCTATAAAGATTTCGAATAAGTAAATTATAACGCCGATTGTTTTGTTTTGCATAAGTTATTGGTGAAAAACGCATTTTGGTCAAATGTGCACGAACAGCACGTGCGCTATTCAAAACTCGTAAATGTTAGATACATCATGTCCTAAACAGCCTAGAACATGGAAAAAACAGCAAACATTACCAAAACCAATTAACGCGGTTATGCTAGAGAGCTTGGAATGATCGAATTTGGCAGGTCAGTTATAGGGGTATGTTGTCATTAATTTATTTGACCATTCTTTAGTTAACATAACATAAATAATCTTCTTTTATGGTTTCTGGTGCCATTGGCAATAATTTTCATGTTCTTAGAATTTTTTATCCTCCCAATTCTGCCTAAAGAGGGATGTTCTAGGAATTTCCAAGAACTGGAAGTAGATATGTAAATATGACGCTTACAAAGCCGATGAACATCGGATACCCTTTCGGCCCTTTAGATTGTTAGACTCAATTGTAATCTACATGAAAAAGTTATCAGCGCAATTTGTACGACCGGGGGCAAAATTACCCATTTTGCATCCATTTCCAGGCATATCTGGAAACCATTCTTGTCAACAATGTCATTCATGTGTCATTAATTGATAGGTAATCGCCGCATATTGACATTAAACCACATTCAAACGCGTTCATTATCATTTAAAAGTTAATTTTTAGCCCCATTACGCACAATGGGTTGGATTAAAGAGATTTCAGACAACCTTTTATAACGCAACATTTTGGACGATCTGTATCATGTTGTTACTCACGAATGGAGAAAAATATCAAGGAAATACACATTTGTCTGTGAAATAATCATTAGAAAGCAATGACAAGCCATGATGGATTTTGCCTGGAAAAAATAAGTAATATGCCTCTGTTTGTGACTTTTCATTTGTGGGGGTGCTTTTCTGATGCCATTGTTTTGATAGTGTTTTGTTATAAGAAGCTATTGAAATTTTGTGTAAATTATGAGAAATGAATATGTCAGCTGGTAAGATTAAAATGAATATGTTTTGAACAAAGTTGTAGTCTGTACTTCCCAAAATATGAGGTGGCCAATTAGAACTTTTGAGTAGTGTATAGACGGCGATAATTGACCCGGCAGAGTTAGCCATGCGGAAAGGTCAACAGACTTTTGGCGCAGGGGAGATAGGTGTTTCGGAAGTTATCGTGAGTTGCCGAACTCTACATGCTTTGCTATTTAAAGATGATTGGCTATTGGACACTCTGGTAGTAACGAAAGCTCCGGTAGCGCAATAGGGTAGACACTACGGACATGAAAATATCACTTGGAAAATTCGGGTTCGAAACCCGAGAGTGACCTTTTTATACTGGCTTCTTTTCAACTATACATTTGTATTTTCTCCTTTTCAAATATGCTTGTTATGCATTTATTATATTTTGTGGTTGTTTTAGTGAATACTTTGTACTTTTAAATAATGTGTTATAGATGTACATTTTTTTTTTTAAAGTTTAATAAACCCGTATATTTTTAACAATAAAATACATTTTAATTCCAATTTATACATGTATATCCTACTATCAAAACGACAAGAATTTAATTCTGGTCCAACTGTAGGTCTACATCCACATGGACTTATCTGTTCCAATAATGTTTCCTAGCTATTATGACTCACAGTCGTTTCATTTATGTAAAAGACTATATAGCTTTCAAAAGGCACAAAGACAAATGCATAGATATAGCACAGAAACACGACAAGAAAAGGAAAATTATTGATAATCAACATTTTCCTCTTTACTATGAAATACATGTATATGTACATGTCTTCTCCTTCACTAGCCGTGTCTGTCGTGTCATCGCTGTCAGCCCATATAAAAGTGTTGATAACTATGTTTGCCAATCAATAACTTTATTATAATGTCGTATTTAAAAGACCAATAACATCAAGCAAATAACCAAACTTGTTCCGCCTTGTTTCTTAAATTCTTTTAGATCCTTTGAAACTTTTATGAAAACATACTCATGAAAAAGTGTAAAAAATGTTTTGTCGCGTGATTCCTCGTCGTGATTCATCTTTGATGAAAATTTTGACCTAAATAGATTGGCAGATGCTGAAAGTTTCAGATAAAACTATTATTATTTTCATATGGCGCAACACGTATGGGACTCGTCATGCTAACAGGTACCGTGTGGATTGTCAGTAGAATCTATGTTTGAATTACAGACCAGCATTAATATGTGGACAGATTAGGAAAACGAACAGAATACTTCGTATATAGTAAAAAGAAACTGTCATTATCAAGAAAATTACCTTACGGCGAAACGTGTCGATCCTAATATACGGACCCGTGTCGATACTCCACGCACTACCTGGAAGGTCCCTTTAAGCGTGACTAGTCATATATTTTGAGAAAACATATTCCTTTTATATATGATAAGGGAAATGATTATTAAAATTATGACCAAACTCCGCAACAACTGTGAAATGAGTGAACTTTGAGTGCATTAAATGAAAAATAGAGGGAAATCATGATACAAAGGAAATGAAAAATAATAAATAATAAAATAAATACAAAAGAAACACGTTATTTTATCATAATTTTCCTTCTTTAAAGCAAACAAAATATGGAATAAAAAGCGAAGGATCAATGTAAAAGAACTGTCACGGTGTATGCGTTTACGGAAACTAACGACGAAAAAATCCGAAACTTGCTAAGGCTACAAAATTGAAAAATAAACTATTCGACCTTTGTATACAGTTAGGTTTGCTCTGTCGGGTCAATTATCGCCGTCTATACGTTCAGGTAAGTCACGATCATCGGGTTTCAACACTGCCATAATTATACAATTCAATGTAAATAAGAATTTATTATTGTGCAAATCGTAGCTAAGTCAAGTCATATCTGATTGAACTTATCTGGATGTCTAGTATTGTTTATTTCAAAACGTGGATACAATTAGTCATATCCGTATCGGTTCCTGATGATAATCTGTTTTTTGTTTGTTATATATTTTATTTTGTCATATTTCATTTAATTCGAGAAACATCAAGAGAAACAATCACTGACAATAACTGACTTGCCCGTTAGACAACAATGTGAGTCGGGTTTATATGCCGTAACCCTTTCCCAAATAACAAATTTTAGTGTGGTAAAATTCAAAAGCTGCTGCATAGATCTACAACCAAGTGGATGTAAATAAAGGTTAGATGTGTGTACAATTTAGCTCAGAAAATATTGATGCAAAAGGAAAAAGAGCTTATTATCAGCACTTTCTTCTTCTGCCTTGAGCAGTGTATTCCAAAGCGTCATCTAGGGGCGGAAGTGGTGCAGTCGTAACGCGCTAGACTTAAAACATAGGGGTCGCTGGTTGGATCCCCCGCCTCTCCAGTCTTTCGGATGAGGCTCTAAACCGAGATTTAGTTTCCATATGACATTAGTAGTTGAGCGGGACGCAAAACTCCATTCTATCCAATCCAAAGCGTCGTCTATTATTGACGCCAAAACCATGTCCTGTTTGGGAAAGGGTTAACCATTCACATGCTGTTCTTGTCAATTGGAATTTGGCGAAAAAAGGAGTCATCAAAAAGATTGCTGGTTATGTCCCATATAAGCTGCGCCATTCGCCCTGTGTGCCACGACAAACCATTGTTATAATTAGTCCTTCATGGTATGACATGATTGTATCTGCATGTATCCAGGGGTGGTCAGGGGCCTGACCCCCCCCCCTGAAATTGGCGAAAAAAGGGTTAAAGATCGGACCCCCCCCCCTCCTAGGAAAATACCTGGATCCGCGCTTGCGGAAACTTTGCCGATCATGTACATTTGTAACCATAAAAACCACATGTACGTGTTTTTTAATTAACTTATGCATAGCCACAATGTATGTCACATTCCTCATAACGTCGATGTAAATGCAAAACCTCGTATGTTGATTTTTGCGATGTTCAAAGTACAAACGTGTGTGCCCAGTTTAGACAATTCGCGCAGGTTTTGAGATATGTTTACTGATCAGTATTATTGACATATAATTCGTGAACAATATGTCCAAATTTCAAGCAAAACATTTCAGTTTTCGAAAAGTTAGCACACTTTTTCCCTCCCCTTTAAAATGTTTCATAAACGAGATACTCATAAACGAGATACGAGGTTTTGCATTTACAACGATGATAAAACTTCTTTGATGTATTAATATTATATTTAAAACAATTTTCACAAAGCGATAATGACCTAAATGTTTCAGACCTACCGTTATTAAATTTATATATAATGACAGTGTTCGTGTAAATTTTGTCTTCCATATAGGGAATCCAGGGGGGGGGGGTAACTTAGCCAGCTTGATGAACAGTATACTTTGAAAATTACATACGTCTGCTCCAAAAAGACGGTGCGTGTAATTACATAAAAATCCAACTTAGATATAATACGGGCGAAAAGGTCGCGGAGCGGCATTGAGCCTGTCTATATGGCGTACCAAATGGGTCAAAAGTCTATCCAGAGCGTGCACGCAAAAAATATACGCGTCGACGCGTAAATTTTATGCGTCGACGCGTAAATTTACGCGAGCAATTGAAAATTTATGCGTCGACGCTTAAATTTTCGACTGCTAGCGTAAATATACGCGTCGACGCGAATTTCATCTATTAACCAATCAGATCCTTCGTTTCGTCCATCAATTTCATGGTATAAAGGGAAAGGTTTCTACGCGTCGACGCATAAAATTTACGCGAGCAGTTGAAAATATATGCGTCGACGCGTATATTTTATGCGTACACGCTCTATATAGACTTTTGACCCATTTAGTACGTCATATGTCTATAGGTCACACGTACGCAGTTCAAGTCTGAAAACCTCAATGTTATGTAATTTAACCGGAAGATAGAAATGTCCGACATTTTGCGGAAATTGTGTATGCCTTTAACGATAATCACATAAGCATAAGAAGCAATCCGAAACTGAAACCGGGCGGGGGTGGGGAAGATGCATTTGGAACACCCAGATAATTCCATCAAAGATCGAATCATCGACTCGGTTCAGTATGCGTATGAAGAAATGTTAAAAAACCGCATTTCTTAGCCGGAAATTATTACGCTTCATAAAGTTGTTTTCGAGGTCATTTAAATGAACAACCATGGCTGCTTACGGGACTTGCAGGGTGAAATGATTCTAAAAAGAGAGGACACTTGTACTGCATACAATGCATTTCAGTAACATTGTCGCTTTATTGTTGACATTAGTTACGGACAAACGTTTTCTGTTGTTGTTCTATTATGATTATTCTATTCATGATCTGAAAGTAGATCCAAGACTTACATCCAAGGTATGATTCGACAGAATTGTCTGTGGTGTTCCAAATGTGGCAAGATATTGAGATTAGTTTACTGTTATGTGACGTCAAACATGCGGTTATGACTTCAACGTTTTTTTTCTGCGTTCCCGGGGCGTTGACGTTCTCGAGCATTATCTTTTAGGTGACGCTTAAATGCGATCTCATTTAAGTAACGGTTATGGCGTCAACGTTTATTTTTCTGCGTTTCCGAGACGTGTGTGTGTTCTCGCGCATTATCAGACGTTGTGTAAGCTTTTTCAAATAACCTTACATCAGGCTTGGGCCAAAGCAGATACCGTCGGACATGAATTACCTATCTTACATTACATGCAAATTCATTTAGACAATACACGTACCTTTGTCATATAGAAACGTCGATTTGCGATGATATAAAATACTCTCGCAGAGGCAAATGTGTTTCATGAATTGATCTTGTTTAACTCAGTTGTACATGTATTTTGCCAGTTTGTAATCCAGTTTTTCAAAGTGTCAGAAAGGACAACAAGGTAGATCTAGACCGATTGTTGTTTTTCATTGGTAGAGGATTTAAGCGGATATTTTTTCGCTCGTATTTAGGCTTTGCATACCTTCATATTATAATGATAAAAATGACCCAAGTTCTCTACTATTTTTCAGAGGCCCCTGTATGGTACAACAATGCATTTGACACGACCGAGTACATCGATCCCCGGCCAGAGCTTCTAACACAACCAGTGGCATTGTTTAGAGATCCCTTCCGTAAAGGCAAACATAAAATAGTGCTTTGTGAACTGATGTATCCTAAGGATAAGAAGCCAGTTCGTAAGTCTATTGAATTAAATTAACTATTTTACAAAAAAATGTTTACCGTGATTTTATTTCAAGGAGACAAACTCAATGCTAGTTAAAAATTCTTTTTGTGTACGTTTAGCACAGAAAAAAATCAGACAATATTAGGAAATGTTGCTCAAATCGGGTTGATATAGTTGTTTTCTCGTCAGTATAAGATGCTATTCGACCCCTTACCAGGTGACATTTTTGACAAGTCCAAATTCAAATATGTTGTAGATGACGTTTTTTGTCATTCTTGTTAGAAAACATAGTGGGCAATGAAAAAAATCTCCATTTACCGTAGCCTTTTACATGGGTGATAAACGGAGAAACTAGCTCCAACAGAGGCAACGGCATTTTGTTGCCTCATGGCATCCGGCTTCTTCCGAGGTA
The DNA here is from genome assembly GCA_963680895.1 of Fragum sueziense. NCBI lineage: Eukaryota > Metazoa > Mollusca > Bivalvia > Cardiida > Cardiidae > Fragum > Fragum sueziense. The sequence continues at coordinate 55,691,323 of OY804593.1, forward strand.
GTTGCATAGAGCGAAAATCTGTAAACAAAGGTAGGTCACGAACACATTTTTCTAAATTATTTCTTTTATTAAAAAACGTGTTTTTGAGAAATCCGCCGATGCTGTAATATGAAGTTTGTTGTGCACGAGAATATACTGTGTTAGTAGCAGGGTTTTAATGCAGTCATTGAAAAACATTTCAAAATCGAAAGTAAAAACTACTGAATTTTAATACAGGAGTTTACCTACCATTCCTCCGTAAACATAGCCTTATAATACTAACGGAAAAAAGTAACTGTGTGCATTTCTTTTCAACATAAAATTTCAAATACATAAGGTAGATTAACTAAATTTTACAATTTGGAAAACAAATTTTTTAACCATTAATTTTCAATGATTATCAGTTTACTACCCTACTCGTTATCACCGTAACAAGCTCTGAAAAAGGGCAAGGGTAAACTTCAAGTTCACAAGCCATTCGTGCGTGAACACTATTGGTATCTATAATGCTCTGCAGCAACGAGACAACTAAACTGCCACAAACGGCTCGTTAAGGGTTCTTCTTGAAATGCTGACCAATACCAGTGCCATCTAGTCATGCGCTGACGTTGAATAATGCATGAATTCATATAACGTTCCCCAACGCGGTTAGGGATGCGAGGTCGACCATCGGACTGATAAGATGTAAAAGAGGTGCACCAATAAGCAATACCTTGTTCGAATCGACCTTACGAAAGGGTTGATGTTGTCTAAGCCATTAAAGACGATCTTGGCGACGACGTCGAAGCAGGATTAGACAAATCGTAAGACGTCTAAGACGGATGTAGCGCTCCATTAATCGATCTCTTACAGGCCTTCTCCTAGTAGAACTAAATTCAGACATCTACCTAGCTGTAACTTTTGCCGCTTACAATCGATTTCACTGGTGGTTGTTCCGATTATGGTTGACTTGTCGGAATGACGTCAGACGTCGACGTCTCGAATGTGGCAAGTTGTGGGTGCTTCTAAATTGCTGAAATTGTCACAGAAGTGCCTATATGATGATCCTAGGCAAACCAAAGCGCTTGGCGACCTATTGCTTGGGCATTAGGGGGATACTGTCTAAAGCATGCATTTTTAAAGTGCATCTTTGGATAAACGTATCACGTAGTTTTCTGCATGATTGAACAAATTTACATGTTTTTCTCAACAATAAGAAAGTTTAATACAGAGTCGGTATACAAACAAATTTCAACCTGACCTAGGAATAACACAGTTTAACAAAACACTCAAACAAAACAGGCGTTAACGTCGAACGTCCGTTCATGAGCAGTTGGTGGCATTCGACATTTCGTTAACAAGAGTATCTTATGGACAATTGCGAGATATATTTCTTGTCAGTATGTCGTATATTTATATAACAATTAAGAAAAAAAGCATGCACAGTTACTTTTTTTCCCATTAGTATATATCGATAAAACATCTACATACCTTACATGCTCAAAGTAAAATGAAACATCACAGAATAGGGAACGATTTTATCCTGTAATCTGTGACGTAATTTCGGACTTGTGAACAAATAGTATTTTGTAGGTGTTGTTATAAAATCTCGTTACTACGGCTTGAATCAAGCCGTAGTTACGAGATTTTATAACAACACCCACGGTTTATCAAAACATAACGGTAAATTAAGTCTATTTTAAGCACAAAATCCATTGCCATTGGTATGTTTGTTGTTCGTAATAATAGAAATATGGCAAAATTCTGGCGAGAGCAGTTTTTACTTTCGATTTTGAAATGTTTTTCAATGGATTTATTAAAACCCTATTTACTAATTCCGTATATTCTCAACGAACTTCGACTACACTGAACAGATGTTCTAAACCGCCACCTTTTAGAACATATTTTTTGGTATAAATGAAAAAAGAAAAGCTCAATTGAAACAATATTTTGCACATTTAATTTTGTGATCACTAGCTATCGATTTAACGCGATAAAGTCGAAATTAAAGCAACAACATTTTGTGTGTAGAGATTTTTATATAAAACCAGTTTTTGCACGTGGTGCACGATGTGATGAGTTAAATCACACAACTACTTCTCAAGCATTAGTTCATATTGATCCGACATGCCGATTTTACAAAGAAAAATCAACTCACTGGGCCGGATGTCCTTAAGTGATATGGGTCGAACTGTGGGGCTTATCGAAACCGACGTCAATATGAATAAGCAATGTACCATTTTAAGTGATATGTGCATGTTTCAAAAGGTTGATCATGATACTGCTAAATGCATTAACTGTTTTCCGATTGCCTTCTGTTTTGCGAATGTTATGGACCCCAAATCGTGTCAAAGTGTACCAAAGAGCATGGCCCTTAGAGTCCACCATACACAACATTACTAGTTCACATGTACATTTTCTGAGAGATGACTTGTCTCTTTCACACATTTAGCATGTCAGTAATGGCTGTTTGACGCGTGTGTGCTAATAGAGGGGATTTAAATTTATGTTTTCACACTGCATTTTAGCGTTCTTTTAGCACGCATAATATTCCATAGAAAACGATAAAGCATTCTAAAGTGAAGATATGCCGACATTGCTGTTAAATACATCGGTTGTGTTTCTATTGCTTCTTTATAACCAGTTATATGGCCCCAAAACCCATTTTAAAGTACACCACAGATCATGACCCGTACAGTCTACCATACAAATTATTATCATTCCACATGTACCTTTCTTGAAGAAAGACATGACTTATGAATCAGTAATGCATATCAGTAATGGATCCTTGACGTCTGTATGCTTCTCAGGAGGATACAAAGTTGTGTTTACAAACTGATTTGTTTGTAATTTTTAATAGCATGTATTGTATTCCGTAGAACACCATCAAAGCATTTAAAAGAGAAGACTGGTCGACATTTTTGTTAACTGTCAACAAACATTATCCAGATTTAATGCACAGATGAATTCAAATCGGAGAAATGCTCTAAAGTAATCACAAGACATTACAAAAAGTTTTTGGCAAAAATACTAGGAAACCGGAAGTGTTGCAGACTTACCTAGGCTACTGAGACGTCTAGAATGACACCTTAGAATTTCCCATGTAGCTATAACTGAATGAGGGCTCGTTGTCAAGCAGAGTTATTGACACAGAGCGAAGTCACATCCCATGCTTACAGTTTACCTTTCAGATGTGAAAATGTAGACGTGACAGTGACCCTTTTCAATTTGCAATTAAGTCATGTTATTGTCGAAGGGCATTGATGAAATTGTGGCATCGTCTGTGGAAATGGTTAATCTTTTTTATTTGAAAATTTCAAGCCCCTATCCAAAAAATTATTGCAGTTATACAAAGTTACATGCCGTGGCGGTTTAGAAGATCTGTTCAGTGTATTTCGTCAAAATACAGCATCGCCGGATTTTTCAAAAACTCGTTATAAAAGAAATAATTTTAGAAAAATATTTTCTTGACCCACAGATTTTCGCTCTATGCAACTACCTCGGTAAAGCCGGGTGTCACGAGGCAGCAAAATATCGTTGACTCTTGTTAGAGATAGTTTCTCCGTTTACCACCCGTTTTTTGTTGGCGTCAACAAGCGTCATATTCAATGTGTGGGAATGTGTAAAGATAAATCTTTTTATGACACCGTGATACCTGAATGTAAATTATGTAACACAAAACGTGAACATGTCGAGACAAATGTGATTTAGGTTTGAATCAAACCATATGCACTACGAAAATATCAGTTATAACCTAGTGATATCAGGTCAAGGTTTATTCTTTCTCTCTTCTCCTTAAACGATACATGTACGCGATTCTTTTAAATAATGGATACCACGTATAAGTATTTTTACACAGCCTTCCATGACAACAAATACAGACCGATCCATTTCAAGGGTAGATACAAGTTTCGAGACACCGGTTAGGAGTAGAAAATGATGGTCACTAGGTTTTTCTATTCGTTTATTCACTCTTTGTTGCTTTCCAAAGAGTTGCTTTTAGGGATGCAAATGAGTAAAGATCTACATCTTATTATTATAATATTGTTTAATCGACGGCCTTATCAAAATCCTTTCTAACGTAAGGTATTTTTTAGAGTCGCTTTTCAAATGTTGTCTTTAGATCTAAGAAACTGTATATTTGCTTCCACTGTATTCCCCTGCAATGTCTTTGTTTGCAAATCTAGAAAGACATCTAGCATAATTATTATAATCATAATGTAGTGGGAGACAACAATTCGTAAAGACAGTACGGAATTTTTTAGTTACGAGGATTCAATCCGACACGGACCATGATCGACAACTCTTCTTACCCCTGTTTATTCCTAAGTAAGAGTAACCTTTCTTTACTACTATCGCAGACACAAATTATTTTACTGAATATAGAACTGTCAGATTCACAAATGACAAATATTCCGATATTCAATATTGATGCAGATGACAAAACCAACTTTGAAATTATTGTAAACCGACATGTTTGAGTCCAATTAAAAAAATACCCATATATGACCCATCATTACACACTCTTGTAAATACACTTCAAATAAGTTGATTCACCGTGCCGGATTTCAAGATTATGCTTTAAGAAGAAAATAATTTACAAATATCTTTTAACTCTATATTCATATACAAGGGAGGTAATTTATAACATTCTGTCAAATATTTCAATACATATGCATTAATTTCAAATTCTAAACCGTTCAACATGCTTATGTTTGTTTTTGAAATGGAAATATAACAAAGTTTAGGATTTACTGGCACTTGATTATCAGCATTTTTTCTCTTTTGCCTGCATATTTTCTGAGCTTAATCATGCACAAAGTCTATCTCTATCAACATTTATTTTGTCGTCTGCAGCAGACTGCTCTGATTTTTTGTTTGGTAATGGGTTAATGTGTATTCTCCAGCTATCAATACCCGAGCCCATCTCCGGACGTTGACGGAAAGAGCCGATGTGAGTGCTGATAAGCCATGGTGTGGCTGGGAACAAGAATTCTTTATAACGGACGATGACGGAGTACCAATAGGCTGGGACTTTAACCCCACATTTGTGGACAATTGTAAGTAGCATTTCGTCGCTTGACAAAAACACATCGTAACTGCAGCTTGTTTTAAGCTGCAGTTACGATTTTTTTGTTGACAAGCAGCGACTTGCGGTATGCTGACAGCCTGGCAATATACACGGTATGACGTACATGGCTTCTAAATAAGTATTCTCGCAAACAATAGTTGGTTTTGAGTTCATAAGAGGGAAACGCGTGGTAAAACCAAGATATTATGTCAGTTTGAGAACATTTGAGAAAAGGGATTCAAATCCCTTTTCACGTATGTTCTCAGCTTTGCAGGACATTTGACTGGTCCTTGTTGTTTCTTTTATAAATCGGAGAGCGTGGTGCGTGCTTTAATAGGTCTTTCAATATGACGAACACAATATTGAAATGAAAAAAAAGTGTGAGTAAAATAAACAATAAAAAGTTTCGTCGAAACCAACTTTGAAATAACAATCAGCATGTATATTTGAGGGCGATATGCCGCTGTTGATGCTGGTAACCATGCGGGATTTGTACGGTCACTTGCAAAACGGGCTATATTCAGGTTGATCTGTGCCTTTTCCCGAAATCCATACTCATTTAGACCTATATGTCAGGGCGACATGATGTTGTAGATGTTGGTAACCATGTCGGGTTTGAATAGTCACTGATTGAATATTACATAAATACTAGTCTACATATAAACGAGCCAGGATCTGGAAAAACGTCCCTTAAGGCTTTTGAGACCAACATAGATCCAGATCAGCCTGTGCATACGCACAGTCTGATCAGGATCCATATTGTTCTCCAATAGCTTCTTCGTGACCTATAGTAACTTTAAGAGAGCAGCATTGATGCATATTCAACTCCATTTGACAACAGGTTGATCTTAAAACTCAATTTTGAAAAATGCTATAAAGGACGTTTTTCCAGATCCCGGCTCATTAATTTATTATTACAGTCGACACTCGTTATGTCGACATCGGATAAGTCGAATTTTCGCTTAAGTCGAAGTTCAAATATGGTCCCCTCCTCATCGATGGACAACTTTTTTTTCAAACAAAATAATTTCTAACTGAATATAGCCATTGAAATATAGTAGGTAAAGGATAGAAATTGCTCGAAACGAGCAATTTCTTTCCTTTTCCAACTATATTTCAATAATAATCGTATTTGATTAGTTTCACAAACGGTCAAATATCAACTTTATCGAAGCCAAACAAAATCGGATGAGTCGAATTCCGCATATGTCGAGGTATTTTGACGGCCCCTCCGACTTCGATATATATAGGTTGGTCTGGAACCATGTTGTCCTTAATTGATTTAAAATCTATATCTTAGGGCGACATGCTGCTGTTGATGTCGGTAACCATGCCGGATTTGAACGGTCACTCATTGAATATCACATGAGAGCATGTCTATATGCAGGACTGACGATATTTGGTACTAACAGAGAGGAATGTGCGGCACAGGTGAGATTTATGTTCCATTTGTGTTTCATATTGCACGTTGAAATAAATATATTTTACGACACACAATTAGGAAATAAGAAATACGGAAACACGATATTTAAACATAAATTTTATACTTTTCAATAAGTCTCAGATTACCAAGAAAAATATATTTTCTGAATTAATTCCATTCTAATTGTTCCTAAAATCTAATTTGCTGTCAAATGAATATTCATTGACAAAACTATAGTCTATATCTAATTTTAATTTCATCAACAATAATAACAACAACAAAGTATTAAGAAAAAAAAAAAAAAAAAGATCTGCGTAGACATAATGAGGAGAAACACTATCAAAGGCTCAGTGTTTTTTTCTTCACGTTTTAAGGTTGTATATTATGGAAGATAATGCAGGAGTTCTTTCAAAATATTTAATATTTCTAGTAAAAATAACAACAGGGCCAGGCGACTGCCTAGGTATTTCGGATCAGCTGGTTATATCACGGTAACTACTTATGAGGTGTGCAGAAATATACGATATGCATGTGAACTTCAAAATGATTATTTTTATTTCATTATTTATTCTAGTGGGAATACCAAACCGGGCCGGGTGACTGTCTAGACATGGCGGATCACTTAGTTATGTCTCGGTATCTTCTGATAAGGTGTGCAGAGATATACGGTGTACATGTGAACTATAAATATCGTCGCTTTTCAACGAATACCTCGTAACTGCAGCTTGTTTTAAGCTGCAGTTACGAGGTTTTCGTTGAAAGTCAGCAATATTTACTTTTTTTCCCGTTTTACTACAGTGGGAGTACCAAACCGGACCGGGTGACTGTCTAGATATGGCAGATCAGTTAGTTATGTCTCGGTATTTACTGATAAGGTGTGCAGAGATATACGGTGTCCACGTGAGCTTTAAAGCGAAAGTTGTGCCATCTAGTGGATGGTCTAATGGCTGCCATATGAACTTCAGTACGGAGAAAATGAGACAAGATGGTGGAATAAAGTGAGTTTCTAAGAATAATGAATTCTTACGGATAGGCATGCCATGAAATACCGGTATTGTTCTCGTATGCTCATAGATTTTAAATACATACAGATTAGAATAAGGTATTTCATCCATCATAAGATATGCCTATTTAACACTTCGTGCGACCTCGGGCGTCATCCGTGGCTAAAAATTGCTTTAACATCGTCTTTTTCGGGGGGCATCCGTGGCAACGTTGTCACAGATTAAACCAGAAGTTGCACGAAGTGTTTGTTAGTATTTCTAATGATGGATGGAATATCAAGAACAGCTTTCACAGTTGCATTCAAGGATACAAATTATTTTTAAAGGCCCATAACAATTTGAAGGCTGGGGGGATAGATCTTTATATTTTTTTCAAGCTGAGAATTTTGAGTATTATTCAGGGTATACGATTGAATAAATGCATTTTCATCTTCTAATAGGCACATTCTTAATTAATAATATGAGCATCAAGGACATCTTCTAAAACTCTTGAATTTTTAAAGAGACATTTCACGATCATTTTTACATAAATGTTACTTTTATTCTATCTGAAAGAGCATGTTTTGTTATGGAAATTCTGAAAATTTCAAATCAAAATATTGAACCGTTTACGAGAAATATATACTGTTGTGCTAAAATAAGACAAATTGGTGTGATTTATATAGAAATTGTCATTTCTGTCTCAACTTTAAAGGCGTATTTTTCCCTTATAAATAACAACTTCAAAAAACTGATATCATTTCTACTCATTACTTAGAATACACAATCTTTGCATCAAGACAAACTTTTATAAAATGAAATAAATGTGAAATGTAACTTTAATGGATATATTTAATTCAAATTTAACACACACCCCAACTCGAGAAAATATCACCCAATCTACATTTGCTTCACAAGGACATGTTTATGTTAGCGATTTGTTTTATTTCTAGGTACATAGAAGAAGCAATAACAAAAATATCCAACGTTCCACAGGAGAAAGTTCTACCATCGTACGACAGAAACAACGGCGAGGACAACAAAAAGAGACTCACAGGCTCGTTCTTCGCGCCGTCACTGGACAAGTTCTCGGCCGGCATAGCCGACAAGGCCGCCAATGTTCGAATCCCGCCGCAGGTAGCCGAGGCTGGGAATGGATATTTTGAAGAACGACGACCATGTGGGGATTGTGATCCCTATACAGTGATGACTACGTTTTTGAAAATGTTGTATACAAATGAGTTTGAATCGTAGCATTTATTATTTTTTTTTCTGGAACAATATAAAGGTTCAAATTGCATCTATATATCGCTGCTTTTCAACAAAAGCTTAAAATAAGCTGCATTTACGTGGCATTCGCTGACAAGCGAAGATATTAAATCATAAACTGCAAATTAACCAAGTTAACTGCCTGCGATAGTATAGTCATAAATTATTCGAATGATCCTACCCGAATATCATGCAATGAAAAGTCCTGCAATGTTCGAATCCCGCAGCAGGTCGCCGAGGCTTGGAAGAGATATTTTGAAGAACGTCGACCCTGTGGTGATTGTGATCCCTATACAGTTATGACGGCGTTTTTGAAAATGTTGTTCAAAATAAGTTTGAATCATATCATATCGTCATATTTCAACAAAAAACTCGTACTTGCAGCTTGTCTTCAGCTGCAGTTACTTTGTTTTGGTAGAAAACCAGCGATATGTGAATTTTCTATGTTGGAATAGTATACACTTACAATACATTTGAGTCAGGATATGGAAAAGGGTCTTTTATAGCACTTTAGGAATACATATTTGAGCCAGGATCTGGAAAACGTCCCTTATAGCATTTGAGAACAACATGGTTCCAAATCAGCCTGCGTATACACGCAGTCTGACCAGGAACCATGTTGATCTCAAATAGCTTCGTCATGTTCTGCAGCAACCATTTGAGAGTAACGTGGATGCTGGCTAGACTGCATCTAGGCACAGCCTGATCTTGAAACCTGGCTGTCTCAAATGCTATAAGGGACGTTTTTCCAGATCCTGACTCATTTCCAGATCAGCCTGTGGCCAAATGCAGTATAAATGAGTATCTATTCTGGTCACATAAAGTTGCTACTGCTATTGAAAATGCAATCAACTTTCACAGAACAAAATTGATCTGGATAAGACTGGCCGTATGCACAGACCAATCTTGATCCATGTTTTTCCTCAATGCCATAGGATACCCTTTTCCAGATCCAAGCTCATTTATATATGCAATTATTAATTGAAAATTAACCAAGTTAATTTAATCGCCTGCATTATTACAAGTCATAGCCTGTTTGACTGTTTTAGTCCATGTCGATGGCGTTTATATAAAAAAAAACAACAAAAACAAAACAAAACAAAACAAAAAAAAAAAAAAAAATACGAAAGAAGGATAGCTTTCAAAATACTACAATGAGACATACATTGTTTACATAAAAAGAGCACATTTTTCATTATTAATTATATAAATTAAAATCATGTTTAGCAATAATTTCAAACTTTGGCATTTAAATGAGATTTTTTTTAATCTTTTTGAAAATTAAAACTAGATTACATGCACATGTAGATTGCTTGAATATGGATGTGATTCGAATGTGTTTGTGCAATTGTCATGCATGCTTATTTCATTATCAATAATTCTATATTTAAACAGAGATCTGGAATAGGCTTCTTACGGCATTTTAGACCAATATAGTTCCAAATCAACCTGTAAATACACACAGTCTGATCGAGATCTTTGTCATTCCCCCATTGCTTCTTTGTGTCTTGTAGCAACCGTACAAATGAAGAAAAATATTAAATATTTGAGCCTGGATCTGGAAAAAGGTCCTTAAATACTTTTGAGCCCAACATGTTTCAAGATCAGCCTGCGTATAGACGCAGTCTGATCAGGAACCATGTTGTTCTCCAATAGCTTAATCATGGTCTGTAGCAATCATATGAAAGTAACATGGATCCAGGTTAGACTGTACCTAGGCACAGCCTGATCTTGAAGCATGGCTGTCTCAAATGCTATAAGGGACCTGTTGCCCATTAATATTTGTGATATTTTCTGCTCGCTTAATGTATTTTTGTATTTCGGAGAATGGTCAGTATCTCTACTAAAGACATTAAAAAGCAATGAAATTATTTGAGTGTGCTTTATTTCTGACAAACATGGGAATGACAATAATTTGGGAAAACATGCTGGGAAACTAGGCATTAACCCTGTCGCAAACAAGACATGTAGGCCTGCTATTAATCATCAATTTCTCCTATTTTCTCAATAGTTTCTAGGCCCTAAATTACACATTGTCTACAATTGACATAAATTATGTTGACGTCTGCAACTTTTTTGCCGTTTGGGAAAGCGTTAAAGACGTCTTCATTTATTCTTCTGTCGTTTTCAACAGGATCATCATTTGATTAGGTTTATTTACTACGGTGGATTTAGAAAAAAATGTTGTGAAAAGGAACAGAAAAAATGACGATGACAGTCCCCTCATTTGAGTTCAAAAACTGTTCTAGAACTGCCATTTAATGATATAAAACGTTCTAGAACAGTTATAGAACTAAAATGCGTTCTTCAATTTTCAAGTGTATTTTTGTTTTATAGAATTTATAATGTTGTCGTCTGAATGTCTGGTTATGTCGTCTGTAAATGATTTAACCCTTTCCCAAACAACAAACAATAAGGGATGTCCCTGTTGAATACTGCTTTTGATGAAAAAAGAAATGTTGTGCAAGATAAAATTTGTGAATAATACGTAGCACAGAAAATATTGAGGTGCTGATAACCAGTATTTCCTCCTTTGCCTCAATGTTTTCCAAAGTATATTATGATATAGACTTCAAAACCAGGTCTTGTTTGGGAAAGGGTTAATTGCAGAAACATCTCGTGACATATGCTTAAATAGCGCTATCGATTCTAAAGTCAGCCATTACAAATTGTTTCCATTTAATTATATAGCCTTGTTTAATGACCCAATAGATACCAGGAAGCTACAGCAACAATTAGTTTAACCCTCTCCCAAACAAGACCTGGTTTTGACGACCCTGGTGGAATAGGCTTGGGAAAACATTGCGACAAAAGAAGAAACTGCTGATGACCAGCAGTTTCTCCTTTTGTCTCAATATTTTCTATGTCATATTTTACACGAATTCTGTCTTAAATAACATCTACTTTGCCATTTGTGGCAGTTTTTGAAAGGATCACCCAAAAATTTTGGCGTTTGGGAGAAGGTTAATGGCTTTATTGAAATTGTTTTATAAAGGTTATTCTATTCGTCATTAGGCTCTAACTCTTTCTTAACAAGCCCGGGCACCCAGAGAGAAAAGTTTTGAGAAAACGTTGAGGTGAATAGAAAGGAAATCGTCGCTTTTCATAACAACCTCGTAACTGCAGCTTGTATTAAGCTGCAGTTACGAGTTTTTTTTGAAAAACAGCTAAACGTTAGTTTTGTCGAAAAATACAAATAAAAAGTCTGGTAATCATTTTATTAGAAATGGAATTCATAAATTGCATTTCAGGAACAAATCTGTTTTTATACTTCTGCTCAAAGGTTTGCTGAATCCCTGGGTATGATTATAAAAGATTGTGGTAAATCTCTATTGGCAGCGATTTTTATTTTTCCCTACGATTTATTTTCAAAAAACATTCTTTTTTAGAGCTGTTCTAGATAGTGGACAAGTTGGTTAAGGGTAAATCAATCCAATTAGATAAAACATTTTCCATGTACGCACGTACGTCTCAGTGTTATCCGTCGTTCATCTCAACTGGCGCTAGGGAAGTTACTTATCGCAGAGTCAGACACGAAAGATTTCAGTTCGTTACAAAAGTCTAACTCGTTGGCTGTGTTCAAAAATGCCGTAACTACAGCTTGAAATAACAGCTGTTATGGCCTTTTCGAACGCAGCTGACAATATCCAGCTAGGAAGCAGTTAGTCGTTTCTCAGAATAGTTGATTGTCGGTCAAATGATATGGCGCACAACAATAAAATTAATGATATAAACGTTACATATTTTTAAACGAATTCATAAAAAAATATCATTCCATTACTCGAAAGAAATTCATACTTTTAATGTGTTTTGATTGTACATATTTAAGCCTCTCTTACAACACGTCATGTGTCTTTATAAATCGTGCGTCTTCGGAGATTTTCAAAACGCACTATCGATAAGGGAGCACGACGAGTTGTAGCCTACGAGAGGCTTAACCATCATAGTCCGCTTTCTAAGTGTAACGTAGTGTCGTTGTTTTTTAGAGTTTAAGGGGGAATGCTCCAGTTTTTCGGAACACTAGGTCATTACTGTAGTAAATTAAATTGTTCGTACCAATATGTTTCGCTACCATATTTTCAATAATATAACACATCACTACAATTTACCATTTTCGACAGTAAAAGTGTATTTATTATGCGAAATTTATTTCCTCAAGATGGAAATCGATTATTTAGAGCAAGACAGTCGTAAGTGTGTATGCAGTTACCACTGTTTTGCGTCGCTTCATTCATATGTAGCTGATAAAAATTGAGGTAATTCACTAATAAGTGCGTTGACCCATACATTTTCTTTTTGAATTATTACCAGGACATGCTGCTTAATACAATGAGGGGGTTTTATCAAATTCTATTATGTAGAACTTGAAATATTTCCAAAAATATGCAAATTTTGACATAAAACACTCCAGCTTCGTTGATCTAACCAAACACGTTAGCATGCTGTTTTATACATTTACTCGTTTATAATAGCACATATTTCGGGTTTTTTGTTTTTATTAAATGTAAGAGGTTACTTTCAATCCGTTTTCGGGACAAAACGATGAATATACTGCATTTTATTAGCATTTTAGTGACCTTGGATAGGTGCAAGAAATTGTGCATTTTTTCGATGTAGGGGTATGTGATACAAATGCCTATAAAATTCAAACAAGATCGCTGACCATCCATTTTTATTTTATTTTTCAATAGGTAATAACATGTTATTTCAACATAAAAAATATAAATAAATTCTATTATTTGGAAAAAAATTAGGAAACTGGAGCATTCCCCCTTAAACACGGTGGATAATCACATGATGCAACAACTTCAGAAAATCTTTAAATCAATAATTTTGTTAATACTAGACCAACTTGAATTCGGTTTGAAGCAGAGAAGGCGGACAGACGTTACGCATTACATGAAACTGTTGGATTTGTGAAAAATCAACTGATAAAAAAGTTATTGAAGATAAACTAAAATTTTGTTTATCTTCAATAACGTTTTAATCAGTTGATTTTTTAAAAAAAAATCCACCACGCCCAGGTTATTCTTGACATTTTCCCAACTTCCCTGTTTCAAACCGAATTCAAATTGTTAAGTATTGACAAAGTTATTGAAGATTATCGGAAATTCTAAATCACGTGATTATACACTGTGGTAAAGACTAGGGTTAATATTCACAGAAGAAATCCCGTCTAGAAATTAAATGACCTGTCTTGATCCTCTCCTCTAGTTATTTATAATATGCCTATCTACGAGGATGACAAATTGTACAGACGGGGAAAATTATAGGTACGGAGTGTACTTTTCCACTTATATGTACACGACCCAATTTCTGTAATCATGAACTGATTGAAACTTCCAATAAAGTTAAAATCTTGGATGGTAGAATTCGAAAGCTGTTGCAGACAACGTAATGTACGTTGATAAAGATAGTATACGATTGGTGTACGATAGAGCATAGAAAACATTACTGTATTTCTTCCTGGAAATTCTTATATCAGTAACACGTAGGTTACAGTATTGAATGCTATCAAAACTTAATTGCCTTCTTGGGAAGGGTTGGTATATAAATGTCTATCGCGTTGAATGAACCAAAGGCATCTTCGCTTTCCTTGTTTTAAGGTAACATTACGAGGGTTTGGAAGAAAGGCAGTTCTATATTTATTACATAGATCTGAGGTGCGTTCTTTAGAGCGAGATTTCTTGAGATATTTTGAGATTTCTTAAGATATTTTAGGATAGGGCGTTCTGTTGAGCAAGATTTTTAAGACGATCACTGCGAGCCGCCATTGCTCTATACTTCTTTCGGAACCCCTCGGTAAATTCTGTAGAAACTATATGGGAGATAATTGACCGAGTTGGTCCGAATGCTCCATGATTCATAAACCGCGGGGTTCCGAATGCTCCATACTTCATACAAATGACGTCATGATAACGTCATTTGTATGAAGTATGGAACATTTAGAACAATTCGCTTATAATCTCGGTCTCGAAGACGCTGTATCAAAAACATCTTAAGAAATCTTAAGAAATCTCGCTCTAAAGAACGCGCATCTGTTGTCACATGCCTGTAACAGTTTCTAAGCATTTCAATACATCGATTATAATACAGAAACCAAAATGATTAAAAATGCGACAAATGACGCCGTCTCCTTTTGATGCAAAGAAAACGTGAAACGAAATACGGCATTCGTAAATTTCTTGTCAAAATACTGTACATAGTTTACGGAATGCAAAACGGTTACCATAGCAACTTGACTTAACAGATATTTATGATTCTTATTTCAAAAATATTGCACAACGGAGCTGTCTCAGATGCTTTTAAGCTGTCAAAATATTAGATTTATATAAACTATAATTGGAAAATTCTTCACATACATAATCTAACATGACAAAGCAATATGTCTCAGAATAAAGCGATCACGAAAGAAAGATACTTGCCATTTTGCAATATTTCATCCGGAAAGGATATATTTTGCTTCAAATTTAACCCTTTCCCTAACAAGACCTGGTTTGGACGTCCCTAGTAGAAAAAGCTTGGGAAAACATTGAGGCAAAAGAAGAAACTGCTGATAATCAGCAGTTTCTCCTTTTGCCTCAATATTTTCTTAGCTATATTGTACACAAATCCTTTCTTTTTCAAAGGCCATTTGGTCTTCTGCAGTAACTTTCAAATCGGACTACCCTAAAATTTTGTCGTTTGGGAAAGGGTTAAACACCGAAACATCCACTTTATGTGAAATGTTTATTACTAAGGAGAGGTCATAATGGACTGATCAGATTCTTTCCGACTAGTAAACATCTGTGCTTTTACATGTATATGTCAAAATTTCATTTTTATTAACCCATTACCAAACAGTGACTCTTGTAGACTCCCCTGAAGAAAAAGGCTGTGAAATATTGTGGAAAATGAAAACAATGCTTGTGACAAGCATTTTTCCTTTTGCCATAATGTCTTCTACCTAAAAAGACCAGAAAATGTAAAATTTCATTAATTTGAAATTGTCGTCTGATGTATCTCAGAATTTGGTCAAGTCTAAATTTTTGTCGTTTGGTAATCGGTTAACAGCCAATTTGTCATCTGCAGTGGCAATCAAATTGGACCGCCCTACTAATATTCTATCGTTCGGGAGAGGGTTAACCCTTGCCAAAACAAGATCTGGTTTTCGCGTCTGTAATACAAAGGCTTAGGAAAATATTGAAACAAAAGAAGAAACTGCTGATAACCAGCAGTTTCTCCTTTTGTCTCAACATTTTCTATGCTACATTTTACACAAATCCTATGGTTTTCAATCTTTATTTTGTTGTCTGCAGCAGCTTTCAATTAGGATTATCCTGAAATTTTGTCGTTTGGGAAATGGTTAAAATTCAATGATAAGGAACAAAAAGAAACTAGGCCTATACAGATTCCAATAAGACGAAGAAGGGAATACACCATATTTTAAGAAATGTGGCTTCTGTTGACAGGTTGTTTGTCGGTTCTAATATATTGTGGCTTGGCATGATACTGTATCCATAGGCGAATCTTTCAGGCATATTCAACCAAAGAGCTGAATGGATTGACTTTTCTAAAACACACGAAATCTTAAACGCCACTCAATAGATGGAGTTAGTTGACAAAATGTATGCGGTAGAAGAAATACACGAGTGAAAATTTCTGTTTAATGTCTTTTCCCCCAAATACTTTCAGATGCGTTCCTGGTTTAAACCATATAACGACAAAATTAATCTCGTCTAAACTTTGTAAGCAATAAGCAATAAGGAAACATTAACAGCATTTAATTAAAAAAAAAAAAAAAAAAAAAAAAAAAAAAAAAAAAAACTCCGCAGTGATGTCGTGCCTGATAAACTTTTTTCCTACGGTAAATATTTATAGGAGGTACTTTGCCATGTTGATATTGCAAGGAGAAATACGAAAGATAATTCTCAAGTAGGCCTAATACTATTTCTATCTGGGGATTACGCTTTATTTCGTGATACGTCTGGGTCTTCCATAATTACGTCACTTCAGTACAAAATCAGGAGATATATTTCACACCAAATATACTTTTAAGTGATTTCTCAGTATATACCCATTTCCAAAATTTGAGGTCTTTGACGACATGAATGAATAAAGCTTTTTTGATTGAAGAGCAAAAGTTCCTGTTTGAAAGCAGTTCGATGGCTCAGCGCGAATCGGTTGTGACTGCCTATATGTCATCGAGTTGCTCTCTACACAATATTTGGTATTAAAAAAAAGAAAAAAAAAACGAAAGAAAAAAAAAAAAAACACAAAAAACATTATAACATTGTTGTTAAAGTAGAAAACGACTGTTTTCATCATTTTTGTCTTTTGCCTAAATGTTTCCCAAGTTATTTCTGTGAGGTGATTAAAAAGCGTCACTGTTTTAGAATGAAAAAAAAAAAAAAAAAAAAAAAAAAAAAAACATTTCTGAACATTTCTGTTCCCGTTTCCAAAGGATCTATAAGCATTTGTAAATGATTTGTAAAGGCTTAAACAATCTTATTATGTAAAACAGTTTCCATGTATCAGAAGGTATACATGTATGTCGATGTTATCCGTCGTTCGTATCGACATGCAAATGGACAGTAACTTAACCCTTTCCCAAACGGCAAAATTTCGGGGTGATCCACTTCAAAAACTGTAAAAAATGACGAAATGGAAGTTATCAAAGATAGAATATGTGTAAAATATGGCATAGAAAATGTTGAGGCAACTGCTGGTTATCAGCAATTTCTTCTTTTGTTTCAATGTTTTCCAAGCCTTTTCTATAAGGGACGTCAAAACCAGGTTTTGTTTTGGAAAGGGTTACAGGCCCGTAGGAACAGGGGGGGCTGGGGGAGGGGGGGCTAAGCCCCCCCCCCCCCAATGTTGGCCAAAAATGCCGAATTTTCTTAATTTTACACTGAAAATTTTGGGAAAATCCAAATTAGCCCCCCCAATATTCAGGACAAGGGCTTTAGCCCCCCCACCCCACCCATATGAAATTGCTTCCTACGGGCCTGGGTTAAAAGAAGCGTTTATCACGGGTCTCTTTTTTAAATAGGACAACATGCCTTAAAACTTGAAAATCATAACCATAATTTTTACGAGGAAGGATAGAAAAGCAGATTTGTCCGTATTAGATAGACTTTACCCCTTATAAAGCATTATAACATACGTAACCGTGTGGAAATATTGCCAGTACATTCATGGATCGTCTCTGAAATAGGGTTACATTATTTCATGTATATGTGATCCATTACGCTAAAAGGGACCTTATCGGATGTGTGAAAAGTATCGACTCTAGTCAGTCTGCGAAGTCCGCGCAGCCAGACTAGGGACGACACTTTTCACTATTATGTAGTTTTCTAAATCCGGAATATTTTCGCTATCTAACTATATGTTCATTTTTCGCATACG
The DNA here is from genome assembly GCA_963680895.1 of Fragum sueziense. Lineage (NCBI taxonomy): Eukaryota > Metazoa > Mollusca > Bivalvia > Cardiida > Cardiidae > Fragum > Fragum sueziense. The sequence goes on from OY804593.1 coordinate 55,709,414, forward strand.
GGATCTGCTTGACCTGTGATAAGTCTGACAAGTTTGTCAAAATTTGGATTTTTGAATTTCGAATAAGGTCCCTTTTAGCGTGACGGGTCACATATGTATTATTTGAATATTGCGATTTTCGTTTCATGTTATCCTATTTTACTTTCTAATGTAAGGCTTCTTAGAAATAAATCAAATAGCGCCGTTTTTTCTATTTTTGTATAAGGAAGGAAAGACGCTTTAAATATTGAGAAGGTGGCAAGAATTCCGTGTCAGTAATACTGTTGGCAGGAAAGGATGGGGTAACGGGAAGAGGTCATATCTTGCCGGGGAGGATATGAAGATATTTCCCTTCAAGATTTAACCCTTTCCCAAACGACAAGAGTTTAGGTAGATCCATTTCAAAAAAATGCTACAAATGACTAAATAGAAGTTATTATAGTTAGAATTTGTGTAAAATATGGCACAGAAAATATTGAGACAAAAGGAGAAACTGCTGGTTATCAGCAGTTTCTTCTTTAGTCTCAATGTTTTCCAAAGCCTGTTCTATAAGGGACGTCAAAAATAGGTCTTGTTTGGGAAAGGGTTAAGGACTGGGTTAGTATTCACCAAATAAATCGCGTCTAGAAATGAAATGACCTGTCTTCATCCCCGCCTTATATTATCTACGAGCTTCTGACAAATTGTACGGACGGGAAAATTATAGTCATGTGGAGTACTTTGTCATATAAACACAGGCTCTGTCTTAACGAGGACGATTAGATATTTGGAAGATAACACAGGTTAAATGTATAAAGTGAATATCCTAAACATGTATACATCGCCACATATTCTACTTCTACCAGACGGGAAAGGTTTACGTTCAATGGTGATGTAGAGAAAAAACTGAAATTAAAAAAAATCTTTTAAAAGGAGAAGACAACACACTGTATCCCGTTTTTAAGGTTCTAGTTCTAACAGGAACAATTTAAAGGTATCGGTTAACAAACCAGCTTATTTTCGTTGTCTGAGATCAATAGCATGAGTTATTGGAAACTTTTGAGGAATTACGTGACTTGAGATATGTTAATTTATGTTCATGAAGATTGCAAGTATGCCGAACGTACAATAAAACTTGTATTCTTAATTTTGAGTACTTTTGTGAACTAAAATAAATACACAAGTAGGCAAAACATTCAAATATGCCCGGTATTTATGTACATGGTACAAATCAATTGTGAAGCGAAGTATGACGTTCCTAAATGTCTTGTCAAGATAAATTACAGTTTAAGGTAAGCAAAACGGTTACATAGTAACTGAATTACCTATCAAATATTTATGATTCTTATTTAAAAAAACTATTGCATAACGGAACTGTCTCAGATGCTTTTTTTAATCTGCTAAAATATTGGATTTATATAAGCTATAATTTATGAATACTTCAAATACATAATCTTCAATGACAAAGCAATGTGTCTCAGAATAACGCAATATGGGTAGTTGCGTGTATGAACCCTTTAAGTAGTAGAGCATAAATAAAAGAACATGTTTAAATGATAAACTTAAAGTACTTCTTCATCGAATTTTTGGAGATAAGAATTAAAACCATTGTAGACGTTTGCTAAAACTTACGTAAAAAGAAAGTAGCTTTTCAAAGGATTAAATATACTAGGCAAAAAAAGAAACGCAACTTCCTTTTCAATTCCTTCTTACGCAAAGACAACAAATCAGACTTGAACAAAATGTAATACATCTAAAGCATTAACATTTCACCTTATAAATTCCACAAAATCTTGTTTGTAGTAAATTCCATTAATAAGAAAACACCCAGTTTACACCGGGCGTCAACACAGTTTGACAAAAAAAGTGTATGTAGGTCGAAAAACACATTCTCTTTCGTTCAGTTTGGACCGATTTTCGAATGTTGTGAAGTCCATGCGATTTATTAGCGGTCTCCATTGCATTCTTAAACCTATCCCGTAGCTGGCGTTAACCTGATGATACGGTTCTGCCTAGACCACGGTGGATAATCACGTGATGCAACAATTTCAGAAAATCTTTAACAACTTTGTTAAAAATTGACCGATTTGAATTCGGTTTGAAGCAGAGAAGGTGGACAGCCGTCACGCATTAGATGAGCCTGAAAACCGTTAAACTTATAAAAAAGTTATTGAAGATAAACCAAATTTTGTGTTTATCTTCAATAACTTTTTCATCAGTTGATTTTTCACAAACCCACGCTTCCAGGTTATTCCCGACATTTTCCCGCCTTCTCTGCTTCAAACCGAATTCAAATTGGTCAAGTATTGACAAAGTTATCGAAGATTACCGGAAATTCTAAGTCACGTGATTATACACCGTGCAGACGTCATATCTCTTGCACGTCCGCTCCGTGCTCGTTCAGTTGTGGTCCCATTGAGAGCCAACAGCGTAAACATTCGAAAATGTGTCGATTTGTTGCCCCATCAATGCTTTGCAACAACATTTTGACTTTTTCAAACAAACAAAATCCGTACTGCAGACTGGCGCTGATTTTGGCACAGCCGTGCTATGCGTAGGGTAGTGAGAAGTCTATGAACGCTTTGGCATCTTCTTGGTCTATGTTTTAGCTTGTGTTTGAAGAAAATTTGTTATGATAGTAGTCATTTAGAAACCACGACAGGGGGAAAATCAGTTTTTAACAATTTACTATGAATCACGTGATGAATTTACGACATCTGAAAAAATGACACAATATCTATGCGTATGGATGCAGGTATATTAAAAATGTACTCAATATCCATTAAAAACATATTTTGTCGAAAATATTACGAAAAATTGGGGTTGCGTATCTTTTTTGTTCTAGTATATAACAAAATATCATTTTGCGTATATACGTAAATCCCAAAATTGCCTTGTAGTAGAAATCTTATGTGTAACTTATTTGAGTATATTAGGTACCATAAAACGTACAAATATTTTCCGATTTAATGTATAAGTTAAAAAAAAATACAGCATCACATATTACCCTTAGACACAAAAAGGAAAACACTGTCTGTATTTCAGGAAATGCGGGTACTGGTGACATATTGATTGTCGGTTGCGATAAAGTTTGACTTGGCATGATATCCACAGACGTATCTTGAACTTATTAGATCTACAGAACGGTACAATTTTAGACTTGTCCATATAAAAAATCGCAATCAACAATTTTGGGTTAAATTGTTCATTTTTTTTGCCTCTCTTAGTACAAAACATTGTGGAGCATCTAAAACGGCCATTGGATAGGAAATTGTTAACTTACGAATATAACAGCCATTTGATCTCAGCTTTGAGTCAAGTAGTCATGGTATTTAGTTTCATATAAGAGTAGCCGGACTATTTCAACACTCATGAATTCTGCGTGCACTTTAATTTCGAAAATACTTTATAGGAACGTTTCCTTCTAAAAAGTCGATAAGTGCGGCATCCATGTTTTACCAATACGAAATATAATTTTCAAGTAATACTTAATTGCTATCTGGGGATTACTCTTTATTCCGTGATACGTCTGGTTCATTTGTAATTACGTCACTTCAGAACAAAATCGGGAGATATATTACATAATATACAACAGGTTATTATCTGAACAGCAACCGTTTTCCAAATAAGATTTTGATAGGCACAATCATTTTCTTCTATTTATTACAATGTTTTAGAAAGCGTTATAGGGATGCCAATACCATGACTTATTCTAAACGAGTTTATATCGTTGCTTTGTATTTTCCAGAGCCAAAAAGTAACTTTTAACGCTGGGACAAAGTTTCACTATCTATGGAGTTTTACATAAACGTTAAGTGAAAGTAGAAAACACGGGTAGGTGAAATTGGTTAGAACGACTGACAGGAGTCCATTCGAAATTTCCTTGTGTAGAAATGTAGTCAAACATGTTGAACAATCCAAACGATATTTCTTGAAAATGTATTATACCTGATTAACCCTCATCCTACCAACATATTTTACAGACACATCCTACCAACTGGATCCATTTGGATCCCACACGTAATTTTGAATTTCATGACAAAAATAAGTTTCACAAAAGACATATTCTTTGTTTAAATGTTACATTGGTTACTACCAAATGATAATAGCACAAAAACACACGGAAATGAAAAACTAGAATGCCCGAAAGGGCTTGAATCGCTCCATAGGCCTGTAATTTATTGTACTACTTTAGGCAATTTTTGCATAAAATTCAAGGGCACATAGCTCATGATCTAAGATTTCAATCTAGCTGAAAATTGCACTCAGGCAAGATATTATAGTCAACAATATTCTTTTAACGTTTTGTTTTGATAAGTCAAAATTTGTTGATGTGAGAGTGAAAATAGTAAAAAAAAAAAAAAAAAAAAAAATAGTCAAGTTACCGCAATTTTGGACAATCAAGAGTAGATAACTTGGGTATTTTTTATCAAATCGATATTCCTGGAAGGAATCTTGGAGAGGGTTGTCCAAGGATTATTCATATGAAGTTTGGTTGAAATGCATCCAGTGGTTTTTTAGATGAAGATTTTAAAAAAAAGTTTAAATAAGTTTAAACAGTTGTAATAAAGAGTAATTGTAGTGGGTTCCAAACGGACCCCAGTAAAAAAATCAATATTACAAACCCAAATTATGCTAAAATCTAAAAATGTTGCATGACATGAAGAATGTTATGGTAGACAAACAAACTCCTAAAATTTGGACACCAGAGTGCATGCGGTAAAAATATGACACGCAAAAAATGACGCGTGGGGTCAGATTGACCCCAGTTGGTAGGATGAGGGTTAAATGTTTGACGACCTAGCATGTGTCAGTTAAAAGAATAAAGAAATACACAAGACATTGTATTGTTCGTCAAAGTTTGTGAAGTATTGGGAAAGGAACAAAGACTTATTTAGTGGTGGTTTGTAGTTCCAGAGTTTATCAATACTTTTCATAAGAAGCCCCGTAACTGCAACTTAAAGCAAGCAGCAGTTACGAGGTTTTTGTTGAAAAGCGACGTAATCCTAGACAGGAAACGTTTTCTAAAGGGGTTAAAGATATAAAAGTCACCCATTTATTACATACCATGTCTGGCTTCGGTGTGATTAAGACTTCTTAATGTTCCGAGTCAGACGCCATATTGACTTTATATCAAATTACCTATCGTACAATCAGTATTTTATGTGTCATGGTGTAAACATCATCCGGTAAACATTCGATGTAATAAATTCCCATTTAGTGTCAAAAATATTATTGTATTTTGATAGTAATATATTGAGCGTTTCCATAGAGATCACGATTGGGTGTTTTGGGCATCGTATTTTGCAGGAAGCGCTGATTTTGAAATGGTAGATATTGATCTGATGATGGTTTGTAGTTTAAAAGCCTGTCATAGCAAAGAAAAGTTATTAGTAAAGAGGGAAAGCTATAAAAGGTCTTCAATTTATACATGTAACACAACCTGTCTGGCTTCAGTGTGATAAAGACTTCTTAACCCTTTCCCAAACGAAAAAATATAAGTGTGATCCAGTTCAAAAACTAAAAAAAATGACAAAATTGATTTCATTAAAGACATGAGTTGTGTAAAATATGGCACAGAAAATATTGAGACAAAAGGAGAAACTGCTGGTTATCAGCAGTTTCTTCTTTTGTTTCAATAATTTCCCAAGCCTTTTCTATTAGGGACGTCAAAACCAGGTCTTGTTTGGGAAAGGGCTAATGTTACGAATTCGACGCCTTACTGGTTTTATTTCAAATTAACTTTCGACCATTTATATCTTATATCTTACGATGCAAGTAACTCTATCATATGTAACATTTTCTCATTTAAATAAACATTTTGAAGTGATTTTGCCAAAAATTTTGCTCTTTGTGCCAATGTCATCATTTTCGAACGCTTCGGTAGTCTGATAAGCTACTACTCGTATACCTTCTATTTGGGTTAAGGTCCGCGAAAAAAAAAACCTCGAATTGTGTGTTTTTGTGCGCCTAAACGTAATCGTGAACTGTAGCTTGAACTCTCAATATAAAGCAGACACAAGGAAATCAAAATGGCCACTTTTTACACATGCTTTAAATACCATTATTATATTCTATGTCAGTATTCGATTATTAATTACAGATTTAAATAAAATAATTGAAAATGATAGAAAACTCCTTAAAAGCATTGTTTTGTGCGTAAGACCTCAAACAAAGAGCTTACCGGTATCTAGACAAGGAAAGAAAACATGGTATGTACATACAACAATAATAACAGCCGGTTGGAACAAAGTTCCAAAATAGTTCCTGTAATTCTAGAACACATAATGGAATATGACGAAGTCGTTACTCAGACAATAACATGTGCAGGAAAGCAATTTTGAATTCTCGGGGGATGGTATAACATAATTTCAGAGAGTTATCTTACTGATGGGGCTTGTAAAGGATTATAAGGTAATCTCTGCTGCAAAACCCATCCGTTACGGTAATCCCACGAAAATTGGTTGTGTTTTATTTTCCGCCATTAGAAAAAACGTATTATTTGACAAAATAGAATTGACAGAATTTATTATTTTTACATGTGGAATCCAGGAAAATAAAATTCAATAGATCTAGTAACAACAACAATGACTAGTAACAGTACTCTTTCCTGAAACATTTACAGTTAAGACTGATCTTTTAGGGTTGCAAAATTGATGTTCCGTAAAACAGAAATTTTATATAATTTTGTGTTAGGGAAATTTAATCTTAGGAACCATGTTTCCACTTCTCTTTAACAAGAGCCGTGATAGACGTGTTATGCTCCTCTAATGAGTGTTTCTCACAAAAAAAACAACAACAACACATTACTTATAAAATGTGGCATAGAACATTTATTTTCATTTATCTCACAAGTATAATATGCCATTAAATTCTGAATATTAGACGAAAAGAAAAGAGAACAAATATTTCTACATTAAGGCCATTTTTTCCGTGACGCAGCCTCAAATTAATGAACGGAGAAAAATGCTCTAGGGATTGTCCTAGGGAGTTCACATGTGAAGTTTCATTGAATTTGGTCCAAGGTTTGCTGTGATCTGGCTGTGGACGGACAGACGAACGGACAGCATGGCGACTACATGCTCCCCCGAAAATATTACGGGGAGCCAAAAACATTATCTTGAGTCTGCATTCATAAATGCCGAATATGAAATTGCAGTTCTTTGATTTCTCCAATGAGTTTTAGAAATCCGCTAAATCCCGATTTATGGTCGGCACAAGCTTTTCCCCAAACTACAAAATATGTGGATAGACAGTAGCTTGGCCACAAATAAGCTCTAACGATTATCATGTAATATCGTTGGTGGGGGAACAGAACCGCATGACTCTTTAAAGCTGTAGTAACGAAGTTTTGACCTACAACTAACGATATATGAAATATACTCAAATGTAACTTTTTTTAAAAACATTATTCAAAATGATAAAACGCTATTACGGTAAAAACAATGCGACTGCATACTGAATGCCTAACCTGGAGACGAAACTAAATTGTTTATAGCTATCGATTGAGAGTACGTACAAGCTGGTACAATAGCTTCCCAAAACAATTCATCACATGTTGTTCTTCATGTTTAGCAAGAATCGGGTTTAGAGTGACTACATTCCTGTCATTAGGGATGGTTTCTGTTTTGATTTCTAATGCACGCCGTGTTTGAAATCAAGCATAGATTCCCTCCAGGAAAATGTAATGAAAACATATTTGGATAACCTAGACGTGTTTAGATAAAATATCAAAATGCCTTTGTAATATTTTCTGATTATGAAGCTTAAGCTTTGCCCATTTAGATATCGTGTCTATTTTCACTGTCATATGTCACGTAATCAAAGCTTTGATAAATAAGCGCCTTGCGTGACAGACTCTCGTTAGCCTGCGTGATTATATAAACATAGATTGAAGGAGGCTGGTGGATTTTGCATTGAAACAAGTTCCTGATATGTTGAGCCATCTCTGTTGAGAAACTTCTTTACCGAACTCTTTTGCAGACGGTCCCAGGTTTTTACGTCTCCTATCAAGATATCTCTGAAAAGCATTGCAAGAAAAGACGATAACTTTGACAACCAATATATTCTACTTCTGTTGCGATGCCTGTCATGTTTTGGTGTATAAACATCCCTTTTCTTCGTAACATTAATTGTATCGCCATTTTTATTCAAACTTTACAGGTCCAAAATGTCGTCGTTTTTCTAATGGGTTGAACAAGTTTTCCAAGAAATAATAATAGTTTTTTATCAAAACTTCACACATGAAGTGTGATTGTTAGAAAATTCTTAAATAATTGTACTTTCAAAATTGAGTTTATTGCGGATGGGTACATTCCATTCTAATAATTCCGGACCATAAATGAGAGAGAATAAGACTATCCACAAGAAGAAACTTTACTTACATACAATATTGCGAAAAACTGTGATTATTCATTTTTAATCAATCTGCATCTAGAATTAATTAGCAGATTCAGCATTTAGCATACAATCGCAATCGATAATAACAAATTCATCCGGCACTCGGTGTTACAGAAAGGCCAGAAAGATCTTTAACTGGTAAAGGCTATTTGAACTTGGATCTAGATAAATGAGCTCTAGTTGCTTAAGGGACCAACATGCATCTGATTTTGTCGTCTGTGAATGAAGTTTACGTGAAACAAACTCGTAATTTATGAATGGATACTTTTCATAAAGTCAGTCATGAAAAAGTATTTCCAAAAATCCTAAAGTATTGTTCCGTGACCCAATAGACAGACAGAACAATTACAATTAGTTTAGTTTTTTATTGAATGTCAAATATACAGGCTATTGAATTCGAGGTTCTGGTACAAGTTGATATTTCATTTGACATTCGGACACTGCCCTTTGTAAAATAATACAGTAAAGCCCCTGTAATCAGCAAAAATATGTTTTTATATTTGACAAGAATTGTTTAAATAATAAATAAAACAAGTTTCAATTCCATACGTTTGTAATAATTGTATATACGACTGAATATTTGTACTCCATGCTAGACACACTTACTTACTAAATCCTCTTCGCCCATGGTTGGGCATAGGGCCTTCACTACTGCTTTCCAGTCTGTTCTGTCTTCTGCCTTCTTTTTTGCCTCACTCCACGAGAGTCTGGTCTTTTGGAGCTCGGAGTTCTTCTGCATGCCATGGCAGATCTGCCTCTCTTTCTCTTTCCCTGGGGGTTCCAATCAAGAGCTTGTCGGGTAATGTTGGTTCTGTCTCTGCGCAGAATATGCCCAATCCATCGCCAATTTCTTTCCTTGGTGGTCTTTATTGTGGGTTTTTGTTTAGTCCTCCTCCAGAGCTCTCAGAATATAGAATGGTTTGTCAGTCCGGAAGAAATAGGTAGTCTCCCTGTACCTGTCCAATAAACTTCGCTCATCCTTAGAATGGAATCTTTCCATTTCCCTTACCACCTGCGCCGTCCGGCCAGCTTCAAAGAGTGTTCTCACATTCAAAGTCGCAATCCGTGTAACGTTCTTTGGTAAGAGTAAGTTCGTCTGCAGACTTCTCTGCGTTATATGGGTCATTTTCAAGAAATATGCACTTTCCAATGGCGGTAAAGAAAAAAATGAACCAGTTAATTTCATTTTTATCTATACTTTATTTGTTGCTTATAACCTTTAAGAATATGTTTCAAATAATTAGCAGATGATATTCAAGCATTTTCTTTAAAAAATAAAACAAAAAAGATAACTTTCACATGTCAGTGGCGTAACGTAGACAAAAAGGCATCATAGAAAGATCAAAACGACCATACTGTGCACATTAATGATAAAAATTATTTATTCATACAAAGAAGTTGAATTTTAGTTATAGAATATTTTTTGTTAATATCAAAATCCCCCGATGACAAAATTACAAAAATTAACCTCGTAATAAAAAAAAATCCTCAACAGTAACACCAGTTACACCAGTGACATCTTTAAACTATGTCAGTGATGTAACGAATAGTAAGTTCGTCTGCAGACTTCTCTGCGTTATATGCTCTCTCCGTGGTCCGATTCCGTAAGTCTGTCTGTTGTTCAGTAGTCTCGGTTTCATGGTCCTTGTATGTGTCTAAAGAGTCTATAAGAATTCGAAATGATTAGTAAAGGGTCAATCAATCCAATTAGATTAAACATTTTCTATGTGCTAAGGTACGTCTCGGTGTTATCCGTCGTTTGTATCGACAGGCAAATGGAAGGTTTCATTAAAGAAGCGTTTATCACGATTCTCATTTTTGATTAGGACAACATGTCTTAAAACCTGAAAATCATGACCATATTTCTACGGAAAAAGATAGTAAAGGGGATTTTCCGGATAGGATTGGAAAACCACCATGTAGATCTTGCCTTTATGGATAGGAAGATATGTCTGTCCTTTAAGATTCAAAGGCTGATTTAATATTCACCAAATAAATCCCGTCTGGAATGAAATGACCTGTCTTCATCCCCGCCAAATATTATATACGAGATGCTGACAAATAGTCCGGACGGGAAATTCTAATGATGGGGAGTAATTTCTCATATTAACCTCAGTTTGAAGACGTTTTCGGGAGTTGTTGTAGTCTGGTGTCAGACTCTGAATATTTTTGTTATGTCTAAAAAAATCAAGGCACGCAACCGTGAACAACCTTCAGAATAATAGTAAATTATCTTTCCTAGGTCTGAATATTCAGATAAATAAGAGTATCATAGACTTGTAATTTCATTTAATGTAATTAATTGTTTGACGTCAAAATTTCTATTTATCAGACTGTCACAAGTCTAGAGTTGTTGGTGTGCAACTTCGTGCGCATTGAAGCTATTCACAAAGAAGGTATTTGTCAAATTTCGGATGGTTCGCCGATAACTTTCGGAACCCAAAGCCTATGTTAGGACTACCTTTTTACGTTGTTACAGATCAACTACATCAATTACTAGAAACTTTGAATAAATTCAGTGACTTGAGATTATGTTAATATCTGAAGACTCGACACAAGTCATGGCAAGTACATATGCAGAACGTGCAATAAAGCTTATATTCTAAAATTATCTTCGATATTTCTGTGTACCAAAATAAATAAACACGTAGGCAAAACATTCAAATATGCTCCCTGTTTAGTAATTTGTGCATATCATTTGTGAAACGAAGTATGGCGTTCCTAAATGTCTTGTCAAGAAAAATTGTAGTTTACGGTACCCAGAACTGTTACCCTATGGCAACTTGAGTATAGATCTAACAGGTAATTATGATTCTTATTTCAAAGTTATTACATAATGGAGCTATCTAAGATGCTTTTAAACTGTCAAAATATTAGATTTATATTAACTATAATTTGTGAATACTTCAAATACATAATCTATTAAAATGACAAAGCAATATATCTCAGAATAACAAAATATGGGTAGCTTTCAAGTAATAGAACAGAAATAAAAGAGCAGCTTTGTATTATAAACCCAAAGTGCTTCTGGGCAAGTTTAAAAAAAATGTGACCATTCACTTTTTACATGCCACGGCTCTTATAGAGAAACATATTCAACATAATCAAAGCTTAAAAGATGTGATATTGTCTCTATATACTGGGTGCCAAGTTTAAAGAAAATCGCTTCACAAATAAAAAAGATATGTCATTAAAACATGTCAAAAATGTCAGGAGTGAAACGTTTTTGTGTGACACTTAATACTTGTACCAAATTTCTAAGCTATGGTAAATAAAAGACAGTGACAGGATACTACAATTAGCACTTGTAATTCATAAAACAACATGTGCATCATCATCTTAAAATTACCTCTTCATCTTATCTTCACTGGTTTAGGATGTGGAGCCTGTTTTATATAATACCCCTCTGAATTTTATGTCAGGAGTGAAACACTTTTTTATTTCAAAATGTGTTCTCATTTTTGTCTATTCGGCCAGAAATCTACCACTCAATTCTTTTTAGAAAGCCATCAACCTTGTGGACATTCTGCACTCTACTATTTAGTGATTCGTGTGTTACAATTTCTCATATTGTGCAATATATATGCTGTCAGGAGTGAAACGCTTTTTTTGGTGTCATTTTGCAAGATTGTGCACACAATTTTAGCTAAAAGGTAGTGAACATGAATTTAAAATATACGTTGGGCACTGCTTAACCATTTAGAATAGTTTTTAGCCACCCTAATTAAGAAATCTGGATGATATTCTGTAAAATTAGCTGTTATTCTTAACATTTAAATGTCACACTTTGGTCACATTTTTTAAAACCTGCCCTTCTTCTTTCAGTTTTGAAGCTATGAATTGAAATATTTGTAGACAGTTGCTAAAATTAACATAACACGAAAGTAGCTTTTCAAAGGATTAAATACAATACATTATTTTGTGTAAGAGTATATTAATTCCAAAATTGCATTGCAGCAGAATTTTCAAGTGTAAACATTATGTCAACTATTATTTGAGTACATAAGTTATCGTATAAAGTACAGCTATTTTTATGCTCCCCGAAGGGAGAGCATATAGTCGCCGCTTCGTCTGTCCGTCCGTCCGTCCGTCCGTCATTCCGTCCGTCCGTCCGTCCGTCCGTCCGAAGCGATTTCTCTATAACCCTTGGGCCAAATCAAATGAAACTTACCATGTGAACTCACTATGATATAATGCCGATGTACTTTTCCCAGTTTTTGGATTTGAGGCCTCGTCATGGGAAAAGGGGACTTAAGGTCAAATACACTTTTTCTCTAATTTCTCATAGTCTAATGGTCAGAATTTGATGAAATTTCATATTTGAGTAGCAAATCAGATGCCCTTGACAATAAACTACTTGAAATTTGCGTTGAAAAAGTATGTCATGGGAAAAGGGGGCTTAACGTTTGTTAGCTTAATCTTAGCTCTGCATGGCATAAATTTTCTTGTGACAATGCCTTAATCGGGGAGCATTGTCCGTCTCTGACGGCTCTTGTTCGATTTAAATTCGATAATAAGTTAAAGAAAAATACAGCAATACATATTACCCTTAGACACAAAAAGGAACCACCTGTCTATATTTCAGGAAATGCGAGTACTGATGACGTATTATTTGTCAGTTGCGATCTAATGTGACTTGGCATGATATCCACAGACGTCTCTTGAACTTATTAGGTCTACAGAACGGAAATATTTTAGACTTGTCCATATAAAATATCGCAATCGACAACTTTTTGTCAAATTCTTAAAATTGTTTGGTATCTCTTAGTAGGAACATTGTGGAGAATCTAAAACGGTCATTATATGGAAAATTGTTAAGTAACGAATATTACAGCCATTTGATATCAGCTTTGAGTCAAGTAGTCATGGTATTTAGTTTCATATAAGAGTAGCCGGACTATTTCAACACTCACGATTCTGCGTGCACTTGAATTTCGAAAATACTTTATAAGAACGTTTCCTTCTAAAAAGTCGATAAGTGCGACATCCATGTTTTACCGATACTATTGCTATCTGGGGATTACGCTGCATTTCGTGATACGTCTGGTACATTCGTAATTATGCCACTTCAGTACAGAATCGGGAGATATATTACATAATAAATAACAGATTATTATCTGAACAGCAATCGTTTTCCAAATTATTTGATAGGCACACTCATTTTCTTCTATTTATTACAATGTTTTAGGAAGTGTTATAGGAACGCCAATACCATGACTTATTTTAAACGAGTTTACATCGTTGCCTTGCATTTTCCAGGGCCAAAATGTAACGCACTTTAGCGCTGGTACAAAGTTTCACTATCTATAAAGTTTTCAATAAACGTTAAAGGGGGACTAGCTAGGCTTTCGAAAATGCAAATGGCACGATAATAATTACAAACCAGAAATAACGTGAAATTACCAACCTGAAGGGGTAGATCACTTATGTCTATTGTTAGCACTCATCAAGCTTTATTAAGTATTAAAATCCAAGTAAATTAATAACGTGCGGGTTGGTTCATATTGTCCTTGTTTTTGTTTTGTAACGGTTGCATATGCCCAACCTTCAAAAATCAATTACGTCAGAGGTACGTCATCTGTGCTCAGCGAGATTCAACACACCGTACAACCGGCTGCGTCGAAAGTTTGCGAAGACAGATTCGGCATCTGATGTCATGTGCATGGTAGGTCAAATTAATTTACTTTTATAAATAAACGAAATGATCTTTGGTATTCGATAGTTGATAAATACGCGTATAAATGTTCAGTGCTTGTACAAAATAAACCTTTTCACGTATCACGTATCACGTAATAAGGTCACAGTCATCGACATAGCCGGTTGTACGGTGCGTTGATACCGCGGAGGTGTGTCTCGTTGACATTGACCTTGTCTCGTTTTGAAGTATAAATAGAATGTGTATACATGTACACGCTTGTAAAGGATTGATCTGTTGCAAAGGAATGATGGTTATACGCCGTGATTGAGGTTTTCATGCATTTCAAATTGTTTTTCTATGCACAAATATGAGTTCCCGAACAGTTCGGAAGCATAAAAACCTAGCATGGGCCCCTTTAAGTATTAATAGAAAACACGGGTAGGTAAAATTGATATAGAACGCCTAAATGGAGTCCATTCGAAACTTCCTTGTGTAGAAATGTTGTCAAACATGTTGAACAATCCAAACGATATTTCTTGAAAATATATTTTACCTGATTGAATGTTCGACGACGTAGCATGTGTCCGTTAAAGGAATATAATAAAGAAATACACAAGATATTGTATTGTTCGTCAAAGTTTTCCTTTGAACAGCGTTCGCATTTTGGTCTGCGAACGTCAAGTATTGGAAAAGGAACAAAAACTTATTTAGTGGTGGTTTGTAGTTCCAGAGTTTATCGATGCTTTTCATCAAAAGCCCCGCAACTGCAACTTAAAGCAAGCTGCATTTACGAGGTTGTTGTTGAAAAGCGACGTAATCCTAGGCAGGAAACGTTTTCTTAAGGGGTTAAAGATATAAAAGTCACCCATTTATTACATACCATGTCTGGCTTCGGTGTGATTAAGACTTCTTAATGTTCCGAGTCAGACGCCATATTGACTTTATATCAAATTACCTATCGTACAATCAGTATTTTATGTGTCATGGTGTAAACATCATCCGGTAAACATTCGATGTAATAAATTCCCATTTAGTGTCAAAAATATAATTGTATTTTGATAGTAATATATTGAGCGTTTCCATAGAGATCACGATTGGGCTTTTGGGGCATCGTATTTTGCAGGAAGCGCTGTTTTGAAATGGTAGATATTGATCTGACGATGGTTTTTAGTTAAAAAGCCTTTCATAGCAAAGAGAAGTTTAGTAAAGAGGGAAAGCTATTAAAGGTCTTCCATTTATACATGTAACACAACCTGTCTGGCTTCAGTGTGATAAACACTTCTTAATGTTCCGAATTCGATGCCTTACTGGTTTTATTTCAAATTAACTTTCGACCATTTATATCTTATATCTTACGATGCAAGTGCCTCTATCACATGTAACATTTTCTCATTTAAATAAACATTTCGAAGTGATTTTGCTACAGATTTTGCTCTAAGTGCCAATTTCATCATTTTTGAACGCTTTTGCAGTCTGATAAGCTACTAATTGTATACCTTCTATTTGGGTTAAGGTCCGGCTTACATGAGTTATTTTTGAAAAAAAAAAAAAAAAAACCCTCGAATTATGTGTTCTTTGTGCGCCTAAACGTAATCGTGAACTGTAGCTTGAACTCTCAATATAAAGCAGACACAAGGAAATCAAAATGGCCACTTTTTACCCATGCTCTAAATACCATTATTGTCTTCTATGTATGTTGTCGATTATTAATCACAGATTTAAATAAAATAATTGAAAATGATAGAAGACTCCTTAATAGCATTGTTTTGTACGCAAGATCTCAAACAAAGAGCTTACTTAGACAAGGTAAACTAAGAAAACACGGTATGTACATATAACAATAATAACAGCCGGTTGGAACAAAGTTCAAAAATAGTTCCTGTAATTCTAGAACACATAATGGAATATGACGAAGTCGTTACTCAGACAATAACATGTGCAGGAAAGCAATTTTGATTTCTCGCGGGATGACATAACATTATTTCAGAGAGTTATCCTACTGATGGGGGCTGTAAAGGATTATAAGGTATTCTCTGCTGCAAAACCCATCCGTTACGGTAATCCCACGAAAATTGGTTTTGTTTTATTTCCGCCATTAGAAAAAAATCGTATTATTTGACAAAATAGATTTGTCAGAATTTATTATACTTACATGTGAAATTCCGGAAAAGAAAACTCAATAGATATAGTAACAACAACAATGACTAGTAACAAATTATGCAGAAGATATTTTAAGAGTAATCTTTCCTGTAACATTTACAGTTTTAGGGTTGCAAAATTGATGTTCCGTAAAACAGAAATTTTATGTTATTTTCAGTTTGGGAAATTTAATCGTAGGAACCATGTTGTCGCCTTGTTTTTAAGCTGCGCTATCTACCAAAAACACTTTTCCGAGAAAATCGATTTAAAGATTCAGACCTTCATAACTTTTTTTATCTTTGCCTGAAATTGACCTAAATTTTGCATGATTGTCAGAAATAACCTTATCTATCCGCATGCACAATTTAATAAGAAACGATGGAGCCGTTTTTGAGGAAAATCATTATTTCTGTTTGGCACGCATAAAGTGTTATTATGATCGGCCATTGATTAAAATAGCATTTGAAATTGTTAACGATTGACTTTCTAACATATATGTACTTACATATTATCAAAATATCCAATAGAAATCTATTGTTCACATTTTGTAACCGGAATTCGTGTTTTTGTCACATAACAGGTCACGTGGTTTTTATTCTTATTTTCATTGGACGAGAGAAATTTTCAGGCACAGATTGCTCTATGTCTTGGAAATAGGATAAAATTCTGATCAACTTATGGAAAAAAAATCAGGACATAGAGCAATATGCATACACGATTTCTCAAAAAACAGCCCGCCAATCGACGACATCTGGTGTTCAGGAGATAGAGCATAAAAATACGAACACAACGATACCAAATATAGGATTTTTGTAAAAATGGAGTTAGCGCACTCTAAAAACGAGGCGACGATGTTTTCACTTCTGTTTAACAAGAACCGTCAAAGACGGGTTATGCTCATCCAATGAGTGTTTCTCACCAAAAACACACTCTGCTTATAGAATGTGGCCCAGAAAATTTATTTTCATTTAAATAAAATAATTGAAAATGATAGAAGACTCCTTAATAGCATTGTTTTGTACGCAAGATCTCAAACAAAGAGCTTACTTAGACAAGGTAAACTAAGAAAACACGGTATGTACATATAACAATAATAACAGCCGGTTGGAACAAAGTTCAAAAATAGTTCCTGTAATTCTAGAACACATAATGGAATATGACGAAGTCGTTACTCAGACAATAACATGTGCAGGAAAGCAATTTTGATTTCTCGCGGGATGACATAACATTATTTCAGAGAGTTATCCTACTGATGGGGGCTGTAAAGGATTATAAGGTATTCTCTGCTGCAAAACCCATCCGTTACGGTAATCCCACGAAAATTGGTTTTGTTTTATTTCCGCCATTAGAAAAAAATCGTATTATTTGACAAAATAGATTTGTCAGAATTTATTATACTTACATGTGAAATTCCGGAAAAGAAAACTCAATAGATATAGTAACAACAACAATGACTAGTAACAAATTATGCAGAAGATATTTTAAGAGTAATCTTTCCTGTAACATTTACAGTTTTAGGGTTGCAAAATTGATGTTCCGTAAAACAGAAATTTTATGTTATTTTCAGTTTGGGAAATTTAATCGTAGGAACCATTTTGTCGCCTTGTTTTTAAGCTGCGCTATCTACCAAAAACACTTTTCCGAGAAAATCGATTTAAAGATTCAGACCTTCGTAACTTTTTTTTATCTTTGCCTGAAATTGACCTAAATTTTGCATGAATGTCAGAAATAACCTTATCTATCCGCATGCACAATTTAATAAGAAACGATGGAGCCGTTTTTTAGGAAAATTATTATTTCTGTTTGGCACGCATAAAGTGTTATTATGATCGGCCATTGATTAAAATAGCATTTGAAATTGTTAACGATTGACTTTCTAACATATATGTACTTACATATTATCAAAATATCCAATAGAAATCTATTGTTCACATTTTGTAACCGGAATTCGTGTTTTTGTCACATAACAGGTCACGTGGTTTTTATTCTTATTTTCATTGGACGAGAGAAATTTTCAGGCACAGATTGCTCTATGTCTTGGAAATAGGATAAAATTCT
Organism: Fragum sueziense; assembly: GCA_963680895.1. Lineage (NCBI taxonomy): Eukaryota > Metazoa > Mollusca > Bivalvia > Cardiida > Cardiidae > Fragum > Fragum sueziense. The sequence goes on from OY804593.1 coordinate 55,727,607, forward strand.
GATCAACTTATGGAAAAAAATCAGGACACAGAGCAATATGCATACACGATTTCTCAAAAAACAGCCCGCCAATCGACGACATCTGGTGTTCAGGAGATAGAGCATAAAAATACGAACACAACGATACCAAATATAGGATTTTTGTAAAAATGGAGTTAGCGCACTCTAAAAACGAGGCGACGATGTTTTCACTTCTGTTTAACAAGAACCGTCAAAGACGGGTTATGCTCATCCAATGAGTGTTTCTCACCAAAAACACACTCTGCTTATAGAATGTGGCCCAGAAAATTTATTTTCATTTATCACACAAGTATAATATGTCATTAAATTCTGCCTATTAGACGAAAAGAAATATTTCCACATTAAGGCTATTTTTCCGTGACGCGGACTCAAATTAATAAACGGAGAAAAAATTCTCTAGGATTATCCAAGGGAGTTAACATGTAAAGTTTCATTGAATTTGGTCCAAGGTTTGCTGTGATCTGTGAACGTACAGACGGACGGGAGGACAGCCGGACGGACAGCATGGCGACTACATATTCCCCCGAAAATATTACCTTGAGTAAACATTATCTTGAGTCTGTATTCATAAATGCCTAATATGAAATTGCAGTTCTTTGATTTCTCCAATGAGTTTTAGAAATCCGCTAAATCCCGATTTATGGTCGGCACAAGCTTTTCCCCAAACTACAAAATATGTGGATAGACAGTAGCTTGGCCACAAATAAGCTCTAACGATTATCATGTAATATCGTTGGTGGGGGAACAGAACCGCATGACTCTTTAAAGCTGTAGTAACGAAGTTTTGACCTACAACTAACGATATATGAAATATACTCAAATGTAACTTTTTTTAAAAACATTATTCAAAATGATAAAAACGGTATTACGGTAAAAACAATGCGGCTGCATACTGAATGCCTAACCTGGAGACGAAACTAAATTGTTTATAGCTATCGACTGAGAGTACATACAAGCTGGTACGATGGCTTCCCAAAACAAAATTCATCACTTGTTGTTCTTCATGTTTAGCAAGAATCGGGTTTAGAGTGACTACATCCCTTTCATTAGGGATGGTCTCTGTTTGATTTCTAATGCACACCGTGTTGGAAATCAAGCATAGATTTCCTCCAGGAAAATGTTATGAAAACATAATTATTTGGATAACCTAGACGTGTTTAGATAAATATCAAAATTTTTTGTAATATTTTCTGATTATGAAGCTTCAACTTTGCTCATTTAGATATCGTGTCTATTTTCACTGTCGTATGTCACGTAATCAAAGCTTTGATAAATAACCGCGTTGCATGACAGACTCTCGTTAGCCTGCGTGATTATATAAACATAGATTGAAGGAGGCTGGTGGATTTTGCATTAAAACAAGTTCCTGATATGTTGAGCCATCTCTGTTGAGAAAGTTCTTTACCGAACTCTTTTGCAGACGGTCCCAGGTTTTTACGTCTCCTATCAAGATATCTCTGAAAAGCATTGCAAGAAAAGACGATAACTTTGACAACCAATATTATCATTCTACTTCTGTTGCAATGCCTGTCATGTTTTGGTGTATAAACATCCCTTTTCTTCGTAACATTAATTATATCGCCATTTTTATTCAAATTTTACAGGTCCAAAATGTCGTCGTTTTTCTAATGGGTTGAACAAGTTTTCCAAGAAATAATAATAAATTTTTATGAACACTTTACACATGAAGTGTGATTGTTAGAAAATTCCTAAATAATTGTACTTTAAAATTGAGTTTATTGCGGATAGATACATTCCATTCTAATAATTCCGGACCATAAATGAGAGAGAATAAGACTATCCACAAGAAGAAATTTTACTTACATACAATATTGCGAAAAACTGTGATTATTCATTTTTTAAATCAATATGTATCTAAAATTAATTTGCAGTTTCAGCATTTAACATAAAATCACAATCCATAATAACAAATTCCTCCGGCACTCGGTGTTACAGAAAGACAAGAAAGACCTTTAACTGGTAAAGGCTATTTGAACTTGGATGTAGATAAATGGGCTGTCGTTGCTTAAGAGACCAATATGTCAGTCATGAAAAAGTATTTCCATAAAACCTAAAGCATTGTTCCATGCCCTATTAGACAGACATTAGACAGACAGAACAATTACAATTAGTTTAATTGTTTTATTTAATGTCAATCATACAGGCTATTACATTCGTGGTTCTGGTACAAGTTGATATTTCGTTTGACATTTCGACTCTGCCCCTTTGTGAAATAATACAGTAAAGCCCTTGTAATCAGCAAAAATATATTATTATATTTGACAAGAATTGTTTAAATAATAAATAAAACAAGTTTCAGTTCCATACGTTTGTACTAGTTGTATATACGACTGAAGATTTGTAATCCATGCTAGCCATACTTACTTACTAAATCCTCATCGCCCATGGTTGGGCATAGGGCCTTCACTACCGCTTTCCAGTCTGTTCTGTCTTCTGCCTTCTTTTTTGCCTCACCCCATGAGAGTCTGGTCTTTCGGAGCTCGGAGTTTTCTCCATGTCATGGCAGGTCTGCCTCTCTTTCTCTTTCCCTTGGGGTTCCAATTAAGAGCTTGTCGGGTAATGTTGGTGATGTCTCTGCGCAGAATATGCCCAATCCATCGCCGATTTCTTTCCTTGGTGGTCTTTATTTTGGGTTTTTGTTAAGTCCTCCAGAGCTCTCAGAATGGTTTGTCAGTCCGAAAGAAATAGTTACTCTCCATGTACCTGTCCAATGCACTTCGCTCATCCTTAGAATGGCATCTTTCCATTTCCCTTACCACCTGCGCCGTCCGGTCAGCTTCAAAGAGTGTTCTCACATTCAAAGTCGCAATCCGTGTAACGTTCTTTGGTGAGAGTAAGTTCGTCTGCAGACTTCTCTGTGTCATATGCTCTCTCCGTGGTCCGATTCCGTAAGTCTGTCTGTTGTTCAGTAGTCTCGGTTTCATGTTCCTTGTATGTGTCCAAAGACTCTATAAGAATTCGAAATGATTTGTAAAGGGTCAATCAATCCAATTAGATAAAACATTTTCTATGTACTAAAGTACGTCTCGGTGATATCCGTCGTTTGTATCGACAGGCAAATGGAAGTTTTCATTAAAGAAGCGTTTATCACGATTCTCATTTTTGATTAGGACAACAAGTCTTAAAACCTGAAAATCATGACCACATTTCTACGGGAAGAGATAGTAAAAGGGATTTTCCGAATAGGATTGGAAAACCGTCATGTATATTAGATCTTGTCTTTATGGATAGGAAGATATGTCTGTCCTTTAAGATTCAAAGGCTGATTTAATATTCACCAAATAAATCCCGTCTGGAATGAAATGACCTGTCTTCATCCCCGCCTAATATTATATACGAGAAGCTGACAAATAGTACGGACGGGAAATTCTAGTGATGGGGAGTAATTTCTCATATAAACCTAAGTTTAAAGACGTTTTCGGGAGTTGTTAGTGCGCAACTTCGTGCGCATTGAAGCTATTCACAAAGAAGGTATTTGTCATATTTCGGATGGTTCGCCAATAACTTTCGGAACCCAAAGTCTATGTTAGGACCACCTTTTTTCGTTGTTACAGATCAACTACATCAATTATTAGAAACTTTGAATAAATTCAGTGACTTGAGATTATGTTAATATCTGAAGAATCGACACAAGTCATGGCAAGTACATATGCCGCACGTGCAATAAAGCTTATATTCTAAATTTATCTTCGAGTATTTCTGTGTACCAAAAGAAATAAACACGGAGGCAAAACATTCAAATAATTATGCTCACTGTTTAGTGATTTGTGCATATCATTTGTGAAACGAAGTATGGCGTTCCTAAATGTCTTGTCAAGATAAATTGTAGTTTACGGTACCCAAAACTGTTACCCTATGGCAACTTGACTATCTAACAGATAATTATGATTCTTATTTCAAAATTATTACACAATGGAGCTATCTAAGATGCTTTTAAACTGTCAAAATATTAGATTTATATTAATTATAATTTGTGAATACTTCAAATACATAGTCTAAAGTGACAAAGCGATATATCTCAGAATAACAGAATATGGGTAGCTGCATGTATAAACCTTTCAAGTAATAGAATAGAAGAGCAGCTTTGTATTATAAACTTAAAGTGCTTCTTTTTTTAGTTTTGGAGCTACGAATTAAAATCTCTGTAGACGTTTGCTAAAATTAACATAACACGAACTTAACTTTTCAAAGGATTGAATACAGTACAAATTTTTTGTGTATTTTAGTTCCAAAATTGCATTGTAGCATAATTCTTATGTGTAAAAATAATCTAAACCCTTATTTGAGTCCATTAGTTATCGGAAAAAGTACAACTATTTTCCGATTTAAATTCGATAATAAGTTAAAGAAAAATACTGCAATACATATTACCCTTAGACACAAAAAGGGACCAACTGTCTGTATTTCAGGAAATGCGGGTACTGGTGACATATTGTTTGTCAGTTGCGATATAGCGTGACTTGGCATGATATCCACAGACAAGCAATTTCTTCATTTCTTACAATGTTTTATATCCCAAAAGACAAGAAAAAAATAATTTCGTTCACTTTAAATTGTCGTCTGCATCATCTTTGAATTTGGAACAGCCCAAAATTTTGTCGTTTGGGAAAGGGTTAAGGTTTTTTTTATATTATATGAGATTCCGGACTATTTTAAGACTCACGATTCTGCGTGCACTTTAACCCTTTCCCAAACGACAAAAATTTGGGGTGGTCCTATTTGAAAGCTGCTGCAGATGACAAAATTGGTGTTAAAAAAAGAAGGGATTTGTGCACAATATAGCACAGAAAAAAATTGAGTTTTCAGCAGTTTCTTCTTTTGTTTCAATGTTTTCCAAAGCCTTTGTGTTAGGGACGTCAAAACCAGGTCTTGTTTGGGAGAGGGTTAATTTCGAAAATATTTTATAAGAACGTTTCCTTCTAAAAAGTCGATAAGTGCGACCTCCATATTTTACCAATATAAAAGATAGTTCTCAAGTAATACTTTATTGCTATCTTGGGATTACTCTTTATTTCGTGATACGTCTGGTTCATTCGTAATTACGTCACTTCAGAACAAAATCGGGAGGTATATTACATAATATACAACAGGTTATTATCTGAACAGCAACCGTTTTCCAAATAAGAGATTTTGAAAGGCACCATCATTTTCTTTCATTTAATACAGTTTTTGACGAAGTGTTATAGGAACGCCAATACCAGGACTTATTTTAAACGAGCTTACATCGTTGCCGTGCATTTTTTCCATGGACAAAAGGTAACGAATTTTAGTGGCTTTACCAAGGTTTCATTATCTATAAACGTCCGTTTTTTATAATCGGTAAATTCGTACTATAAGTAGAAGGCACGGGTAGTATAGGTAAAGTTAGATAAGTCTTTGTTTATAATGACTAAATAAACTTCATTTAAAATTTCCTTGAGTAGAAATGATCTAGTCATACATGCTAGACGATATCTGTACGATATTTCTTGAACACATATTTGTTACCTGATCGTATGTTCGACAACCTAGCTTGCGTCCGTTAAAAAAATGAAGAAATACACGCAACATTGTATTGTTCTTCAAAGTCTTCCTTTGGACAACGTTCGCTGTTTGGTCTGTGAACGTCAAGTATTGGGAAAGGAACAAAATACGTGTCTATCGTTGGTGTGTAGCTCCAGAGCTTAAAACAATCTGATGTTACGAGGTATTTGTCGAAAAGGGACGTAATCCTAGTCACGAAACGTTTTCTAAAGAGGTTAAAGATATAAAAGTCACTCTTTTATTACATAGCATGTCTAACCTCGGTGTGATTAAGAATTCTTAATGTCCCGAGTCATACGCCATATTGACTTTATATCAAATTACCTATCGTACAATCAGTATTTCATGTGTCATGGTGTAAACATCATCCGGTAAACATTCGCTGTAATGAATAAGCATTTCGTCAAAAGTATAATTGATTTAGATAGTTAAAAATTGATCGTTTCCATACAGATCATGATCGGATGTTTTGGGCATTGTATTTGGTAGGAAGCACTGTTTTGAAATGGTAGATATTAACATGACGATGTTTTGTAGTTCAACCCAGCTAGCAATTTACATGGGTCCCAAATGGGTCCAATATGGGCACCCTTATGGGTCCCATAAGGGCAACCCATATGGGACCCATAAAGGATGTGCAACCGGGGGCCATATGGGTCCTATCTGGGCAGCCCATATACATACAATATGGGACCCAGATGGGTCCCAGATGGGCAGACCCATATAGACAGCCCTTATAAAACGCATTTCCATTGGCTTTTATTCATTATTGATAGAAGTGCAAGACATCCCTGAGCTTCACGCTTAGAGAGAAGTCTCTAATTCCAATCGAGGATTATTTAAGGTCTCGTCAGGTGTGTCTGACGACCTTATTAAACCCAAGGAAGATGGGCATAGTAGTCAGAACATTTTCAATGTTTTCTTTAACTATGTATATGTTTTTGATATATTGGAAATGTCTAGATTTATTTCTGTCCTTTTTTTAAAAATATCTAAACAAAAATGTTTTTTAACAGAATCACATACGATTATCAAGCCAAAGCTTTCTTTACATAAAAGCTTTGTGAAAACATGATTTGTTTTCAAGATTTTGAATTATTTCCCTTTAATATACATAAAATTTCATGTAACACACTAGTTAATTGATTATGTTAGTAATTTGAGCTGTCTAATTAATTTACAGTTTAAACGCCGTAAAAACGACAAAATTTTAGGATGATCCAACATGAAGGTCACGGTTAAAAATAATATTGGCAAAGAATGTACTTCTGCACAATATAGCACAGAAGAAAATGCCGATTATCAACATTTGTTAATAGCTCTATGTTTTTCGCAATTTACCTTTCTATTACAGAAGTCAAAACCAGGTTTTGTCGAGAAAGGATTAGATATGTATTATTGATGTTGCCTTACTTGTCTTACTGAATCTAATGTTGTTGTTCTTTCAATTTGTATTGATTTGATGGTCATTAACTTTGATGGATATAAATAAAATTGTCATTCAAATTACAAAATTGCAAACTTATAATTCTATAAATGATTCAGATTATGGATATTTTAGATATGCTCTTGTAGGCCTATACATAATTATTCTGTTGTAATTGAATGGGCGCAAGTCACTTATTGTAACTAGGGCCCTTATTGTCAAACCCACATGGGCTTTCCTACATTGGTCCTATATGGGCATACCCATATGGGCTTACCCATACACAGCCCATATGCTGGGAATATGGGACCCATCTGGGTCCCTTATGATCAAACCCACATGGGCTTGCCTACAAAGGTCCTATATGGGTCCATTATGGACCTACCCATATGGGCTTACCCATACACAGCCCATAGGGGACCCATTTAAGCATGTTTGCTGGGAAGAGCCTACCATTGCAAAGAACAGTTTAGTAAAGAGGGAACGCTATAAAGGTCAGCCATTTATAATACAACCTGTCTGGATTCAGTGTGATAAAGACTTAGTAATGTTCCGAATCAGACGCCTTACTGTTTTTTTTATCAAATTAACGGTTCGACCATCCTTATCTTATCTTTGACAATGCAAACACTTCTATGTCATGTAATATTTTCTCATTTAAAGTGTCCGTTGATTGGCAAAATTAAACCCTTGTGTCGAAAAGCCACCTTCCTAATAACCAATTATCAAAGTTTCTACAATTTTCAAACAACAGAAGTGTTTTTATTTCGTCTTTTAAATTGGATATTTTGGTCTTTTCCGATCTTTACAAGTTATGACGTCATATCGGCCACTTAAGGACGTCATGGCGGGAAAAACGAGAAGTCATGGGTCATTTCTCGGAAAGCCTGACATTTCTGAAAAGATAAATGTCCGTGGACTTTTCTGTCATAAAGCGACTTCCCTCATCGATAGGCCTACTCAAAACACGGAATTCATCCTTAGTGAATGTTAGAAAAAACGTTAAAACAGTCAAAAAATATGTCGTTAGTGAGTGAAGGAATGTGCCAAAGAACGGTTTAAGTTTGTCTATATTACTCTGACGATCGAGAAATGGATAAAAACTGTGACTTCGCTTTATGGGTCGCACACTTTAAATATCTTTGTCAGAAACCTCATGCTCTAGATTGGGGGCGGAGTCAAGGCATTGAATGACGTCACTTCGTGGCAATTTTACGGAAATTGCCGATCTTTATTTTCTCGAAAATCATCCAAGTAACGACGTAAAGAAAATCAAACTAAACTTTTAAAACAACCGAGTTTGGCGGATCTTTTATAAAACACGTCAATTTAATGATTTTCCTCGAATATACGGCGAAATCAACTGTCTAGCTTGGTAGCCTCTAACTGCAAAATGTTGAAATACTTTTTCTACAGAGTTTTCTCTTTGTGCCAATTTCAGTATTTTCAAACGCATAAGCAGCCTCATAAGCTTCTATTCGTATACCATCTGTTATTTCAGTTCCGCGTTGCGTCGGTTATTTTAGAAAATATTTGGATATGTATTCTTTGTCCGCTCATACTGTAGCTTTAACCCTCAAAGCAGTCGCAAAAAATCAAAATGTTTACTTATTACACTTGCTCTAAATACCATAATTAATTAATCATGTACTACATTAGTAAGGCAGTTGTGGATTATTCATCACATATTTAAATCAAAATGTTGAAAATGATAGAAAGCTTATTGATAGCTTGTGTACGAGAGACTTCAAACAAAAAGCTTGTTTGGATAATGTATAAATGTAAACTAAGAATGCATGGTATGCACATACAATAATATAAACATCCAGTGTAAATAGTTCAAAAATAGTTACTCTAATTCTATAATACATAATGCAATATGACGAAGTCGTTACTCGGACAATAACATGTGCAAAAAAGCAAGTTGGAATTCTCGCGGGATGGTATAACATAATTTCAGAAAGTTACCTTACCGATGGGGGCCTTAAAATATTATAAGATATTCTCTGCTGCAAAACCCATCCGTTACGATAATCCCACGAAAATTGGTTGCGTTTTATTTCCGCCAGTAGAAAGAATCCGTATTTCTTTGACAAACACAGTTGACAGAATTTATTTTTTCGTTTAAAACATAGGAAAGCAAGAGCTTGCTTATTGCGTTAAGATACAGGAGTTCCCCACCAGATTAAAACATTTAGTCTTAGCACTTATGGTTTGGAAGATAAAATCCAGACAAAAAACATAAAGGTAAAACAACATAATTATGACAATAACTGAAATTGTGGGCGTGACAGAGTAACGCATTATATTAGATACTTCTCCACATTGTGATCTATAAGTTTACGGAATTTGAAATTGATAGCACGTAGAGTTTAGGAAATATATTCCGGACAAAAGTGAAAAGGTAAAAGAAAGAAATAAACAATGAATCAAGATTTGTGCGTAGCAGAGTACATGTACCAACTCTTGTATATAATATTTTTCAATAATTAGTGTACAAACATTGGCGGTGCTAGCACTTATAATTTAGGAGATATGTTCTGAACGAAAATGAAAAGGTAAAAACATCAAAAGGTTAATTAATAAGTAAGAAAAGTAGGTACGGCAGAACAAAGGTTCTTGTAGATGACAAATTTCCGATTTTGTGATCTTTGAGTGTAAAGTTTGAAGGTGCTAGGATTTACATGTGTATGATTTAGCAGATTGTTCCTGACAGAAATGTAAAAACAACAAGGGACAATAAGTCAAACAGTGGGCATGACAGAGTAATGTTTCTTGTAGATCGATGACACATTTCCACATTGTGATCTATAGGTGTACAAAGTCTGAAGCTGATAGCACTTATGATTAAGAAGGTATAAAAGTGTGGCAGACGAACGGACAGACAAATCGATTAAACCTATAGTCTTCCAACCGGTAAGCGAAGGGGGATAAGATTAAACTCAATAGGTAAAACAACTAAAACTATTACTAAAACCAATATTTAATCTTTAAATTGTAACTCTTCCTGAAACAGAATTGGAAAATTGATGTTCCTTAAAACAGAAATTTGGAATTATGAAAAGAAATAAGGAACCATGTTCCATTTACCCCATATTTACCCCCTACTAAACTTCTCTTTGGAAAAAATATCCTGGGTCCATCTTCATAGATGCCGAATATGAAATTGCAGCTCGTTGATTTCCCCAATGATTAGCTTCCTGATTTATGGTTGGCATAAGATTCCCCGAAACTGTAAAATATGTAGATAGATAGTAGATTTGCTTTGTAATAAATTAGCTCTAACGCACGGGTAGTAAACGGAGGAACTAGCTCCTAAAAGAGTCAAAGTTAGGTGTCGAGTATATTTTCTTAAATTATTTCTTGTACGATGAGTTTTGGAAAAATCTGGCGATTTTGTGATATGAAGAAATGGTCAAAGTTTGTTGTGCACAAAAATATATGGTTTTAGTTAGCAGGGTTTTACTACAATCATTGAAAAACATAATCAAATAGAAAGTAAAAATTACCATTCGGAGATTTTAAAACACATGTTTGCCCACCTATCTCCCAAAATATAGTTCATGGTATGTCGATATAACATGTAATTGACTTGCACCTCCCAAAATTATCTAAAATGAAAAGAATTTGTATTTTTCTAACACGTACATGCTAAATTCTGGCGAAAATTGAGCGAGTGCAAGTTGCCTCAACGAAAGGTTACTTTCGATTTGATGATGTTTTTCAAGGATTGTATTAAAACCCTGCTAACTAACACGGTATATTCTTGTGCACAACACGCTTTGACCATTTCTTCATTTAACAGCGTCGCTGGATTTTTCAAAAAAAAAAATCTATGAAAAAGAAATGATTTAAGAAAAATGAGCTCGACTCCTACCTTTGTTTACCGAACATGTGCGTTGAAAACCTAGACGTGTTTGAATAAATATAAAAAAAATATATTAATGCTTTTGTAATATTTTCTGATTGTAAAGCTTCAACTTTGCTCATTTGGAGATCGCGTCTATTTTCACTGTCATATGTCACGTAATCAAAGCTTTGATAAATAACCGCGTTGCGTGACAGACCCTCGTTATCCCGCTTGATTATATACTAGGACAAAAAAGATACGCAACCCCATTTTTTCATAATATTTTCGACAAAACATGTTTTTAATGGCTGTTGAGTACATTTTTAATATACCTGCATCCATACGCATAAATACAGTGCCATTTTCTTCAGATGTCGTACATTCATCACGTGATACATGGTAAATTGTTAAAAAACTGTTTATCCCATGTCAAGTTTTCTAGATGAATACTATCAAAACAAATTTGCATCAAACACAAGCTAGAACATAGACAAAGAAGACGCCAAAGCGTTCACACAATTTTCATTACGCTACGCATAGCAAGGCTAGGCCAAAACCAGCGCCTAACTGCAGTACAGATATTGTTGGTGGAAAATGTTCAAAATGTTGTCGTAAGACATTGATGGGGGCAAAAAATCGACACATTTTTGACTGTATACGTTGATGGCTTTCAATTGGATTATAACCAATTTAGCACGAGGTGGACGTGCAAGAGATATGACGTCAAGGCAGGACCGAATAATCACGTTAACCCCACCTACGGGATAGGTTTAAGACTGCAACGGAGACCGCTAATAACTCGTATGGACTTCACAACATTCGAATATCGGACCAAATTGAACGAAACAGATTGTTTTTTTCGACCTCCGTCCAATTTTTTTGTCGTATTGTGTTGACGCTCGGTTTAAACTGGGTGTTTTCTTACTAATGAAATTGACTACCAACAAGATTTTGTGAACTTAACAAGGTGAAATGTTATTGCTTTAAATGTATTAAGTTTTGTTTAAATCTGATTTGATGTCTTTGCGTAAGAAGGAATTGAAAATGAAGTTGCGTTTCTTTTTTGTTTCAGTATATAAACATAGATTGAAGAAGACTGGTGGATGTTGCGGATTTCTGCAGAGATATTCCTTACTTAACTCTTTTCTAGATGGTCCCTGCCTTATAAATACATCCTTTCAAGATATATTTTAAACGCATCGAAACAAAAGAAAATGCCGAAATCTGCATTTTCTACTTCTGTTGCAGTGCTTTTCATGTTTGATGTACAGTGTAAATAATTATATCTTCTTTTTTTTTGTAACACGAATGTTATTACCCTCGATATTTTTGAGGTCTGAAATATTGTCATTGAAAAAAGGTCAGACCATATTGAAGTTTACTGGTTATACTATTTTCTAAATGTTTCATTCACATTTTACAATGAAATGTCTTTGTTTGAAAATTCTTAAATGATTGTTAATTCAAAATTGAATTTTGTGTAGATGGAAACAAATCTATTCCGAGTAATTTCGGGCCAGAAGCAACCGAGAATACAAATGCAAATGTGCAAAATTTCAAGAGCAAAACCAATTCTTTCTTCAGCTATTCATCCGGTATTAATTACCAAACGCTATTTGCATCTTCGGGCGTCATCCGTGGCAACGAAAATTGAGGAGGGTGTCTCTCGCCAATTGACCAAACGCCGACTGTCAATCAAAAACATCGATTAGCCAATGGACGATCACAAAAATGTCATGCCCCAATTGCTCATCGTTGCACGTGGTTTTGTATCGATTTATCGACTGACAATCAAAACAATCGACATACCAATGGCAAATAATTTTGTACTAACAATAGACTAGGTTCTACGTTATGTTTTGATAAACCGTCGGTGTTGTTATAAAATCTCGTAACTACGGCTTAAATAAGCCGTAGTTACGAGATCTTATAACAAAAACTACGAAATACTATTTTGTTTGTCCGAATTTACGTCACGATTAACTGGATAAAATCGTTCCCTATTAACGACCACATGGCCATTGTTTGTCTTAAATTCTATGTTGGGCGGAGCGATCTGTCGATTGGCGTTTGGTCAATTGACCAAACGCCGACTGTCAATCAAAAACATCGATTAGCCAATGGACGATCAGAAAAATGTCATGCCCCAATTGATCTTCGTTGCACGTGTTATTGTATCAATTTATCGACTGACAATCAAAACAATCGACATGCCAATTGCAAAGAATTTTGTGCCAACAAAAGACTAGGTTAACCATTACGTTTTGATAAACCGTCGTGTTGTTATAAAATATCTTAACTACGGCTTGATTCAAGCCGTAGTTACGAGATTTTATAACAACACCAACGAAATACTTTTTTGTTTGTCCGAATTTACGTCACGATAAACTTGATAAATTCGTTCCCTATTAGCGATCACATCCCCATTGTTTGTCTTAAATTCTACGTTGGGCGGAGCGATCTGTCGATTGGCGTTTGGTCAATTACCATTGCCACGGATGACGCCCAAACCTGGTATCTAATGCTTGACGAAATACTTAATGAAGAACACTGTATAAAATGGTGATCCTCTATTTATTTCATAACGAGTATTTATATAGTTCATTAAGACCTGGCGTCCACCAGGACGCGGAAGGTATGCGGAATCAAATAATCTTATTTCGGCATATCTTCCGCGGCGAAGCTATCAAATTTTAACCGTTATGAATTTATCAGCGCACTGTCATTGAACCTAATGCATGTATACCTAGTATTGTCCGCGTATAAAATCCGTAATGATGCCGAATAAACGGCGACATGTTCCAGACAACACAGACTAGTTTATGATTGCATCCGAAAAGACTTCGGGAATCCAGATCAAACACACACGAGTTGGTTGTTAAATGAAATGACAATGTTACACGTGTTTTTGTTCGTTTTCATTAATTGAATAACATCTTCCTATGAGGATGTCCTACGTTAACAATAGGATTCGGTTTTTCGTGCAAAAAAATACGTCATCGTCACGCCTCACTGGTCTAAAAATAGATTGGGAATCCTCTATCGTACAAATATGGCTGTAAATCTCGCGAAGTTTTTCCACGTTCAACTTGCTGAAGATGACGTTCTAAGAGCTGGATTGTCGTAATTATTTGTTTAGAAACATTATAATTCAGAGTTGAGAAGGTTGCTGCACTGTCGTGTACTTTTTAAGATAGGTAACTATGAAATAACCAGTTGACATGTAATGTTTACACATACGGTCCTGCCTTAGCTTCGTCGTGTCGCTCGTGCGTACTCGCTTACCCTTTCCAAAACGACAAAATGTCATGTTGGGCCAAATTGAAAAAAGTCTGCAGATGACAAAACGGATGTGAATACTTTTAGTGTTTTATGTCAGAGAAAATATCGAGGCAAAAGTAGAATGATCATCAATATCCAAAGAATTTATTCACACTCATTTTGTTTGCTGCATGTGCAGGTCTTTTCAATTTGGTCGATCATCATTTTCTTCTTTTGCCTCAATGTTTTCCCAAGAATTTTCTGTTGAGGACGTCAAAACCGTCTTGTTTGGGAAAGGAATAATCTAGAAAAAAAAAAACAAACTAGAATTTGTCACTGAATGTGATTTGATACAGGCTTTCACTACAACAGAGGGCAACGACTCACAAAATAAGCAAGGTAGAGTTATGCTCCTTGTACGTTGCACTTTTCCTTGGTGTGAGATCTATCCACCCGCGAAGTTTCATGATCATAGCTTCTTTACTTTCAGACTTTTCGATGTTTTTTCTGGTTAAGCTGCCGAGGAATCTCAAGAAAAAACGTTTGTCATTTCTGGTCTGTCTCCGTATCTGGGATCAATGTTGCATGTTTAATATGCGCAATGTTTCATAGTTTTATTTCCCGCCTGCATTATCTATGATCCACTAATATCTCGCTTGAAAATAATAATTATTCGCTAGCACTGTTACGAAAAAAAAAATGTCCGATTCATGACCGATAAACAAAATATTAGACTGGTACCCGGCAAACGTTGTTGAGGGAGTTCCCATCAGAAATCTATTTTTAGCACACGAGCGCGCGAAAATTGTTCCTTATTACAGACGTCGACAACGCCATATAAATGGTGGACTTGGCCATGGCTTACAATTTAAAGACGACATCAGTTCGGTCAATATGAAACCCTCACGTATGAACTCCGGATTGAAGACGTTTCAGAGAATAAAACTGTAGAAAATATAATTATAAAATCATATTGGTTATGACATTTGTTTTTTTTCCTTTCACTATTGTTTCCAAGCTATATAAAACACATCGCAAATTTTGCTATGTTCTACTTTCTATTTATACCAGAATAGTAGAATAGTAGATCTAATTTTGAATAACGTTATCATCATCGTTATCTTTCTGAATGCCCTCTATAGCCTACTATGCATGCTTAAGTATGGTATTCTGTTACCATGGAACATACCGTATTTAGACGAATTCAATTGTTGTTTCTTTCCTCAAACCAACTTTGACTTGGAACCAAAAAAAGATTTTTAGAAAATTGTGGGATGTTCCCCATGAGTTCAGTGAGTATACTGAAACCGTTCTCATCGTCCTGAATTCGTGCCGAAACCCTTCCGTACCGTTAACCCGGATATTCCGTGCAGTCAACTGAGTGTCCGCTAGCTATCCGCGTGACTGAAGTATTCCGAGTTGATCGCGAAAGATTTAGGATAACCTGACGATGTCCTTACGACAACGCAGACAAGTTGCCGAAGATATACGGACAATCATTTCCGCGTCGAAATTTTGCTCTCGATCAAAATTTCGACGCGTACAAAATTGGTGGTCCGGAAGGCTACGAATCATGCGGAAGGTTTGGTGATAACATTAAGAAGGCATTAGGAACGTGCGGAAGGTCTGCAGAACGTTATCTTTTCTGTCCGAATACATTCGGCGTATTGTCCGTGCCCTAGTGGACGCTAGGTCTAAAGGTCAACAACAGGTATTAGATTTTTCCGGTTTTCTCATACATTGTTTGAAAATGGGTTTCAGTATGATGCATAGATGGTCATTTCATAATCGAAAGAGTTTACACGTTGAACGCAGCAGTCCAAATACTAGATTTTTTTGACATCGATAAATATCACGCGATATTGTTTATATTAGTTTTGATGACGTATTAGTTATCCAGCATGCGAACCGTAAAATATTGTTTATCAATAATAAAGATTAATGTTTTCTTTATAAGGTAATTTGATTTCATACATCCTTGTGTACGCTTGCTTTCCCATGTTTCAATTGTCGAGTGTAAAACAGTAAACCGTTGCATATGACCAATTTCGTTTATCAACATAGGTCAATCACATGTACATACCACGCGGTCTTTGTTTGGCCCATTTATTATTGTTTGCATTCAAATCAAACTCTTTTTATTCTTTTCTCGACCAAATTTTATTGGATTATATCATTTTGAACAGATATTGATCAGCATGTGTAATACTTTCGAGTTTAAATGGGTAAAACATTTGCAACTGTCATAAATTACGATGACGATCAACAAATGTTATTGTTTTTGGAACACAAGGATGCTTCCTGTTGTCAAAGGGGAATATTCTATCAAGAACAATCATTCTAGTCGGTTTACTAAATAGGTCAGTTGACTACCTGTTGTTACTAGTTAATCGGAGGGGCAAATCTCAGTCTTATTAAAATTTAGATATTATCTTTCAGTAACTTCTAAAGACCGCCCGTTAGGGGTCATCTTCTGTGACCTTTCTTTGGACCAATCAGATTATAGCTTTGGAAAAGTTGAAAGACATTTGGCATGCGCACTACACTTCCGTTTCTTACGATAACAAGATTAGTAGCCATGGCCGCCACCAGTGTGGTGATTTCAATACAAAGACAAAGACCAAAGTCCGTTGATTTTGAGAGCAGATATTTTCGGTATATTTCTAACACTAGCAGTAACAGTTTTATACGATCATCACGCTAACCCGAAATGAATCGATGTTAACTTATGAACGTATAAACTACTAGTATATATTGGCAATTCGAGTCCCTTTGTCCTAGATATCTGATTAGCTAAGTCGGTAGAGCGTCCGACCTATACAACAGATGACCAGGGATCAATTTCCATATTGGGTTCAGGTTTTTTCCTACTATGTATTCTATATTTTTCAAACTAAACGATTCTAGAAATCGCGGATATATAAACATAATTGGTAATTGTATTTTTGTTTCGTTTTGGCAATTTCTAGAAAAATTTGGTATGGAAAAATGTATTTAAACAATTAAAAAAGAAAAAAATGGGGGATAAAAAGATGAAATCGGCGCGAGGTTCGTTCCTCTAACCTATAGTATACAAGTCGGCTGCTCTACCAACTGCGCTAACCAGACCATTACTCGGCAGGTCTTCCAATTGTCAATGTATAGTTTATACATGTATATAATTATGTTCAAAATTACACACCACTTTATTTAAGGAATGAATGCAATTTATTTTTTCATGCAGGTATGAAAAATAAAATCTAATCACACTGTATTAATCCGCGAAGCGGTTCATACAAAAGTGTGATTAGATGTTATTTTTCATACCTGCATGAAAAAAATAAAATTGCATTCATTCCTTATAATTTAATAATACATTTTATTAACGTAAATAGTAATATTTGCGACTAGAAAGAATGAGATATCGTTCGGACTATGTGCAAAGAAGCGGATAGATGTGCGATATCTGCCCGCTGCCAAGGTATTCAGATCTTACGCACGTGCCTTTCCGTGACGAAAACTTTCAATGACGTCATAAAAAGCGCGCGTAACTGCTACGTCATTTACAGCGAATTCAGTCATCGTAACGTTATTTTCCATCCCCTCAAGTGCGTTTTAAGCAATAAGTTTTTGAAATTGAGATTGTTTCAACTAGAAAATCTATTTAAGAGTAAGATTTAATGATAAAACTTGCAGTTTACTACTCAAAACGAACGTAATATGTCAATTTGCACAGGGCACATCCATTTATCCATATTATTGACTCCGAAAGAAGTTCCGGCAATGTCATTTTTTTTCATGGAGTTATGAAATTTTTTTTAGCCAATCAAAACGCTCGGATTTTAATGAAATCAACTAATATTAAATTATTTCGGGTTAGCGCAATGATCGTATAAAACAGTTACTGACAGTGTTAAACATATACCGAAAACTATCTACTTCATTTATAAATGCCATATCTTTGCTCTCGAAATTAACGGACTTTGCTCTTTGCTCGGTGCCAAGCGCGTTTCTATCAACCGCAGCCATTTTGATGTTGTTGTCAGGGACAACAGACCTGCGTTTGCAACGAGCGTTTTGATTGGTAGATGTAAAAATATCCCCAGATCCTCAGATGTAACATTATGAAATAAGATGAAATAAGATGCATCTAAATTCATTCAGATTAGGCAAATCTGAAACAGGAGTCGTGGAAAATGTTGTTTCTAACTACTTTTCACGTTATAAAGGTTTAAATATCACGCATATTTGACCTTTAGCAGTTTTTGTATTCACCATAAAAAAAAATAATCGCAATCCGTCATTGAAAGGTCGGATTCTTCCGGCACACGGTGTTACAGAAAGGTTAAAACCCATTATATATAACATTGCAAATGCTATTCTTCAAGAATGTCAGACGCGAGAAAGATTCTTAAAGTAATATCCTCGGAATTGCGTTTTACACTAGAAATGATCATTTAAAATTAAAGGGTAACATTTTGGTTCGATTGAATTTCTATTAGAAAATTTATTACCCTGAAATTAAAATCTTCTCTTAAATCTCCGTCTAATGTCACACTTTGATGTCTTAATCTGACAACACTCATGAAATATTAGCTGCAATAAAGTTAGTCGGTAAGATAAATTTTATCTCAGAATAACGTTTTCGTTGAATTGAGAATCGGATTTCGTGCTCTTGTCTTGATTTGAACTATAGTTCTTTTTTTTACAGATGCATTCTCACCCATTTGTTTGGTATTCTTCTTTACAAAACACAAACTGTATATTATTTATACACGGCCTTTTATATCTCCGTGTGCAACATTCTTGCTTCGCCAGACATAATATTATGTTGACTTAGATTACGAAGGATATGTATACACGTGCTATTTTTTGTACGTCATGGTATCAGGTATTATTTTGTAAAGGGTTATGTCAGATTAAAATACACAAAGCAAAGATGGATATTTCAACGTCTCATATTAGGTTTCCGTAATGAAACTGTCAGGAATAAACAGGATTGTACTTGGCACGATGAAAATTCTGACGGAGAAAAGTCTGTTATATCAGATAAATTTTTGAGGGCCCTTTCAATCGAGAGTTATCATTAAATGAAAACATGCTCAATAAATTAAGTGAAACACACGAGGGAACATATTTCCATAGAAAAAACCGATGGGTTTTCGAAATCAGTCATTTTAACTAGCTTTCTTCAATGCATTTGTTTTTTTTTTATTATTTTCAAAATTTCGTCATGTCAATTGCGTGATTCCGGCTTTAAAAAAAAAAAAAAAAAAAAAAAAAAAAAAAAAAAAAACACGTAGATCAAAGTTTTCACGAAAGTGGCCGGACCATTTGAACAGTAATAATTACACATGTCTTGTAATTATGTAAATACTTTGTAGGACAGTTGCCTTTTTTCGAAAAAAGGAACAATAAAGAGTTTCTCTTTCAGCGCGACATCCAAGTTTTACCAATACGAAAGATAATTCTCAAGTAATACTATTGCTATCTGGGGATTACGCTGTATTTCGTGATACGTCTGGATCTATAGTAATTACGTCACTTCAGTACAAAATCGGGAGATATATTACACCGTAATAGCATCATATTTTTCAGTCGTAAATACTCGCAAAGGCCCGCAAAATACTTAACTGTCAATTATTTTATTATAGGTAGAAAGTACAGGTAGGCAAAGTTAGATACAGACTTAATTTAGAACGACTAATTGAAGTCCATTCGAAATTGTCCATTGGTAGAAATGATCTAGTCATACAGGTTGACCAATCCATGCGATATTTCTTGAACATGATATAATATATAATCCCGTCACGCTAAAAGGGACCTTATCCGAACTTCAAAAATGCAAATTTTGACAAACTTGTTAGACTCAGCACAGGCCAACCAGATACTGTATTCGAAAAATGAACGTAAAGTAAGATAGGGAAAACATTCCAGACATAAAAAAGTACATACAAGTGAAAAGTGTCGGCCCTAGTCTGGCTGCGCGGACTGCGCAGACTGACTAGGGTCGATATTTTTCACACACCCGATAAGGTCCCTTTTAGCGCGACGGGTCACAATTATCTATTTTACCCGATTGTGTGTTCGACACCCTAGCATGCGTGCGTTAAAAAATGAAGAAAAACACACAGCATAGTGTTCTTTCTTTGAACAACGTTCGCTATTTGGTCTGTGAACGTCAAGTATGGGGAAAAAACAAAGACCTGTCTTGTAGCGGTTTGTAGTTCCAGAGCTTATCGATGCTTTTCAGCAAAAACCGAGATTTTTGTTGAAAAGCGACGTAATCCTAGGTACGAAATGTTTTCTAAGGAGGTTAAAGATGTAAAAGTCACTCATTCATTACATACCATGACTGGTCTCGGTGTGATTAAGAACGCTTAATGTTCCGCATTAGACGCCATATTGACTTAATATCAAATCACCTATCGTACAATCAGTATTTTATGTGTCATTGTGTAAACATCACCCGGTAAACATTCGTCATAATAATTCCTATTTTGCCAGAAATATAATCTATTAACATTGTCATAAGTTGCGCGGTCCCATACAGATCACGACTGAATGTTTTGGGTATCGTATTTGGCAGGAAACGCTGTTTGAATATCATGGGATATATTAATATGATGAGGGGTCGTAGAGCGTATAAGCCTGCCATAGAAAAGAAAAGTTTAGTAAAGAGGGGAAGCTGTAAGGGTCATCCATTTATAACACAATCTGTTTGGTTTCAGTGTGATTAAGACTTCGTAATGTTCCGAATCCGACGCATTACTGGTTTTATATCCAATTAACTTTCGACCATCTACATCTTATATCTTCGACGCAAGCACCTCTATCACGTATGTAATACTTTCTCATTTGAAAAAAAAATTGAAGTAATTTTGCTACAGATTTTGCTCCTTGTGCCAAGTTCATCATTATCGAACGGTATGGCAGTCTGATAAGCTACTTCTCGTATACGTTCTGTTTCGGTTAAATTCTGCGTTTTATGAGTTTTTTAGAAAATCTTTTTAATATTTTTTTTTCGTCCGCCGAAACGTAAATTTGAACTGTAGATTGAATTCTCAATACAAAGCAGACACAACGAAATCAAAATGGCCACTTTGTATCTATGCTCTAAATACCATAATTATGTTCTATGTCAGTTGTCGATTATTAATTACAGATTTAAATCAAATCACCGAAATTGATAGAAAACTCATTGCTAGCGTTGCTTTGTACGTAAGACCTCAAACAAAAAGCTTGTTTGAATAAGGTAAAGTAAGAAAGCACGGTAGGTAAATATAACAATAATAACAGCCATAGGAAAAAGTTCAGAAATAGTTCCTCTAATTCTAGAACACTGAATGGAATATGACGAAGTCGTTACTCAGACAATAACATGTGCAGGAAAGCAATTTTGAATTCTCGGGGGATGGTATAACTGAATTTCAGAGAGTTATCCTACTGATGGGGGCTGTAAATGATTATATTAAGGTATTCTCTGCTGCAAAACCCATCCGTTACGGTAATCCAACGAAAATTGGTTGTGTTTTATTTCCGCCATTAGAAAAAAACGTATTATTTGACAAAATAGAATT
Source organism: Fragum sueziense (assembly GCA_963680895.1). NCBI lineage: Eukaryota > Metazoa > Mollusca > Bivalvia > Cardiida > Cardiidae > Fragum > Fragum sueziense. The sequence goes on from OY804593.1 coordinate 55,749,268, forward strand.
GACAGAATTTATTATTTTTACATGTGAAATTCCGGAAAATAAAACTCAATAGATCTAGTAACAACAACAATGACTAGTAACAGTAATCTTTCCTGAAACATTTACAGTTAAGACTGATCTTTTAGGGTTGCAAAATTGATGTTCCGTAAAACAGAAATTTTATATAATTTTGTGTTAGGGAAATTTAATCTTAGGAACCATGTTTCCACTTCTCTTTAACAAGAGCCGTGATAGACGTGTTATGCTCCTCTAATAAGTGTTTCTCGCAAAAAAAAAAAAAACAACAACACATTACTTATAAAATGTGGCATAGAACATTTATTTTCATTTATCTCACAAGTATAATATGCCATTAAATTCTGAATATTAGACGAAAAGAAATTTAATTTAGAGAACAAATATTTCTACATTAAGGCCATTTTTTCCGTGACGCAGCCTCAAATTAATGAACGGAGAAAAATGCTCAAGGGATTGTCCTAGGGATTTCACGTGTGAAGTTTCATTGAATTTGGTCCAAGGTTTGCTGTGATCTGGCTGTGGACGGACAGACGAACGGACAGCATGGCGACTACATGCTCCCCCGAAAATATTACGGGGAGCCAAAAACATTATCTTGAGTCTGCATTCATAAATGCCGAATATGAAATTGCAGTTCTTTGATTTCTCCAATGAGTTTTAGAAATCCGCTAAATCCCGATTTATGGTCGGCACAAGCTTTTCCCCAAACTACGAAATATGTGGGTAGACAGTAGATCTAGCATGGCCACAAATTAGCTCTAACGATTATCATGTAATATCGTTGGTGGGGGAACAGAATCGCATGACTCTTTAAAGCTGTAGTAACGAAGTTTTGACCTACAACTAACGATATGTGAAATATACTCAAAATTGATTTAAAAAAAACCAACAACATTATTCACAATAATAAAACGCTAATACGGTAAAAGCAATGCGGCTGCACACTGAATGCCTAACCTGTAGACGAAACTAAATTGTTTATAGCTATCAACTGAGAGTACATACAAGCTGGTACAATGGCTTCCCAAAACAAAATTCGTCACTTGTTGTTCTTCATGTTTAGTAAGAATCGGGTATAGAGTGACTACATCCCTTTCATTAGGGATGGTCTCTGTTTGATTTCTAATGCACACCGTGTTGGAAATCAAGCATAGATTTCCTCCAGGAAAATGTAATGAAAACATATTTTGATAACCTAGACGTGTTTAGATAAATATCAAAATGCCTTTGTAATATTTTCTGATTATGAAGCTTCAACTTTGCTCATTTAGATATCGTGTCTATTTTCACTGTCATATGTCACGTAATCAAAGCTTTGATAAATAACCGCATTGCGTGACAGACACTCGTTAGCCTGCGTGATTATATAAACATAGATTGAAGGAGGCTGGTGGATTTTGCATTGAAACAAGTTCCTGATATGTTGAGCCATCTCTGTTGAGAAACTACTTTACCGAACTCTTTTGCAGACGGTCCCAGGCTTTTACGTATCCTATCAAGATATCTCTGAAAAGCATTGCAAAAAAGACGAAAACTTTGACAACCAATATATTCTACTTCTGTTGCAATGCCTGTCATGTTTTGGTGTATAAACATCCCTTTTCTTCGTAACATAAATTGTATCGCCATTTTTATTCAAATTTTACAGGTACAAAATGTCGTCGTTTTTCTAATGGGTTAAACAAGTTTTCCAAGAAATAATAATAGTTTTTTATCAACACTTCACACATGAAGTGTGATAGTTAGAAAATTCTTAAATAATTGTACTTTCAAAATTGAGTTTATTGCGGATGGATACATTCCATTCTAATAATTCCGGACCATAAATGAGAAAGAATAAGACTATCCACAAGAAGAAATCTTACTTACATACAATATTGCGAAAAACTGTGATTATTCATTTTTAAATCAATATGTATCTAGAATTAATTAGCAGATTCAGCATTTATCATAAAATCGCAATCGATGATAACAAATTCATCCGGCACTCGGTGTTGCAGAAAGGCCAGAAAGATCTTTAACTGGTAAAGGCTTTTTGAACTTGGATCTAGATAAATGAGCTCTCGTTGCTTAAGGGACCAACATGCATCTGATTTTGTCGTCTGTGAATGAAGTTTACGTGAAACAAACTCGTAATTTATGAATGGATATTTTTTTTATATATAAAGTCAGTCATGAAAAAGGATTTCCAAAAATCCTTAAGTATTGTTCCGTGACCCAATATCAATCCAATTAGATAAAACATTTTCTATGTACTAAGGTACGTCTCGGTGTTATCGGTCGTTTGTATCGACAGGCAAATGGAAGGTTTCATTAAAGAAGCGTTTATCACGATTCTCATTTTTGATTAGGACAACAAGTCTTGTAAAATCTGAAAATCATGACCATGTTTCTACGGGAAAAGATAGTAAAAGGGATTTTCCGGATAGGATTGGAAAACCACCATGTAGATCTTGCCTTTATGGATAGGAAGATATGCCTGTCGTTTAAGATTCAAAGGCTGATTTAATATTCACCAAATAAATCCCGTCTGGAATGAAATGACCTGTCTTCATCCCCGCCTAATATTATATACGAGATGCTGACAAATAGTACGGACGGGAAATTCTAGTGATGGGGAGTAATTTCTCATATTAACCTCAGTTTAAAGACGTTTTCAGGAGTTGTTAGTGCGCAACTTCGTGCGCATTGAAGCTACTCACAAAGAAGGTATTTTTCAAATTTCGCATGGGTCCCCGATAACTTTCGGAACCCAAAGCCTATGTTGGGACAACCTGTTTTCGTTGTTACAGATCAACTACATCAATTATTAGAAACTTTGAATAAATTCAGTGACTTGAGATTATGTTAATATCTGAAGACTCGACACAAGTCATAGCAAGTACATATGCCGAACGTACAATAAAGCTTATAAAATTTATTCTAAATTTATCTTCGAGTATTTCTGTGTACCAAAAGAAATAAACACGGAGGCAAAACATTCAAATATGCCCACTGTTTAGTGATTTGTGCATATCATTTGTGAAACGAAGTATGGCGTTCCTAAATGTCTTGTCAAGATAAGTTGTTGTTTACGGTACCCAAAACTGTTACCCTATGGCAACTTGAGTATCTAACAGATAATTATGATTCTTATTTCAAAATTATTACACAATGGAGCTATCTAAGATGCTTTTAAGCTGTCAAAATGTTAGATTTATATTAACTATAATTTGTGAATACTTCAAATACATATTCTGAAATGACAAAGCAATATATCTCAGAATAATAAAATATGGGTAGCTTCATGTATACACCTTTCAAGTAATAGAACAGAAATAAAAGAGCTGCTTTGTATTATAAACCCAAAGTGCTTCTTTCAGTTTTGGAGCTATGAATTAAAATATCTGTAGACGTTTGCTAAAAATTAACATAACACGAAAGTAGCTTTTTAAAGGATTGAATACAATACATTATTTTGTGTAAGAGTATATTAATTCCAAAACTGCATTGTAGCAGAATTCTTAAGTGTAAAAATTATGTCAACTCTTATTTGAGTACATAAGTTATCGTATAAAGTATAACTATTTTCCGATTTAAATTCGATAATAAGTTAAAGAAAAATACAGCAATACATATTACCCTTAGACACAAAAAGGAACCAACTGTCTGTATTTTAGGAAATGCGGGTACTGGTGACATATTATTTGTCAGTTGCGATATAGTGTGACTTGGCATGGTATCCACAGGCGTCTCTTGAACTTATTAGGTCTACAGAACGGAACAATTTAGACTTGTCCATATAAAAAATCTCAATCAACAACTTTTTGTTAAATTGTTCAATTCTTTTGGCCTCTCTTAGTAGGAATCATTGAGAGCATCGAAAACGGTCATTGTATGGGAAATTGTTAACTTACGAATATTATTGCATAAAATGTGTGTTTTTGGGCCGTTGTCGACATTGAATAACGAGAAGAAACCGGTCCGATATCGTGAAAACCGGTCTATATTCAGTGCGATATCGGACCGGTTTTGCACTCAAATATCCTCGATTTGATCCTTCAAAATAAACAATTATCTCTTTTCCCGCAAAATTCTCAACGTCTTACGTTAAATCAGCGACGTTCGCCTTTTGGCGCCAATTTATGACGTAACGTCGTTTTACCGACGTCACGCATAACAAAAAATTCTTGGATGATTTATCAGAACAAAACAACAATGGCGGACATTTTCTTATCTCACCTCGGTTCATTTTTCGCACATATCAAGGGGTTTGGGGTAAGTAATCATTGGAATTTTATGCTTTTTATGCAATAATAGCGTCAATTCACGTATTTTTCGGTCGTTAACATTCGCAGAGGCCCGCAAAATACGAAAACGATCCTCGTGCTTCGCACTCGGTCGTTAACGTATTTCTTGGGCCTCTGCGAATGTTAACGACCTCAAAAACGTGAATTAACCCTATATTACAGCCATTTGATCTCAGCTTTGAGTCAAGTAGTCATGGTTTTTAGTTTCATATAAGAGTAGCCGGACTATTTCAACACTCACGATTCTGCGTGCACTTTAATTTCGAAATTACTTGATAGGAACGTTTCCTTCTAAGAAGTCGGTAAGTGCGACCTCAATATTTTACCAATACGAAAGATAATTCTCAAGTAATACTATTGCTACATGTATCTGGGGATTACGCTTTATTTCGTGATACGTCTGGTTCATTCTTAATTACGTCACTTCAGAACAGAATCGGGAGATATACTACATAATAAACAATGTTAGATTGTTATCTGAACAGCAACCGTTTTCCAAATAAGATTTTGATAGGCACACTCATTTTCTTCTATTTATTACAATGTTTAAGGAAGTGTTATAGGAACGCCAATACCATGACTTATTTTAAACGAGTTTACATCGTTGCCTTGCATTTTCCTGGGCCAAAAAGTAACAAACTTTAGCGCTGGTACAAAGTTTCACTATCTATAAAGTTTTCAATAAACGTCAAAGGGGGACCAGCTAGGCTTTCGAAAATGCAAATGGCACGATAATTACAAACCAGAAATAACGTGAAATTACCAACCTGAATGTCCATTGTTAGCACTCATCAAGCTTTATTAAGAATTAAAATCCATGTAAATTAATAACGTGCGGGTTGGTTCATATTGTCCTTGTTTTTGTTTTGTAACGGTTGCATATGCCCAACCTTCAAAAATCAATTACGTCAGAGGTGCGTCATCTGTGCTCAGCGAGATTCAACACACCGTACAACCGGCTGCGTCGAAAGTTTGCGAAGACAGATTCGGCATCTGATGTCATGTGCATGGTAGGTCAAATTAATTTACTTTCATAAATAAACGAAATGATCTTTGGTATTCTATAGTTGATAAATACGCGTATAACTGTTCAGTGCTTGTACAAAATACACCTTTTCACGTATCCCTCGCAAATAAGGTCACAGTCATCGACACAGCCGGCTGTACGGTGTGTTGATACTGCGGAGGTGTGTCTCGTTTACCTTGATCTTGTCTCGTTTTGAAGTAAAAATAGAACGTGTATACAAGGTTGTAAAGGATTGATCTGTAGCAAAGGAATGATGGTTATACGCCGTGATTGAGGTTTTCATGCATTGCAAATTATTTTTCTATGCACAAATATGAGTTCCCGAACAGTTCGGAAGCATAAAAACCTAGCATGGGCCCCTTTAAGTATAAATAGAAAACATGGGTAGGTAAAATTGATATAGAACGACTGAAAGGAGCCCATTCGAAATTTCCTTGTGTAGAAATGTCGTCAAACATGTTGAACAATCCAAACGATATTTCTTGAAAATATATTTTACCTGATTGAATGTTCGACGACCTAGCATGTGTCCATTAACGGAATATGATAAAGAAATACAGAAGATATTATATTGTTCGTCAAAGTTTTTCTTTGAACAGCGTTCGCATTTTGGTCTGTGAACGTCAAGTATTGGGAAAGGAACAAAGATATATTTAGTGGTGGTTTGTAGTTCCAGAGTTTATCGATGCTTTTCACCAAAAGTCCCGTAACTGCAGCTTAAAGAAAGCTGCAGTTACGAGGTTTTTGTTGAAAAGCGAGGTAATCCTAGGCAGGAAACGTTTTCTTAAGGGGTTAAAGATATAAAAGTCACCCATTTATTACGTACCATGTCTGGCTTCGGTGTGATTAAGACTTCTTAATGTTCCGAGTCAGACGCCATATTGACTTTATATCAAATTACCCATCGTACATTCAGTATTTTATGTGTCATGGTGTAAACATCATCCAGTAAACATTCGATGTAATAAATTCCCATTTAGTGTCAAAAATTTGATTGTATTTTGATAGTAATATAGTTATATATATAGTAATAGTTTCCATAGAGATCACGAGTGGGTGTTTTGGGCATCGTGTTTTGCAGGAAGCGCTGTAAGTTTTGAAATGGTAGATATTGATCTGACGATGGTTTGTAGTTTAAAAGCCTGTAATAGCAAAGAAAAGTTTAGTAAAGAGGGAAAGCTATAAAAGGTCTTCAATTTATAAATGTAACACAACCTGTCTGGCTTCAGTGTGATAAAGACTTCTTAACCCTTTCCCAAACGAAAAAATATTAGCGTGATCCAGTTCAAAAACTAAAAACTGACAAAATTGATTTTTATTAAAGACAGGATTTGTGTAAAATATGACACAGAAAATATTGAGACAAAAGGAGAAACTGCTGGTTATCAGCAGTTTCTTCTTTTGTTTCAATGTTTTCCCAAGCCTTTTCTATTAGGGACGTCAAAACCAGGTCTTGTTTGGGAAAAGGTTAATGTTACGAATTAGATGCCTTACTGGTTTTATTTCAAATTAACTTTCGACCATTTATATCTTATAACTTACGATGCAAGTACCTCTATCACATGTAACATTTTCCCATTTAAATAAACATTTCGGAGTGATTTTGCTACAGATTTTGCTCTTTGTGCCAATTTCATCATTTTCGAACGCTTTGGTAGTCTTATAAGCTACTACTCGTATACCTTCTATTTGGGTTAAGGTCCGCGTTATTTTAGAAAAAAATATTTGGATTATGTGTTCTTTGTCCGACTAAACGTAATCGTGAACTGTAGCTTGAATTCTCAATACGAAAAAGACACAAGGAAATCAAAATGGCCACTTTTTACCCATGCTCTAAATACCATAATTATATTCTATGTCAGTAGTGGATTATTAATTTATTAATTACAGATTTAAATAAAATAATTGAAAAAGATAGAACACTCCTTAATAGTGCTAGAAGTTTTATAGCATTGTTTTGTATGCAAGACCTCAAACAAAGAGCTTATTTAGACAAGATTAACTAAGAAAACACTGTATGTACATACAACATTAATAACATCTGGTTGGAACAAAGTTCAAAAATATTTCCTGTAATTCTAGAACACTGAATGCAATATGACGGAGTCGTTACTCAGACAATAACATGTGCAGGAAAGCAATTTTTAATTCTCGTGGGATGGTAAAACATAATTTCAGAGAGTTATCCTACTGATGGGGGCTGTAAAGGATTATAAGGTATTCTCTGCTGCAAAACCCATCCGTTACGGTAATCCCACGAAAATTGGTTTTGTTTTATTTCCGCCAATAGAAAAAAAAACGTATTATTTGACAAATAGATTTGTCAGAATTTATTATATTTACATGTGAAATTCCGGAAAAGAAAACTCAATAGATCTAGTAACAACAACAATGACTAGTAACAGTAATCTTTCCTGAAACATTTACAGTTAAGACTGATCTTTTAGGGTTGCAAAATTGATGTTCCGTAAAACAGAAATTTTATATAATTTTGTGTTAGGGAAATTTAATCTTAGGAACCATGTTTCCACTTCTCTTTAACAAGAGCTGTGATAGACGTGTGATGCTCCTCCAATAAGTGTTTCTCACAAAAAAAACCCACACAGATTACTTATAAAATGTGGCATAGAACATTTATTTTCATTTATCTCACAAGTATAATATGCCATTAAATTCTGCCTATTAGACGAAAAGAAATTTAATTTAGAAAAAAATATATTTCTACATTAAGGCCATTCTTCCGTGACGCCGCCTCAAATTAATGAACGGAGAAAAATGCTCTAGGGATTGTCCAAGGGAGTTCACATGTGAAGTTTTTTTTTGAATTTGGTCCAAGGTTTGCTGTGATCAGGCTGTGGACGGACAGACGGATGGAAGGACAGCCGAACGGACAGCATGGCGACTACATGCTCCCCCGAAAATATTACGGGGAGCCCAAAAACATTATCTTGAGTCTGCATTCATAAATGCCGAATATGAAATTGCAGTTCTTTGATTTCTCCAATGAGTTTTAGAAATCCGCTAAATCCCGATTTATGGTCGGCACAAGCTTTTCCCCAAACTACAAAATATGTGGATAGACAGTAGCTTGGCCACAAATAAGCTCTAACGATTATCATGTAATATCGTTGGTGGGGGAACAGAACCGCATGACTCTTTAAAGCTGTAGTAACGAAGTTTTGACATACAACTAACGATATATGAAATATACTCAAATGTAACTTTTTTTAAAAACATTATTCACAATGATAAAACGGTATTACGGTAAAAACAATGCGACTGCATACTGAATGCCTAACCTTGAGACGAAACTAAATTGTTTATAGCTATCGACTGAGAGTAAATACAAGCTGGTACAATGGCTTCCCAAAACAAAATTCACCACTTGTGACTACATCCCTTTCATTAGGGATGGTCTCTGTTTGATTTCTAATGCACACCGTGTTGGAAATCAAGCATAGATTTCCTCCAGGAAAATGTAATGAAAACATATTTGGATAACCTAGACGTGTTTAGATAAATATAAAAATGCCTTAAAGTTTGTAATATTTTCTGATTATGAAGCTTCAACTTTGCCCTTTTAGATATCGTGTCTATTTTCACTGTCATATGTCACGTAATCAAAGCTTTGATAAATAACCGCGTTGCGTGACAGACTCTCGTTAGCCTGCGTGACTATATAAACATAGATTGAAGGAGACTGGTGGATGTTGCATTGAAACAAGTTCCTAATATGTTGAGCCATTTTTGTCGAGATATTTCTTTACGGAACTCTTTAGCAGAAGGTCCCAGGATTTTACGTCTAATATCAAGATATCTTTGAAAAGCACTGCAAGAAAAGAAGAAAACTTTGACAACCAACAAACTCTACTTCTGTATCTAAAATTAATTAGCAGATTCAGTATTTATCATAAAATTGCAATTCATAATAACAAATTCCTCCGGCACTCGGTGTTACAGAAAGGCCAGAAAGACATTTAACTGGTAAAGGCTATTTGAACTTGGATCTAGATAAATGAGCTCTCGTTGCTTAAGGGACCAACATGCATCTTATTTTGTCGTCTGTGAATGAATTTTACGTGCAACAATCTCGTAATTTATGAATGAATAACATTTGTTTCTAAAGTCAGCCATAAAAAAGTATTTCTATAAATCCTAAAGCATTGTTCCATGACCCAATAGTCAGACAGAACAATTACAATTAGTTTATTTGTTTTATTGAATGTCAAGCATACAGGCTATTGCATTCGTGGTTTTGGTACAATTTTGGCATTTAAACACTGCCACTGTCTTTGTAAAATAATACGAATAAAGACCTTGCAATCAAAAACTATTTTTATATTTGACAAAATTTGTTTAAATAATAAAATTTATAAAAGCAAATTTCAGTTCCATACGTTTGCAAACATTGTATATACGACTTAAGCTTTGTAATCAATGATAGACATAATTGTTACGTATTTTGCCGATCCCAACTCGACTTTACAAGTCTATTGCTGGCGCAAGATGGTATGACACATGTTTACATTTTGCCCAAATGTAAACAAAACAGTGTTGTATGAAAGATACTCTCTTAAGAACAGAGCACATTATCTCTACATTCCATTTCGATAGAATGAGCTCTGTTCTCGCGGGGTCATTTCACGTCTAATCTCGGGGCCTTGGCGGGATTTCAGTATCCAATCGTTAGCTATACACATCAAAAAAAATTAAAAAGCTGATACAAACTTTCATTGGCTGACGCTTCAAATTACCGGCTTCAGCCAAAGATAGAAGCGACGTAATGTATACGTAATCGAACAAGATAAAACTGAATGATTTTGATTCGATAATTCAAATGTTACCGGCTTCAGCCAAAAATAGAAGCGACGTAATGTATACGTAATGATCATGCAAGATAAAACTGAATGATTTTGATTCGATAATTCAAATGATGTGCTATAATAAGATTATGACGACGAAATAGGCTGTTGGCGTACCGAAAACTACAGAGGTCATATTTGTTGGTTTAATCAATATAGGCCTCGGCTTTGGAAAGTATATGAAAGATGAATAAAGTCTTTAATAGTAGTGACGTAGATATGTTGAACAGTTAGGTACAGTGATAGAGCGGTCTGTTCACTGCTCAGAGTTTTCTGCGTTTTATCGAACAATGTTTTGTTTATATTTGAACAAAACGTAAACATGTGCCATACGATCTTGCGACAACAATAGTGAACACGCAAGTTCCTTGTATGTGTCCAACGACTATATAAGAATTCGGAATCGTGAATGATTTGTAAAGGGTCTATCAATCCAATTAGATAAAACATTTTCTATGTACTAAGGTACGTCTCGATGTTATCCGTCGTTCGTATCGACAGGCATATGGAATGTTTCATTAAGAAGGGTTTATCAAAATTCTCGATTTTGATTAGGACAACATGTCTTAAAACCTGAAAATCATGACCATATTTCTACGGGAAAAGATAGTAAAATGGATTTTCCGGATAAGATTGGAAAACCACAATGTAGATCTTGCCTTTATGGATAGGAAGATATGTCTGTCCTTCAAGATTCAAAGGCTGATTTAATATTTACTAAATGAATCCCGTCTGGAATGAAATGACCTGTCTTCATCCCCGCCTGACATTATATACGAGATACTGACAAATTGTACGGACGGGAAAATTATAGTGATTGGGAGTAATTTCTCATATAAACCTAGTCTCAGTTTAAAGACGTTTTCGGGAGTTTGTCGTGCGCAACTTCGTGCACATTTAAGCAATTCGCAAAGAAGGTATTTATCAACTTTCGGATGGTTCGCCGATAAGTTTTGGAATGTTAGGACAAATCAAAAGAACTGTCTCTGCCTTTTAAACATTTCATTCGCGACGTTTTCGGGAGTTGTTATTGCGCAACTTCATGTGCATTGAAACTCTTTACAAATAATGTATTTGTCAAAACTAGCCATTTTTTCGGATGGTTTGGCGATAACTTGCAGAATCCAAAGCCAATGGTATGAACATTCAAAAGAATTGTCTCTGCCTTTTGAAACTTTCCTTCACAGTCACACCTGTAAACCTGTGCGGTAGAAGGCCTTTGAAAGCGTTGCGGGAAAAGGATAAATTGCAGAAAACATGCACTTTCACCCTTGCCTGCAATGTTTCTACTGGTAAGTTAGTCACTTAGAACATTTTCATTCAAGCTTTTAAACCCTCTATGTGTACATGCATTTTATATTCCCCATTTTCAAAACATGGGGTGTATGGAATAGGATAGATTATTTAAGTTTGTTATTTTAATGGTATCCCTGTTTTAATGCTTATTTGAACCTCACAAAGGCCAACAAATGTCGATTTATCTACAAAAATGAATATGGTTACCCCATTTTTTCTTTTTACTATTATTTTCGGCATCATAATGTACAAAAACTGGGAATTTAAAGAGAATTGAATTCACCAAACATTTTTATTTCGATTTTTGTGATTACTTGAACGAAATTTGTGGAAAAAATGTGCCTTTGGCGAAATAAGTAGCAATCTGTAAAACCACATTTCTTTGGTGTTTTTATTTTTCTACTCATTACATGAATTCCACATCGTGTTCGTAGTACAAACGGAATTGCACAGTCAAAGAAATAGGTAAGATATGTGATAAAGGTATGAAAAATCATTTAATATTTGTTAAGATAGTGTGTATTATTTTTAAAAATCCAAAGATTAACAGGTGTGTAGTAAAATGTAAATATAAGGCAAAAACTAATCTGGTGACTCCACTTTTTTGCATATTTGAACTAAGCATACTCTAGAAAATGTCTTAAAGCGAAAGCGATTACATGTTTGAGAAATTACAAAGATTGATTTATAAAGGGAAGATCCTAAACATGTAGTCCGTGGGCTGGCTACACCCTAGGCCCCCCTACCGGGATTTTATGACACCTATATCATTGTAAAGCTTAATGAATTCCCTTTCAAATGCAACTTGTTGTTTGATATATAAGTGCTGGATAAGCATATGCGGAACGATCGATTATCTCCCCTTGAATTAAAGAAAATATACTTGTTTATAACTCACCCTATACACATTCATGGGATCCAAAATAACCCAAATTTAAGAGCAGATGACCAAAATGCTTATAGATTTTATCAATTCACATCGTTAAATAGTAAAAGATAATTTCACACCAAAATTAGCACGAATTATGCCCCTTGAATATGCAAAACAAGAGAAAAATAGTATAGATATTGCCTTTGTTTATATTTACTTTGCATTTGGAAATTATTTCCACAGCGAATAATTGCTAGAATTTGTATTAAAGTGTTTATTAGATGCCTTGTAATAAAAATCAAAGTGTTGACTATCGACATTCTAGGATATACAGGACATTTCAAATGATTTTCAAGATGACCGCCGCAAAATGACAACTTGACTAAATATCGAAATATCACTGCCCTATAATTTGTTATCATGTTCTGTATGTAAATGAAATCATTTCTTAGGAAAATTGAGTATATTAAATCTAAAAGAATGCTGCCATGCTTATAATAGGCATTTTTGTCATATTTTTTTAATTTTCAAAATGGCCGCCAAAATCTCAAATATGCAAAAATGACGTAAAACGTTTTTCATTAATTTTCTGCAACTCTTCTGCACTTGATATTGTATTTTCACATGTATTTCAATTTCTTATTAAAACTACATGATTCAACAAATAAATAAATGACATAACCTTGAAAATTTATATTTTCAGAACGGTCCTAATTACCATATAAATGGTAATAAATCCCCATAAATTAAGTACTGAAGAAAATCCAAATTGATTATTTTCTAGGAGAGATACGTATTTTCCCTCTTTGACAGAAACCATGTACTTGATTCTTTAATAATGAGTCCATATTGGAGTATGTTATTGGCATCTTTTTGCACGAAGGTTTTAAGTCTTACATGGACAAGGGGTGCTTTGGATTATAGGTGTTATAGAGGGTATAAAGACATTAAGGCTTATTTTGGTCATACAGTGTTTAAGCTCTTTTTTGTGGGGTGGAAATGTTGAATACAAAACACCAATATCAACAATTTTGCCACGCTTAAATGGCTTCATCACTGTTAATTTACATGACATATAATACAATACATTAATATGTATTTTATGTAATCTGCTTAAATGCTCAAATACGAGCATGGGTCAATGAATAACTGACCTAACCTTTTTTATGTTTAGATCAACATCTTTTCTCTTGAAATACTTTCCATCCAGGCATATGCGCTATGACCAAACGATATGACCATATCAGTTGAAAAAGGAGTTAAAATCAAATTAATCAACGTTAAAGGTGGTCAAGTGACATCAGTCCAGAAGTAAAGAAGTCCGAGAACTTTCCAAAGAAACAACCCAAAACTGCATCAATAACTTTTTTCATGAGACTTAAAATTGCAACCATTCGTATCCCTTCTAGGAAAGAAGTCGATAGCAGCAACACGGTGGGGATTGTGCATGATGGGATGGATAACGAAAACGAAGTATACGGACAAATTTGTCCTCGCTTCAGGTAAGAAATTGTGCAATAATTTTCTTATTTCTGCTTCAATTTTCAAGCGGTTTGTTGCATGTACCCCGCATTAGTGAGCTCTTTCCTCGGATATATGACTTGATTGTAGAATTTTTGTACTTTGTCCAAAAATTGATCCCAACCGACCAGAAAAACGACAAAAAATTCAGGCCCTTTTTCCTGTCGGTTGGGATCGGTTTTTGAGAAAAGTACAGGGAAGTTCCCGATAAATAATACATCTGAGAAAAGGGCTCAGTAAGACAGAGTACATGCAACAAACCGCATGAAAATTGACGCAGAAATAAGAAAGTTATTGCACAAATTCTTACCTGAAGCGTGGTTAATTTGGCCGTAGTCGTTACCATTTCGCTTTCTGGTCGGTTGGGACAATATTTCGAAAAAAAGTATCATGAGTTATCTAATGTGTCATACATCCGATGAAAGAGCTCGATAAGGCGGGGTACATGCAGCAAACCGCTTGAAAATTGATACAGAAATAACAGAGTTATTGCAAAATGTCTTACCTGAAGCGAGGCAAGTTGGCATCAAATTTTGTGCAAAAAATAGACTGAGTTTACCGTTATGTTTTGATAAACCGTCGGTGTTGTTATAACATCTCGTAACTACGGTTTGATTCAAGCCGTAGTTACGAGATTTTATAACAACACCAACGAAATACTATTTATTTGTCCGAAATTACGTCACGGTTTACTTGATAAAATCGTTCCCTATTGTCGGTAGTCGTTATCCGTCCCATCATGCACAATCCCCACCGTGAGCAAGGTCATGTGGATAGGAAGGGTGTGATCTGAATTGATACCCATTTATCTCGACAGCATCCATTGTACTTTGGCAATTGTGTACTAATGTAATTTCCTGTTGCAAGCAGCGGTCACATTTTGAGCGTTTGCCGCAACGTTTCTCACGCATGGTCTGCTTCAGATTGTCTAGCAACTTGGCATAGTGTGCTTCGTTAATTAAACCTTTCTTGGGTAATGTGTCCAACAAAATATTTTATTGCAACCCCCAATTGTCCCAAAACATTGAATACTGAACCTTGTCTGTAATATGTTGAATAATTTTCTTGGCCTTTGGGATTCAATACCAACGTACCTAGGACACTGGACATTTTCTCGTTCATAAGAATGCAACAAGAACTGGTAATCTCTTTGTCATTTGTTTATCGTTGAGGAATTTTAGACCCAACAATCTGCAAGTTTGTGCATCTTTTGCGATCAAGCAATATCTTGAATAAGATAATGCATGGACAATTTCTTACTTTAATTCGCTCATCAAGTATACCAGATCTGTGAGTGTATGACACATACCGTCGATAGTGGTTGCAACTTTGCCTTCAGACCGAGCATCATCTTCTTCAGTTTCTCTTTCGCGTTATAACCCCCCCCCCCCACCACAGCGATATTTTACTTGAGAATAAGATGGTACAGAATACCAGTAAACCCATCATGCATGTTTTACCTTCATTCCCTTTTCAATACCAGTGTCGAACTATAGCATGCTCTCTCTTTTTTGTGAAACGGCTTTCTAATAACCGTATATTTAGACAATTTTGTGCACATATAATGACATATATAAATCGCGGACTCCTTGGTTGATTGGAAATTACTTATATGTGTTATTCATAGCTAGCCCTTGTGTTTTATTGATTTTACCTCATCCTGAGGTTAGCTTGTTGTCTTCCACAAAAGTTAGAATTCAAAAAACTAATTTTATGGTGAAGATGTTTGAAAGAATTCAGAAATGCAAGAGCATGTCTAAAAACTGATAACTATTCAAAGGATTTCAAATCTTCGGCCAGCGATATATTACAACACGACAAGTTGGAATATGATGTGTTCCTTCTCATCTAATCAACAGAAATTGCAAAGTGCGTTTGCTATTCAAACGAAATCTTTCAAAACAACATTTTGTTACACGAATACGAGGATTCATCACAAATCAAGTGTCTCCGAAGCACTAGTATCCAATAAGGTACATAATGTACAATCCAAACGCCAATCGACAGATCGCTCCGCCCAACATGAAATTTAATACAAACAATGGACATGTATTCGTTTATAGGGAACGATTTTATCCAGTTATTCGTGAAGTAAATTCGGACAAACAAAATAGTATTTCGTAGGAATTGTTATACAATTTCGTAACTACGGCTTAATTTAAGCCGTAGTTACGAGATTTTATAACAACACCAGCGGTTTATCAAAACATACGGTAAACCTAGTCTATTGTTTGCACAAAATTCTTTGCAATTGGCATGTCGATTGTTTTGATTGTCAGTCGATAAATCGATACAATAACACGTGCAACGAAGAACAATTGGGGCATGACATTTTTCTGATCGCCCATTGGCTAATCGATGTTTTTGATTGACAGTCGGCGTTTGGTCAATTTATAACTGTTTATAATAAGTTTGCTGAATTATAAAGGTGTATTGTAACGTTGTCACTTGAATGCAATTTGATAAAGAAATGAATAATTCAGTTGCTATTATAGGCAATTTTAAATCATCAATTAATGAACATGACAGTGCAAATATGAAATTGTCCAGTTTCAACTATCGCTTATTAGAATATATTTGGTAAACTATGTTCCTGTAACATATAGCATTCCAATTAATACAAGTGGGGAAGATTTCTCTTCTTCATGTCTCCAATAGTATTGTTAAGTTTAAACTTGGAGCAAATCGTCGGTGAAAATGCAAAACCTCGTATGTCGATTCGGGCGATTTTCAAAGTACACACTTGTATGCCCACTATTGCAATTAATTAATCCAAGTACTGAAACGTAGGCAAATGAGCAGTTGCCATGGTAACAGGCCTGTCATTTGCTTATCCAGCACTTTAAAATCAAACAAGAACCTGAATTCATTAACAGGTTTCCTGCGCTTCAAGAAAATATAGGTCTTAAAAAATCCCACATGGTGGGGAGGGTTTCTATTCACTAGTAAACTAGTAAAGTCGTCTTTTTGCAAATTAAACACATATTTTCCACAATCTCATTAATATTCATGAATATGTAAATAAGTAAATTTTCTGAAAAATATCTTGGTTGTGAGAGAAATGTGATCACAGCATTTTAAAACTAGCCTCGGTGTTTTCTGACCAAAATAAGTAATTTTATTGTAATTAATTGATCCAAGCACTGGAACGAATGAAAATGGGTGGTTACCATGGTAACAAGCCAACTACTTGCTTATCCACCATTTCTAAATCAAATAACAATGTGAATGTATTAAAATACACCATAAGCTTCAAGAAAATATAGATCTTCAAAAATCCTACCTGATAGGGAGGTTTAAATTCACTAGAAAAGTCTTGTTTTTAGCAAATTAAGCACATTTTTCTACTTTCTCATTAATATTCATGAAATCGCAAATTAGCAAATTTTCTAAAAAATATCTATATTGTGGGAGAAATATCTTGGTAATAATTTAAAACTATTTTGAAAGATTTATGACAAAAATAAGTAATTTTATTGCAATTAATTGATCTAAGCGCTGGAATGTAGAAAAATGGACGGTTGCCATGGTAACGAGCCCGCCATTTGCTTATCCAGCACTTTTGAATTGAACAACAACCTGAATCCATTACTATACATAATAAGCTTCAAGAAAATATAGGTCTTCAAAAATCCCACTGGGGGGGGGGGGGGGGGTTCGGTTATGGGCCCATGGACTAATGTATACATCGCCAAAGATTCTACTTCCACTCTACCGAACGGCAAAGATTTACGGCGGATCAAATTCAAAGTTACTAAAAACCAAATTGGTGAAGACAACGCATGGTATACCGTTTTTATGGTTCCAGTTCTGACAAGAACCACCGGAAGCTATCAGTCGATGAACCACCTTATTTTCGTTGTTTAAGGTCAACTATATCAATTATCAGAAACTTTGAAGAAATTCAGTGAATTGGGATTATGTTAATATCTGTTCATGAAGACTTGACACAAGTAATCGCAAGTACATATGCCGAACGTGCAATAAAGATTACATTCTATGTTCGAGTATTTCTGTGTACCAAAGGAAATAAACACGTAGAAAAAAAACATTCAAATATGCCCACTGTTTAGTACTTGGTGCCTATCAATTGTGAAACGAAGTATGGCGTTCCTAAATGTCTTGTCAAGATAAATTGTAGTTTACTGTACGCAAAACCGTTACGATATGGCAACTTGAATATCTAACAGATAATTATGATTCTTATTTCAAAATAATTACACAACGAAGCTGTCTCAGATGCTTTAAAGCTGTCAAAATATTAGATTTATATAAACTATAATTTGTGAATACTTGAAATATATAATCGAAGGTGACAAAGCAATGTATCTCAGAATAACAAAATATGGGTAGCTGCATGTATACACCTTTCAAGTAATAGAAAAGAAATAAAAGAGCAGCTTTGTATTATAAACCTAAAATGCTTCTTCTTTGAGTTTTTTAGCTGTGGATTAAAATCTCTGTAGAAGTTTGCTAAAATTAACATAACACGAAAGTAGCTTTTCAAAGGATTAAATACAATGCATTATTTTGTGTAAGAGTATATTAATTCCAAAATTGCATTGTAGCAGAATTCTTAAGTGTAAAAATTATGTCAACTCTTATTTGAGTTCATAAGTTATCGTATAAAGTACAACTATTTTCCGATTTAAATTCGATAATAAGTTAAAGAAAAATACAGCAATACATATTACCCTTAGACACAAAAAGGAACCAACTGTCTGTTTTTCAGGAAGTGCGGGTACAGATGACATATAGTTTGTCAGTTGCGATATAGTGTGACTTGGCAGGATATCCACAGACACCTCTTGAACTTATTAGATCTACAGAACGGAATTATTTTAGACTTGTCCATATAAAAAATCGCAATCGACAACTTTTTGTCAAATTGTTAAAATTGTTTGGTCTCTCTTAGTAGGAAATATTGTGGAGCATCTAAAACGGTCACTATATGGGAAATTGTTAACTAACGAATATTACAGCCAATGATTTCAGCTTTGAATAGAAATGAGCCAGGATCTGGAAAAACGTCCTTTAAGGCTTTTGAGCCCAACTTAGATCCAGATCAGCCTGTGCATACGCAAAGTCTGATCAGGACCCATGTTGTTCTCTAATAGCTTCTTCATGACCTATAAACACTTAAAGAGAGTAGCATGGATGCATATTGGACTGCATTTGACAACAGGCTGATTTTCAAACTCAATTTTTAAAAATGCTATCAGGGACGTTTTTCCAGATCCCGGCTCAAATGTTTTTTTTTGTTTTATATTATATGAGATTCCGGACTATTTCAAGACTCACGATTCTGCGTGCATTTTAATTAACCCTTTCCCAAACGACAAAAAATTGGGGTGGTCCTATTTTAAAACTGCTGCAGATGACAAGAATAGTTGTTTTTAAAGAAGAAAAAGAAATACAAAATACCCCAGAAAATATTGAGGCAAAAGGAGAAAATACTGATCATCAGCGTTTTCTTCTTTTGCCTCAATGTTTTCTCAAGCCTTTTTTAATAGGGACGTCAAAACCAGGTCTTGTTTGGGAGAGGGTTAATTTCGAAAATACTTTATAGGAACGTTTCCTTCTAAAAAGTCGGTAAGTGCGACCTCCATATTTTACCAATACGAAAGATAATTCTCAAGTAATACTATTGCTATCTGGGGATTACCCTTCATTTCGCGATACGTCTGGTTCATTCGTAATTACGTCACTTCAGAACAAAATCGGGAGATATATTACATAATATACAACAGGTTATTATCTGAACAGCAACCGTTTTCCAAATAAGAGATTTTGAAAGGGACCATCATTTTCTTTTATGTAATACAGGGTTTTACGAAGCGTTATATGGATGCCAATACCAGGACTTATTTTAAACGAGCTTACATCATTGCCGTGCATTTTTCCATGGACAAAAAGTAACGAATTTTAGTGCCTGTACCAACGTTTCACTATCTATAAACGTCCGTTTTTCATAATCGGTAAATTCGTACTATAAGTAGAAGGCATGGATAGGTAAAGTTAGATAAGTCTTTGTTTATAATGACTAAATAAACTTCATTCAAAATTTCCTTGAGTAGAAATGATCTAGTCATACATGCTAGACGATATCTGTACGATATTTCTTGAATACATATTTGTTACCTGATCGTATGTTCGACAATCTAGCTTGCGTCCGTTTAACAATGAAGAAATACACGCAACATTGTTTTGTTCTTCAAAGTCTTCCTTTGGACAACGTTCACTGTTTGGTCTGTGAACGTCAAGTATTGGGAAAGGAACAAATACGTGTGTATCGTTGGTGTGTAGCTCCAGAGCTTAAAACAATCTGATGTTACGAGGTTTTTGTAGAAAAGCGACGTAATCCTAGTCACGAAACGTTTTCTAAAGAGGTTAAAGATATAAAAGTCATTCATTTATTACATACCATGTCTGACCTCGGTGTGATTAAAACTTCTTAATGTTCCGAGTCAGACGCCATATTGACTTTATATCAAATTACCAATCGGACAGTCAGTATTTTATGTGACATGATGTAAGCATCATTCTGTAAACATTCGCTGTAATAAATTCCCATTTCGCCAAAAGTATAATTGATTTAGATAGTTATAGATTGAGCGTTTCCATACATATCATGATTGGATGTGTTGGGCATTATATTTAGTAGGAAGCACTGTTTTGAAATGGTAGATATTAACATGACGATGGTTTGTTGTTCAAAAGCCTACCATTGCAAAGAAAAGTTTAGTAAAGGGGGGGGGGGGAGCTATAAAGGTCAGCCATTTATAACACAATCTGTCTGGATTCAGTGTGATAAAGACTTAGTAATGTTCCGAATCAGACGCCTTACTGTTTTTTTTATCAAATTAACTTTCGACCATCCTTATCTTATCTTTGACAATGCAAACACTTCTATGTCATGTAATATTTCCTCATTTAAATATAAAATGTTGAAATTCTTTTTCTACAGATTTTCTCTGTGTGCCAATTTCATTATTTTCAAACGCATTAGCAGCCTCATAAGTTTATGTTCGTATACCTTCTGTTATTTCAGTTCCGCGTTGCATCGGTTATTTTAGAAAACCTTAGGATATATATTCTATGTCCGCTCATATTGTAGCTTGAACTCTCAAAAGAGACACAAAAAATCAAAATGGTCACTTATTACCATTGCTCTAAATACCATAATTATGTACTACATTAGTAAGTCAGTTGCCGATTATTCATCACATATATAAATCGAATTATTGAAAATGATAGAAAACTCATTGATAGCGTTGTGTACGAGAGACTTCAAACAAAAAGCTTGTTTGGATAAAGTATAAATGTAAACTAAGAAAGCATGGTATGTAATACAATAATATAAATAGCCAATGGCAATAGTTCAAAAATAGTTCCTCTAATTCTAGAACACAGAATGGAATATGACGAAGTCGTTACTCAGACAATAGCATGTGCAGAAAAGCAATTTTGAATTCTCGCGGGATGGTATAACATAATTTCAGAAAGTTATCTTACCGATGGGGGCCTTAAAAGGTTATAAATTATTCGCTGCTGCAAAAACCATCCGTTACGGTAATCCCACGTCAATTGGTTGCGTTTTATCTACGCCATTAGAAAGAATCCGTATTTCTTTGACAAATACATTTGAAAGATTTTTTTCGTCTAAAACATTGGAAGCCAAGAGCTTGCTTATTGCGATAAGATACAGGAGTCCCCCACCGGATTAAAACAGTCAGTCTTAGCACTTATGTTTTGGAAGATAAAATCCAGACAAAAAACGTAAAGTTAAAAACAACATAATTATGACAATAACTGAAAATTTGGGAGTGACAGAGTAGCGCATTATATTAGATACTTCACCACATTGAAGTTTACGGAATTTGAAGTTGATAGCACTAAGAGTTTAGCACATATGTTCCGGACAAAAGTGAAAAGGTAAAAACAAGAAATAAACAATGAATATTTGTGCGTAGCTGAGTACATATACCAACTTTTGTGTATAATATTTTTCAATACAAACATTGACGGTGCTAGCACTTATAATTTAGGAGATATGTTCCGAACGAAAATGAAAAGGTAAAAACACCGAAAGGTCAATAAATAAGTAAGAAAAGCGGGTACGACAGAGCAAAGGTTCTTGTAGATGACAAATTTCCCATTTTGTGATCTTTGAGTGTAAAGTTTGAAGGTGCTAGGATTTACATGTGTATGATTTAGCAGATTAAAATTTTGTTCCTGACAGAAATGTAAAAACAACAAGGGACAATAAGTCAAACAGTGGGCATGACAGAGTAATGGTTCTTGTAGATAGATGACACATTTCCACATTGTTATCTATAGGTGTACAAAGTCTGAAGCTGATAGCACTTATGATTAAGAAGGTATAGTCCGGACAAAACGGACGAATGGACAGACGAATCGATTAATCTATAGTCTTCAAACCGGTAAGCGAAGGGGGACTAGATTTAACTCAAAAGGTAAAACAACTAAAACTATTACTAAAAACAATATTTAATATTTAAATTGTAACTCTTCCTGAAACAGAATTGGAAAATTGATGTTTCTTAAAACAGAAATTTGGAATTATGAAAAGAAATTAGGAACCATGTTCCATTTACTCCCCTATTTACCCCCTACTAAACTTCTATTTGGAAAAATTATCCTGGGTCCATCTTCAAAGAAGCCGAATATGAAATTGCAACTCGTTGATTTCCCCAATGATTAGCTTCCTGATTTATGGTTGGCATAAGATTCCCCGAAACTGTAAAATATGTAGATATATAGTAGATTTGCTTTGTAATAAATTAGCTCTAACTCACGGGTAGTAAACGGAGGAACTAGCTCCTAAAAGAGTCAAAGGTAGGTGTCGAGTATATTTTTTTAAATTATTTCTTGTACGACGAGTTTTGGAAAAATCTGGCGATGTTGTGATATGAAGAAATGGTCAAAAGTTTGTTGTGCACAAAAATATATGGTTTTAGTTAGCAGGGTTTTACTACAATCATTGAAAAACATAATCAAATAGAAAGTAAAAATTGTTACTCGGAGATTTTAAAACACATGTTTGCCCACCTATCTCCCAAAATATAGTTCATGGTATGTCGATATAACATGTAATTGACTTGCATCTCCCAAAATTATCTAAAATGATAAGAATTCTTTTGTATTTTTATAACACGTAAATGCTAAATTCAGGCGAAAATTGAGCGAGTGCAAGTTGCCTCAACGAAAGGTTACTTTCGATTTGATGATGTTTTTCAATGATTGTATTAAAACCCTGCTAACTAACACGGTATATTCTTGTGCACAACACGCTTTGACCATTTCTTCATTTAACAGCGTCGCTGGATTTTTTTAAAAAAATCTATGAAAAAGAAATGATTTAAGAAAAAAAGAGCTCGACTCCTACCTTTGTTTACCGAACATGTGCGTTGAAAACCTAGACGTGTTTGAATAAATATAAAAATGCTTTTGTAATATTTTCTGATTGTCAAGCTTCAACTTTGCTCATTTGGAGATCGTGTCTATTTTCACTGTCATATGTCACGTAATCAAAGCTTTGATAAATAACCGCGTTGCGTGACAGACCCTCGTTAGCCTGCGTGATTATATAAACATAGATTGAAGAAGACTGGTGGATGTTGCGGATTTCTTCAGAAATATTCCTTACTTAACTCTTTTCTAGATGGTCCCTGCCTTTTATACATCAAATCAAGATATCTTTTAAAAGCATCGAAACAAAAGAAAATGCCGAAAACCTGCATTATCTACTTTTGTTGCAATGCTTTTCATGTTTGGTGTACAGTGTAAATTATTATATTTTCCTTTTTTTGCAACACGAATGTTATTTACCTCGACATTTATGAATTTGAACAGGTTTGAAATATTGTCATTGAAAAAAAGATTAGACCAAATTTAAGTTTTCTGTTTATACTATTTTCTAAATGTTTCATTGACATTTTACAATGAAATATCTTTGTTTGAAAATTCATGAATGATTGTAAATTCAAAATTGAATTTTATGCAGATTGATAAAAATCTATTTCGAGTAATTTCGGGCCAGAGGAAACCGAGAATACAAATGCAAATATGCAAAATTTCAAGAGCAAAACCAATTCTTTCTTCAACTATTCATCCGGTATTAGATACCAAACGCTATGTGCATCTTCGGGCGTCACCCGTAGCAACGAAAATTGAAGAGGGCGTCTCTCGCCAATTACCATTGTCACGGATGACGCTTAAACCTCATGGTTCTATAGAACTTGTGGTGATTGCGGCTATTTGACGGAAAAAATATTGTCTATACTTGGTCAAAATTTGAGGCAAATTCTTTCACTCTGTCAAAGTCATATACACTGGCTATTTCGCTGTGCGCAAAATGGAACACGAACTGAAGTAGGATGTAAGGGTCTACATTAAAGGTCGCATTAGCCTTGACATATCTGCATCACATGTATATAATGACTTATATTAGATTTATGGACATTCGAACGTTGAACATATGTCGGTGTTTAGGAAGTTAATGAAAATAAAAAATGATAAAACGGGCCTCCTGAATGATGCCCCCCTCTCAGGCAACCCGGGTAGAGCTAGTACCAAATCAAATGTTGCTGTACATTCCGACATGACCGAACGATATGAATGGTTCAATGTGGAAGAAATAGCAGATAAAGTTGGTTTTTCATCGGGGACATGATATACGATTTGGACGAAAGGGTTGAAACACAGACAGGTTTATGCCCATTGGGTCCCTCACCTGCTGCCTAAACGGCAATTTCACAATAAAGTGTCCACATAAAAGTTGTCTTTGTTATAATAGATGTTCTGGTTTATTTATACACTATTTAAAGTCAAAATGCTTCAAAATTGCCCACAAGCCATCACATTACCCTTCAAAATGGTATATGACATGCATATATACATGATTTTTTCACATTAGGGCAAAATGTTGTCGGAAATCAGTCATTTTTTTACGTTATGCTGTAACATTGAAAAATTAGCAATTTTCATAGCATTGTTTTAGATAAATAAAAGCATCACCTTAAGAACCTTAGTTATTGTACAAATAGCAGGTTTCCTTAACTTTTACACAATTTTTACCCCATGCAATTTGGTGAAAAATTAAGAATTTTACACCAAATTGCTTGAATGACGTGGTCCGTTATGCGTTTTACATTTTGTCAGGTACCTTCTGTTAAGTGCCTTCTTTTAAGTGCATAAATAGCACTAACAATACTAAATTTATACTGGAGAGCATCTGGAGATGCCATCATGTATAAATAACAATATCTGATACAAGCCTAACGTCAGATGTGGTTTCTATACGTCTTTAAATTTCAAGTAGCTGTTTCTACGAAAATTTGTGTAGTGTCCGCAACGCAAACAAATGCTTGTCTGATTCTGCTATTCCTAAGCTCATGAAGTTATCAGTTTGCATATTGAAACAGACTGCTGTACTCTATCAATGGCCAAAATATTGGAGGCTTCAGCTTCAGACTTAAAAAATAGAAGCAGAAAGGGTTGCAGTGTAGTGTCCGCAACAGTCTGTAGTGTCCGCAACGCTAAATAAAAATGGAATTAAAATCTGTTACATATTGTCATATTTAGTATAAAAATGTGTTTCACCATCTGTTAATTATGGTTGCTCTATGGTAGAGAAGTTATTAATCCAATTATTTCAATGATAAGCTTTAAATATCTTTTATAGCAGCATAACTAAATAGCTAAATAAAATATGTGTTGTAAATAATGTGATTTTTACATTTGGCTTTTATGCATTTTCTTTGTGCTGTTTCAAACTTAACATATAAAACGAAGAAATGTAATGATGCCTTTTTGTGTTTTGTTTATGCCTTGGCACGATATATTGATACAAAAAGCGTTGCGGACACTACATATTTTGGCATTTATATAACTGCATCTCTCAAATGACATTCCTGTTTCACATCTGATGTAACAATGGCACAACCAAGGTCCAAAGGAACTTAAGAATAAGACCATGTAAAAAAGCCTCTTATTACAACAATGCATGCATGAATTAACCTGGCTATGAAGATGTGGGATGCAGAATCAGAAACATGAAAGACTCCAAATAGTTGTTGAGCAACATAGAAGGTTTTGCCAATGTCTAGCTGGCATGTAGCATAGCACTCCAAACAAATGTCCAGTACACTCAACCCTGAGGTAATGAGAGGTAATGTGATGTTAGCACGGGTGTCAGTTCTCTAAACTTTTTCCAGGCAGTCTTTACATGTGCGATTTTGGCCACCACCTGCTGATCAATCATATATCAGAAGAAAAGCACCACTTCAAGCTTGTCTATTCTGACCTGGACCTCACTTTGTGGTCTACTGTAAGTGGGGGCAGTATCCTTGCATCTAGTGCATCTGAAGCCTGGCTTCACTGTCAGTCTTTCAAGTCAGCTACATTTCTTGCACACCCATTTCAGGCAACCGTTGCCTTGAATGCTGTTTGTACCTACTCCTTTGAGGCAAACTGCTCATGAAAAGCTGTGAGACTCCTGCGATTGATCGGGACTCCTATCACAACAACACTTTCGTATTTCTTACATTGACTCTCAAATCCTTTTTCTCCATGCCATCTGTCCATGTCAGAAGTCTCTCTACACAATTCGCTAGTGTTTCTGCCATAATGATCTGAGTGGTCATTTGCTTACAGGTCTTCCCTTGGTTCACAGGTCTTCTGATGGTACACAGGTCTTCCAATGATACTGACAGAGCAAATAAAGAATGTGCTTCATTGAAGTCATTCTGACTGAAAGTGAAGTGGCATATGGTGATTGTGTTACAGATCTTTAGTTGCAGTTCTTTTGACCATATTGTCTGAATTTGAAGTTCCTTTATAGTTTTGACTTTTGTGTTACAAATAGCTGTTCTTGTGTTACAAACTGCTACAAGTTGTTTGACCATATTACATGTGTATACTTTTTATACGCCCGTCGAAGACGGGACGTATTATGGGATCACCCGTGATGTCCGGCGTCCGGCGTCCGGCGTCCGGGCGTCCGGGCGTCCGGGCGTCCGGCGGCGTCCACTTCTTTGTCCGGAGCATAACTCTGTCACCTTAAGTCCGATTGACTTTAAACTTGGCAGTTATATTCTTCTCATCATTACGGAGTGCAGTGCACAAGAACCATAACTCTACCTGGCTTATTTTTTGAGTTATTGCCCTTTGTTGTTTTTCAAACTTGAATCTTGTCCGGAGTATATCTCTAAAAGTATAATAGCTAGGATCATGAAACTTCATGGGTGTATAGATCTCACCAAGGGGGAGTGCAGTGCACAAGAACCATAACTCTACCTGGCTTATTTTTTGAGTTATTGCCCTTTGTTGTTTTTCATACTTGAATCTTGTCCGGAGTATATCTCTAAAAGTATAATAGCTAGGATCATGAAACTTCATGGGTGTATAGATCTCACCAAGGGGGAGTGCAGTGCACAAGAACCATAACTCTACCTGGCTTATTTTTTGAGTTATTGCCCTTTGTTGTTTTTCAAACTTGAATCTTGTCCGGAGTATATCTCTAAAAGTATAATAGCTAGGATCATGAAACTTCATGGGTGTATAGATCTCACCAAGGGGGAGTGCAGTGCACAAGAACCATAACTCTACCTGGCTTATTTTTTGAGTTATTGCCCTTTGTTGTTTTTCATACTTGAATCTTGTCCGGAGTATATCTCTAAAAGTATAATAGCTAGGATCATGAAACTTCATGGGTGTATAGATCTCACCAAGGGGGAGTGCAGTGCACAAGAACCATAACTCTACCTGGCTTATTTTTTGAGTTATTGCCCTTTGTTGTTTTTCAAACTTGAATCTTGTCCGGAGTATATCTCTAAAAGTATAATAGCTAGGATCATGAAACTTCATGGGTGTATAGATCTCACCAAGGGGGAGTGCAGTGCACAAGAACCATAACTCTACCTGGCTTATTTTTTGAGTTATTGCCCTTTGTTGTTTTTCATACTTGAATCTTGTCCGGAGTATATCTCTAAAAGTATAATAGCTAGGATCATGAAACTTCATGGGTGTATAGATCTCACCAAGGGGGAGTGCAGTGCACAAGAACCATAACTCTACCTGGCTTATTTTTTGAGTTATTGCCCTTTGTTGTTTTTCAAATTTGAATCTTGTCCGGAGTATATCTCTAAAAGTATAATAGCTAGGATCATGAAACTTCATGGGTGTATAGATCTCACCAAGGGGGAGTGCAGTGCACAAGAACCATAACTCTACCTGGCTTATTTTTTGAGTTATTGCCCTTTGTTGTTTTTCATACTTGAATCTTGTCCGGAGTATATCTCTAAAAGTATAATAGCTAGGATCATGAAACTTCATGGGTGTATAGATCTAAGCAAGGGGGAGTGCAGTGCACAAGAACCATAACTCTACCTGGCTTATTTTTTGAGTTATTGCCCTTTGTTGTTTTTCAAACTTGAATCTTGTCCGGAGTATATCTCTAAAAGTATAATAGCTAGGATCATGAAACTTCATGGGTGTATAGATCTCACCAAGGGGGAGTGCAGTGCACAAGAACTATAACTCTACCTGGCTTATTTTTTGAGTTATTGCCCTTTGTTGTTTTTCATACTTGAATCTTGTCCGGAGTATATCTCTAAAAGTATAATAGCTAGGATCATGAAACTTCATGGGTGTATAGATCTTACCAAGGGGGAGTGCAGTGCACAAGAACCATAACTCTACCTGGCCTGTTTTTTTAGTTGTTGCCCTTTGTTGTTTTTCATACTAGAATCTTGTCCGGAGTATATCTCTAAAAGTATGATAGCTAGGATCATGAAACTTCATGGGTGTATAGATCTCATCAAAGGAGAGTGCAGTGCACAAGAACCATAATTCTGAGTTATTGCCCTTTGTTATTTTTCATACTTCATTTTTGTCCAGGGCATATCTCGAAAAATATAATAGCTAGGACCATGAAACTTTTACCAACCTGCTCCCCCTGTCGACATAAAGCAGTGTTACGGGCGTATCTTGTGACAGTTTGACACCTTGTTAAAGTTTGTGATGTTGCACTAATAAAGTCACTGGTTAGATTTGAACCAGTTGTTGTAATTGTAAAACAGTTATAAATAGGTATGTATAGATGTACTGGTATATCAGAAAACATGAAATTAATGTATGCTTAAATGCTTAAATTTTTTAGTAGTGTCCGCAACAGCTTTTAACTTCAAAATTACAAAATAATCATCAGCTGATCGAGACTGGAAGCTTCATTTTGCACAATTGCATGAGGAATTATTATTTCTTTACTATGGTATAAGGTTTAAGAAAAAAAATGGACTGAGAAAAAAATAATAAAAAGTCTTCAGCGAGGTCTCTGTTACAAGGTTTAATAAAGTATGTAACAGTTAGGATGTCACTCCTGTCACCTTGTGCTATGACAGAAACACAATCAGCAGTTTTTATACAGAGCACTTGGTTAATAAATATACCCTGGGTGGTAGAAAACAACAGATCAAATCTAACTGTCTAATCAATTAATTTGAATCTTATTGTAGTGTCCGCAACGGATCTGAAAATGCCGTCATTAATAAAGTAAAAGGACAAACTACATACAGCCAACAACTTCTTCATCCTCTTATCAAATACCTTGTTACAACTATAAGTTTTCCATGTACCTGACTGTTTTATCAAGCATTTTACAAGCCTCCTTATGCTTTATTACCTGTTTGTGTTATTGTGTCTTTTTGAAAGATTTCATGGCACATTCATTATACAAGTGTTTTAGCTAACTTTTCAACAGAAATGTTAGCACTAGCAAAGATATATATGTACAAAAAAGATAGTTCATGGCACAAAAACTATATAATTATCACAAAGGATAGATTCAAGAGTACTGTAGTGTCCGCAACGAAAATTGTGCAAATTTAAAAGCTCTGTTCAGATGATTGGGACCCAATATGTCAACAAAAATGGTCTTTTAGGTAATTTAGTCTTTGGCTAGTTTTAAAATATGACAAAATCAACATTATTCATGTACTAGTCTCAATTTTAAAGCAATGGCAAAGACTATATATGTTTAAATCCTCGTAGAAAAATCCAGAAAAACTTGATTTTTCAAAAATATTCTTAAAATATACCAAAAACTGCTGTTTGAAAATTTGTATCAATACATTTACTAACTCATGACTGCATATTTTCTCCATAATAGAATAATTTGTGATAAATCATGCCATATAACACACTTTTTATTGACTTTGGAATTTCCGACACTTAACCATTGACTCTAGTCATTATTTCAATAAAGGAGAAGTATTACTGGAAGATTTTCTCAGATTATGTGCATCAAATCCCCTACTTTCAAAAAATAATAATGATATTCCATAGTAACCACTTTGAAATTTTGTCAATTTTGTTACAATTGTGGACACTTTATTGTGAAACTGCCGTAAAGGACAGAGAGCCACCCATGTACAGGTGGCAAAATATATATATTGAAATAATGCAGTAAATGCAATAAGATGTGCGCTTTCTGAGATTTATACATATGATTGAACAATAATCTACTATTTTGAGCACCAATGGCATGTCATTAGCAAGCAATGTTTGCGAAAAGATCAGACAGGGTCCGTAATAGCCACAAAATTAAAAGCGCGGCAATGTTTTGTACGCGGTAATTTTCAAATGTAACGGACGTATTACTGTTTCAAATAGTACCATTATCGCCAGTCATTCATACAAGAAATGTATGACTGCGAATGTAAAGAAATATCACAAAAAGAGCAGGTCTAGGACCGACTAAAGATGCATGTGCCAAATCCATGACAACGGAGCTGTCCACATGTGTCTTCTTGTCCAAGACTTCCTGGAAGAGACACATGCTGTACAGCGTCTTTCCACCCTTAAAGTCGGACTTAAGCCCTTGTGTCTTTTTTGTGTTCCAAATGATGACGAAAAAGGCATCTGGTCGTCGGTATAGGCCTTTATGTTCCATATGCCGTGCAATTTACCAGTGTCTTTGGGGTGTTCCAAAAGAGGCCCATTTATTGGCATATAAGCAATGGATCTCAAAACTTCAGAAGTGTGTGGTTGTCAAAGAGGATTACTTCGAAGGATTGAAGAAACTTAAAATTGAATGCGACATAACTATGGCTTATAGAACCTCAGTTCCAAAATTAATTGAACGCCCCTCGTATATACATTGCAAATGCTATTCTTCAAGAATTTCGGACGCGAGAAAGATTCTTTAAGAATCCACGGAATTGCGTTTTACACTAGAAATGAATTAAAGGGTAACATTTTGGTCGCAGAAGATGTTTGGATTGAATCTCTATTAGAAAATTCATTACTCTGAAATTAAAATCTTCTCTCAAATCTCCCTCTAATGTCACACTTTGATGTCTTAATCTGACAATACTCATGAAATATTAGCTGCAATAAAGTCAGACGGTAAGATAAATTTCATCTCAGAATAACGTTTTTGTTGAATTGAGAATCGGATTTCGTGCTCTTGTCTTGATTTGAACTATAGTTCTTTATTTACAGATGCATTATCACCCATTTGTTTTGTATTCTTCTTTACAAAACACAAACTCTATATCATTCACAAATGGTCTTTTATATCTCCGTGTGCAACATTCTAGCTTCGCCAGACCTATGTTGACTTAGATTACGAAGGATATATATATACACGTGCTATTTCTTTTTTGTACGTCATGGTATCAGGTATTATTTTGTAAAGGGTTATGTCAGATTAGAATACACAAAGTTAAGATTGATATTTCTACTTCTCATATTAGGTTTCCTTAATGAAACTTTCAGGAAAAGGCAGGATTGTACTTGGCACGATGAAAACTCTGACGGAGAAAAGTCTGTTATATCAGATGAATTTTAAGGGCCCTTTCAATCGAGAGTTATCATTAAATGAAATCATGCTCAATAAGTTAAGTGAAACACACGATGGAACATATTTCCATAGAAATAACGAATGGGTTTCGAAATCAGCCATTTTAACTAGCTTTCTTCAGTGTATTTGTTTTTCTATTTTCAAAATTTCGTCATGTCAATTGTGTGATTCCGGCTTTAAATAAGAAATTATCGTGTAGATCAAAGTTTTTCATGAAAGTGGCCGGACCATTTGACCAGTCATCATTACACATGTCCTGTAATTATGTAAATACTTTGTAGGACAATTGCCTTTTTTCGAAAAAAAGGAACAATAAAGAGTTTCTCTTTCAGCGCGACATCCAAGTTTTAGCAATACGAAAGATAATTCTAAAGTAATACTATTGCTATCTGGGGATTACGCTGTATTTCGTGATACGTTTGGTTCTATCGTAATTACGTCACTTCAGTACAAAATCGGGAGATATATTACACAGTAACAGCATCGTATTTTTCAGTCGTAAATACTCACAGAGGCCCGCAAAAAACTAAACTGTCAATTATTTCTATTATAAGTAGCAGGTTAGCAAAGTTAGATACAGGCTTGATTTAGAACGACTAAATGAAGTCCATTCGAAAATGTTCATGGGTATAAATGATCTAGTCATACAGGTTGACCAATCCATGCAATGTTTCTTGAACATATGTGACCCGTAATGACCCGAACTCCACAAATCCAAATTTTGACGAACTTGTCAGACCCACCACAGGTCAACCAGGTCCCGTATGCGAAAAATGAACATATAGTAAGATAGGGAAAGCTTTCCGAATTTAGAAAATTACATAAAAGTGAAAAGTGTCGGCCCTAGTCTGGCTGCGCGGACTGCGCAGACTGACTAGGGTCGATATTATTCACACTTCGGATAAGGTCCCTTTTAGCGTGACGGGTCACATCTATTTCACCTGATTGTACGTTCGACACCCTAGTATGCGTCCGTTTAAAATGAAGAAATACACACGGCATTGTATTGTTCTTCCTTTGAACAACGTTCGCTATTTGGTCTGTGAACGTCAAGAATGGGGAAAAACAAAGACCTGTGTAGTGGCGGTTTGTAGTTCTAGAGCTTTTCGACGCTTTTCAGCAAAAACCGAGGTTTTTGTGGAAAAGCGACGTAATTCTAGGCACGAAATGTTTTCTAAGGAGGATAAAGATGTACAATTAACTCATTTATTACATACCATGCCTTGTCTCGGTGTGACTAAGAGCGCTTAATGTTCCGAATTAGACGCCACATTGACTTAATATCAAATTACCTATCCTACAATCAGTATTTCCTGTGTCATGGTTTAAACATCACCCGGTAAACATTCGTCATAATAAACTCCTATTTTGCCATAAATATAATCTATTAACATAGTTATAAGTTGCGCGTTCCCATACAGATTACGACTGGATGTTTTGGGTATCGTTTTTGGCAGGAAACGCTGTTTGAATATCATGGGAGATATCAATATAATGAGGGGTCTTAGAGCTTAGAAGCCTGTCATAGAAAAGAAAAGTTTAGTCAAGAGGGGAAGCTGTAAGGGTCATCCATTTATAACACAACCTGTCTGGTTTCAGTGTGATTAAGACTTCGTAATGTTCCGAATCCGACGCATTACTGGTTTTATATCAAATTAACTTTCGACCATCTACATCTTATATATCTTACGACGTAAGCACCTCTATCATCGTAATATTTTCTCATTTGAAAAAAGAATCTTGAAGTAATTTTGCTATAGATTTTGCTCCTTGTGCCAAGTTCATCATTATCCAACGGTTTGGCAGTCTGATAAGCTACTTCTCGTATACGTTCCTTTCGGTTAAATTCCGCGTTTTATGAGCTATTTTACAAAATCTTTTAATATCTATTTTTTGTCCGCCGTAACGTAATTTTGAACTGTAGATTGAACTGTCAATACAAAGCAGACACAACGAAATCAAAATGGCCACTTTTTATCCATGCCCTAAATACCATAATTATGTTCTAAGTCAGCTGTCGATTATGAATTACAGATTTAAATCAGATCACCAAAATTGATAGAAAACTCATTGCTAGCGTTGTTTTGTTCGTAACACCTCGAACAAAAAGCTTGTTTGAATAAGGTAAAGTAAGAAAGCACGGTAGGTCAATATAACAATAATAACAGCCAATGGAAAAGTTAAGAAAATAGTTCCTGTAGTTCTAGAACACTGAATGCAATATGACGAAGTCGTTACTCAGACAATAACATGTGCGGGAACGCAATTTGTAATTCTCGCGGGATGGTAAAACATAATTTCAGAGAGTTATCCTACCGATGGGGGCCTTAAAAGATTATTAGATATTTTCTGCTGCAAAACCCATCAGTTATGGTAATCCCACGAAAATTGGTTGCATTTTTTCCACCATTAGAAAGTATCCCTTTTTTTTTTACAAAATACATTGGATATAATTGTTTTCGTCTTGAATATAACAAGCCAAGAGTTCACTTATTCTAGTGCAATATCGGTACATGCGTCCCCCACCAGATTAAAACAGCCAGTCCTAGCACTTATGGTTCATTAGACAATGGTCCACACAAAAATGTAAAGGTAAAAACAACATATGGCAAAAACTCAAAATGTGGGCATGACAGAGTAACGTTCTTTTACCAGACACGTCTGCACATTCTGATCTATAATTTTACATAATTTAATTGAGATATGTACCGGACAAAAATGAAAAGGTAAAAGATACGAATAAAAAATACTCAAGAAATTTGCGTAATAGAGCACCAACTCGTGTGCATGATATTTTCAATACTGTGATCAATTAGCTCGACGGTGCTATCACTTATAATTTAGGAGATATGTTTTGGACGAGATCGAAAAGGTAAAAAACAAACAAAGGTCAATACGTAAGAAAAGCGGGTACGGCAGAGCAACGGTTCTTGTAGATAACACTTTTCCACAGTGTGACATTTAGGTTTTCAATGTTTGAAGTTGCTAGGGCGTGTGATTTAGCAGATTTATTCCAGTCAGAAATGCAAATTTAAAAACAACAGGGGACAATAACTTAAACAGTGGGCATTGCAAGTAATGTTTTTTGTAGATGACACCTTTCCTATCTTTAAGTGCACAAAATCTGAAGTTGCTAGGACGTATGGCCCTGTATCGCTCACCTCAAAGGACTTTAACGCATCTTGCAAACTTCAAACTTGCATGACCTACTTTTTACATGACCGAGATATCATCAAGATAAACATTCTGAACAATTTTCACTATGATGGAAAAATATTAAGGTTCTTAAAGCAAAATCAAGGTTTGACCTTTCATAAGCCCTTTTTTACAAGACCCAAATATCACTAAGACTAACATTCTGAACAATTTTCACAATGATTAAGTAAATATTTTGGTTCTTTGAGCAAAAATCAATATTTGAACTGGTGACCTAGTTTTTGACCTTCCATGACCCACTTTTCACTTCACCCAGATGTCATTAAGATAAAGATACTGAACAATTTTTTAAATTGATCGAGTAAATATTGGTTCTTAAAGCAAAGACAAAATTTGACCTTGTGACCTAGTTAAAATCTCCAATGACCTGCTTTTCACATCAGCCAGATATCATCAAGATTAATATTCTGAACAATTTTCACAATGATTGAGTAGATAATTTGGTTCTTACACCAAAAACAAGATTTGGCCTAGTGACCTAGTCTTTGACCTCCCATGACTCACTTTTCACTTCACCAAGAAGATAAAGATTCTGAACAAATATTGTCAATGGTCGAGTAAATATTTGGTTCTTAGAACAAAGACAAGATTTGACCTTGTGAGCTAGTTTAAATCTCCAATGTCACAGGCGGCAATCACGTGACTTTGTTATATTTTCCTCACTTATGTAAACAACAAGAGCTGTCACTGTAAGATGACAATGCCCCCGACACCGCTTTGATCGTCATAAGGTCAAGGTCATCCAGGGGTCAAGGTCACCAAAGTATGTGCCTACAGAAAGGTAATGTACCAAGGAATGTTGTGGTAAAGTATGAAGCGAATATGTTAAGTAATAAGGAGGTTATGGACAATGTTAAAGTTTTTGGACGGAATGACGGACGGACAGACAGACAGACGGACGGACGGACAAGTCAAATTTATGATGCCTCCCTATCGGGGGCATAAAAACACTAGGTAAGAACACATTTTCCTAAATTTTAAATCTAATACTTTACTCTCAGAATTGAGATACGTACCATTCGATGCATCGTAATCTCCGGAGTATTTTGATACCAAGATCATCCCTCAAATCCTTGTCAATGCTGAGAACATTCGTGCAAAGTGCAAACATTTCTTAGGAAAACATATCACGGCATTTAGAAATACTTTGCACGAATGTTCTCAGCTTTGACAGGGATTTGAGGGAAGATCTTGGTACCAAAATAGACCAGAGAATATGACGTATCGAATGGCACGTATCTCAATATTGAGTGTTAAGTATTTGATTCAAAATTTGAGAAAATGTGTTCTTACCGAGTGTGTTTGTCTACATATGTGAGGAAAATATATCATAACAAAGTCACGTGATTGCCGCCTGTGAATGTCCTCTTTTCACACCAGCCAGATATTATCAAGATAAATTTTCTGAACAACTTTCACAATGATTGAGTAAATATTTTGGTTCTTAGAGCAAAAATAAGATTTGACTTAGTGACCTAGTTTTTGACCTCGCATTACCAACTTTTAACTTCACCCAGATATCTTCAAGATAAGCACTCTGAACAAATGATTTTTTCGGTTCTTAGAGCATCACCCAGATATAATCAAAACAGACATTCTGAACAATTTTCATAATGATTGAGTAAATATTTTGGTTTTTAAAGCAAAAATGATATTTGATCTAATGACGTAGTTTTTGACCTGACATGACCCACTTTTTTGTACATAACCTAGATATCAAGATAAGTAATTTAAGGGTAGTTTGGAGAGCAAAATTAGCATCTCCAGAGCAAAAGGAAGGATTTTGTAATATTTGACCATGCGACAAAGTTTTTGTCCTTGCATGACCCACCTATGATCATGACCAAGATATCATCAAGCTAAACATTTAGGGCATTTTTAGCAAAGTTTAAACCAAATTGGCAGTTCCAGGTGTTACGACCCAAGGGTAACAAGAACTAAGAAGCCAGCAACAAACTTTACAATGAACAATTTTTATTAACAATAATTACACAGTTTTGTTTTAAAAGAAGATAAAAGATGCACTACCTTAATTGTATGTAAATTCCAGAGTCCTAAATTTTAGTCCAGTTTAAATCCACAATGAATAGTTGCACCACTAGAAGTATGAAACACACTTATAGTAATTTAATAATCCCCTTTTAGTCTGACAATTTAGTATAAATTAGTAAGAACTAGTGACCAAATCAAAACTAATGAACGAAGAAAACTAATGAACGACATGAGTGATTTGCTCATCTATATATATGCTACTAGGGAATATTCCAGAAGGTTTGAGAAAACAACTTATATAAAAATGTGTTTACTTTTTCTAGACTATTCCCTTTATATAATATAGAATATCCCAGAAAATTAAGAATGTTCTAAAGTTTCCAATACATCATTCTAGAAGGTTCTACAAGTTAAAATAAACAACATGTTTATCTTATATCCAAAAATTTCTAAAGTTTCTATACATTTCCAGAATGTTCTTAAATCATATCAGTAAACAGCAAACATTTTGTTTTTGTTTACTTAGACAATTGTTGACAAAAACATCCAGTTCTAAAAATATACAAGAGGAAACTCCGAAATTAAGATGACAAATATGTAGGCTATAGGTGCATACATAACACTTTCCCCCTTGAAAGAAAAAAGAAAGGTTTATGAAAGAAAACTTTCTTTTTGCTTTATTACACTACATATGATAATATATTTACAAAAGTAATACATGATCAATAGAACGAAGATGAAAAATGTAACATTTATCATTTACATAAACATGTTTGTATATTCTGTGAAAGGTAAACAGTAAGTGCAACTTTACTTTAGGAATCGACACTTTAAATTTTAGACTTTTGACAGAGCATCTGGTGTAATGTTGTCTTTTCGCATTATTTGAAATATGTATCATAACACACATGAATCATAATTCACTGATATATAACAGTAGAATAAGCATGAACATTCAAATATTCACACAAATGAGGAACAAAAGTCTTTGTACACTTTGTGAAATTGAAATGTCAGGCGCAACTTAAACTTCCACTTTAGATAGTCAATGCACATGTTGTATGTTTTGAACTTCCATTTTCGGTAGTCAGTGCATATCCTGTACATTCTGTTTGGCTTCTGAACCAGTTTGTATGGAGATCTGTATTTACTCCGGCCAGGTTAAATAGAGTCATTTTCCAGTAAGTAATTAACTTCATTCTGAAGATAGTTTTGTTCAACTGGATTCACTCTATAAGAATGATGTTTGATTCGTTTAGAATCTTCAACAATAATATCATGTAAGCACATGCAATTCACTTCATCCTGAATACACATTTGTTTTACATGATCCAGTCTATAAGAATGTTGTTTGATTGGTTTTGAATCTTTGACAACAATGTCATGATGAATTTTATCAATTTTTGAGGATATGTCAGGAAACAAATGTTCATTTTCGAAAATCACAGGTTCAAGCTCCTCCTGTTTAGGTGGCTCCAAGTGTGACAGTTTGACGTCGACGTTCTTGCGGATTTTAGAGTCCTCAAGTTTATGTGGATTATGAACAGATTTTTCACTATAGTCCGCACTTAAATTCACATTTAAGCACACTGGATTTTTGTGGAATAGTTTTTACACGTATGACTGGTTTTGAAATAGAACTAACTCTATCAAAGTACATTTTTAACATATTTTCATGACAAATTTGTTTGTTTTGACCCCTTCCTGGAGTATTGGTGACATAATTTAAGTCATTTATTTTCTTATCAACAAAATATGGCCCAAAGTATCTAGCCTGTAACGGTTGGCCAGGTATAGACGAAAGAGCAAGAACTTTATCACCTGGTTTGAAATTCCTATTAACAGCATGATTGTCGTATCTTGCTATTATTTTGCTTTGAGAAGATTGAAGATTTGACCTAGAAATTTTACAAGTCATAGACAATTTATTTCTGAAGTCAGAAACATATTGTAATTTTAATGATGTTTCATTATTTAAAAAATCATCTTTGGGAAGCACCCTTTCGATTATATTCAAAATCTCAGGATCAGATTGCTGTTCCTGGATAAGCTGCGACTTTGACAGCGGGTTATGACCTTGATCGTTAGACACAAGAAATGGACAATAACTTGTCAAGTTTGTCTGATTCTCAGGCAAACTAAGATTAAAAGACATTTTAATCTCGTCATTAAAAGATTGACCAACGATAGTATCTGTTAAGTCAATATCGGAATCTTGGTCGTTAGACACAAGATATGGACGAAAATTCGTCGAGTCTGTCTGACTTTCAGGCAAACTAAGATTAAAAGACGTTTTGTCGTCATTAAAAGATTGACCAACAATAATATCTGTTAAGTCAATATCGGAATCTGAATGATTCAAGATGGCATTTTTAGCCATGCCCCGTGTGACTGCACGAAAAGGATACGAGTCAGGTAATTCCTGCTCAATAGGGTCATTTAATTGACATGAATAAGGTGTGTCAGTTACAATCGGGTTTGTAATAACCTTATCTCTGGCTAAGTCATTGCCTAGCAATAAATGTACACCTTTGAATGGTAACGAATGTTTAAGACCAACAACCACAGAACCAGTAACCAAATTAGAGGTCAAATTAATATGATGGAGAGGGACATTAGCAACACCACACTCTACACCCTGAATAAGGACACTAGTACCAGACGAAGTCTTCTCAGAAAAAGGCAGGACATCTGCTAATATAAGAGATTGAGAAGCTCCTGTGTCTCTTAAAATTTTAATAGGGGTAGGAGGGTAAATATCACCTGAAAGTGATACAA
The DNA here is from genome assembly GCA_963680895.1 of Fragum sueziense. Taxonomy (NCBI): domain Eukaryota; kingdom Metazoa; phylum Mollusca; class Bivalvia; order Cardiida; family Cardiidae; genus Fragum; species Fragum sueziense. The sequence continues at coordinate 55,789,025 of OY804593.1, forward strand.
AACCATTCAACATAAATGGTTCAAAAATCTCCATAGAAGACCCAGACTTTGGTTCCGCCTTAACAATTGAATTTGACTCAAAAGAAGGCTGTGATTTTGGCTTGAGACTGGTGAGCCCTGTCGGTTTGGCTTCATCCAGTTCCTTTTTCCTTTTTAATTTGAAACATTCTGAAACAAGGTGACCAAATTTCTTACAATAAGTACACTGTATTTGAGATAAAGGGTTTTGAACTTTGGTTTCACTAGAAGACTTTGGTTTGGGTGAATATGATTGACTAGACAAGCTAGATGACTCACCAGACAATTTATTTTGGGGATGTGAGGAAGCGGGCTTTGCTTTGTTTGTGAAAGAATGTTTATGCGTAAGATAGTAGTCGTCAGCTAAACGAGCTGCTTCATCTATCGTTTGGACTTGTTTTTCGTTTAAGAAAGTTTTAACGTCAGATTGAATACAACGTTTGAATTCTTCAACTAACAAAAGTTGTCTAAGATTATCATATCTTTCTTCTATTTTCTTGGAATAGCACCATCTATCAAATAATTGCTCTTTATTCCTAGCAAATTCAATGTGAGTCTGGCCAGGTTCTTTCCTACAATTCCTAAATTTTTGTCTATATGCTTCTGGGACCAGCTCATAACCTTTAAGAATCAGGTGTTTGACAGTGGCATAATCAGAGCTTTGTTCGCTACTTAACTGTGTGTAAATATCACGAGCTTTTCCTACTAAAACACTCTGAAGGAGTAAAATCCAATGCTCTTTAGGCCATTTTAGATTTTCGGCAACTTTTCAAAATGAAAGAAATATTTATCAACTTCTTTTTCTTGAAACGGAGGAACAAGCCTAATGTGTTTTGTGACATCAAAACCATAATCAATAACCGGTTTTGGCTGATTTGCTCTTTCTTGGATTTCTAATTCTCTCAATTTTAAGTGATATTCTCTTTCTTTCTCATTTTCTTCTCTTTCCCTTTCTTTCTCTCTTTCTAAAAATATCCTTTCCCTTTCTTTTTCCTCAAATTCTCTTTCTAGGAACTGTCTTTCCCTTTCTTTTTCCTGAAATTCTCTTTCTTTTTCTCTTTCTAGAAATTGCATTTCTTTTTCTTTCTCTTGATATTTTAACAATTCAAGCTCTTTCAAATTGACAGTTGATGGAATATCATCAATTACAGAAAGAGCCTCTTCATTGAAAATTTCCTCATCAACAAAATATTGAACCAAAATGTTCTTAATTTCATATTTACGCAATGATGATTTAACCTCAGTCAAATTGTAGTGTTTTGCAAGATCGAGCAAATCAGTCTTTTTACCCAAATTCAATAACTCCACCGAAGGGTCAGTTGTAAATTTCTCCAAATCAAAAGACATGATAGCTTGTTGCTGGATTCAAGTGTAAAGGTAAATAAATACTGCAAGAACAGTAAAGTTTATTAAAAGGTTAAGCCTAGCTTGAACAGTGAAATAATTTTGAAAAGCAGAATTAAATCAATAATTGTAAATCTGTTCGTCTGCTATTCGTATCCCGGACGAGCCCCCAATTTCTTGTTACGACCCAAGGGTAACAAGAACTAAGAAGCCAGCAACAAACTTTACAATGAACAATTTTTATTAACAATAATTACAAAGTTTTGTTTTAAAAGAAGATAAAAGATGCACTACCTTAATTGTATGTAAATTCCAGAGTCCTAAATTTTAGTCCAGTTTAAATCCACAATGAATAGTTGCACCACTTGAAGTATGAAACACACTTATAGTAATTTAATAATCCCCTTTTAGTCTGACAATTTAGTATGAATTAGTAAGAACTAGTGACCAAATCAAAACTAATGAACGAAGAAAACTAATGAACGACATGAGTGATTTGCTCATCTATATATATGCTACTAGGGAATATACCAGAAGGTTTGAGAAAACAACTTATATAAAAATGTGCTTACTTTTTCTAGACTATTCCATTTATATAATATAGAATATCCCAGAAAATTAAGAATGTTCTAAAGTTTCCAATACATCATTCTAGAAGGTTCTACAAGTTAAAATAAACAATATGTTTATCTTATATCCAAAAGTTTCTAAAGTTTCTATACATTTCCAGAATGTTCTTAAATCATATCAGTAAACAGCAAACATTTTGTTTTTGTTTACTTAGACAATTGTTGACAAAAACATCCAGTTCTAAAAATATACAAGAGGAAACTCCGAAATTAAGATGACAAATATGTAGGCTATAGGTGCATACATAACACAGGGCGCGATATAGATATCATTAAGATAACATTTGGGACAATTTTGACAAAGTTTGGACAAAAATTGGCACTTCCACAGCTACAGCTACAGATTCGACGTCTTAATCTAGTTAATAACATATCATGACGGGTCCACTTCTTGATATGACCTTGATTACACCAAGATAAACATTCAGGACAATTTCTACAAAGTTTGGACCAAAATTGGCACTTCCAGTTCTACGTAAAAAGATGGATTTAACAATATCTAACCTAATGACCTAGTTTTGACCTGACATGACCTATCTTTTAACATGGCCTAAATATTATCAAGACAAAAATTCTGAGAAATTTCACAACAGTTGAGCGGCCCTTAGAGCAAACAGAAGATTTGGCCTAGTGACATACTTTTTGACCCCATTCTGGCCCCCGATTTAAATTATGTGAAGTATTTTGAAAAAGCATGACAAATAGATCATATGTGTGAAATATGGTCGAATTCTGCCTTGTACTTCAAGAGGAGAAGATTTTTTTAGTGAAAAGTTTACGGGCGGGCGGACTGACGGAGGGACGGACGCCGGACATCGATCGATCGCATTACCTCACCTCGAGCACTATGTGCTCAGGTGAGCTAAAAAGTGGGCTTGGTAGATAATCGGTTGTTATACATGACACTTTTCCACGTCGTGATCTATAAGTGTACAAAGTCCGGACAAGTGTTGCAGACGTACGAACAGACCGAATCGAGAAAACCTATTGTCCCACAACCGGTAACCAGTTGGGGACCAATAGAACTCGAAAGATAAATAACAAACACAATTACTAAAATCAAATTAATCTTTTAATTGTAACCCTTCCTGAAACGCGAACATTTAAGATTTATCTTTTTCAAAACAGGTTGGAAAATTGATGTTCCACAAAAAATTGGAATTACGAAAAAATAATCTTAGGAAGCAAATTCTGTGTGTCTCCCTAAACTTCTCTTTGGAAACATTATCCGCAATCGGTTTTCATAAATTCAGAATATGAAATTGCAGCTCGTTGATTTCCCCAATGAGCAACATCCTGATTTATGGTTGGCATTGGATTCCCTCCAAACTTTAAAATATGTAGATAGATAGTAGAGTTGCTTTGTCATAAATTAGCTCTTGATAACGGTCATCAAGTAATATCGTCGCTTGGGAACGAATCCTCGTGCATCTTCATTTTTTCCCAAGCTCGAATAACGAAGTGTTGACCCCCCACTTATGATATGTGAAATATTTTTGAATGTTTTTTTTTTTTGAAAAATTGATAATATTCCACAACTAAACAAGATGTGTTTGTGAAACAAGAGTGCCCCCGAAATGGCTATTTTTCAAAAAAAAAATATTCAGTTTTTTGTGTTAAGGGTAGATAAGGGTTACAAGGTGACATTGAGGAAGGTCATATTGTATGGAGCAGATAGATAACATTTAAAGGAAATTACATTCCAAATTTCAGCTTTGTATGTCGAATACCTTTGGAGAAATGACATAATGTTAAGTTTTCGAATAGACAGACGGACGGACAGAGAGACACATAGATGGACATGAGTAAAACAATATGCCTTCGATCTCTCGATACGGGGGCATAAAAATGGCATTACGGTAAAAGCAGAGTTGACCCATTCAGCGTTATAAAACTTTGCGACGAAGCCAAAAGATTTATAGCTATCGACTGAGTATACATACAAGCTTGTGCAGCGGATAACCGAAAACAAAATATATATTGAGCCAGGATCTGGAAAACGTCCCTTAAGGCTTTTGAGCCCAACATAGATCCAGATCAGCCTGTGCATACACACAGTCTGATCAGGATCAATATTGTTCTCTAATTGCTTCTTCGTGACCTGTAGTAACTTATAGAGAGCAGTATTGATGCATATTGGACTCCATTTGACAACAGACTGATCTTCAAACTCAATTTTTAAAAATGGTATAAGGGACTTTTTTCCAGATCCCGGCTAATATTATATATTACATGGTGTTTTTCATGTTTAGCAAGAGCCAGGTTTACAGTGATGCATCAATTTCGTTAGGGATGGTTTCTGTTTTGATTTGTAATGCACACCGTGTTAGAGATCAAAAATAGATTTCCGGAAAGAAAATGTGATGAAAACATATTTGTATAACCTAGACGCGTTTAAATAAATATAAAAATACCTTCGCAATATTTTCTGATAATGAACCTCAACTCTGCTCAATTGGATATCGTGTCTATTTTCAGTGTCATATGTCACGTAATCAAAGCTTTGAAACATAACCGCGTTGCGTGACAGACCCTCGTTAGCCTGCGTGATCATATAAACGTAGATTGAAGAAGACTGGCGGATGTTGAAGTGAAAGAAGTACTAGACATGTTGAGCCATCTCTGTGGAGATATTCTTTAAAGGGGAACCTGCTAGGCTGTCAAAAATGCAAATGGCACAATAATCACAAACCAGAAATAACGTATGAAATTACCAACCTGAGGGGATAGATCATTTATATCCATTATTAGCACTCATCGAGCTTTATTAAGGATTAAAATCCAAGTGAATGAATGACGTTCGGGTCCGTTTCATATTGTCTTTGTTTTTTTTTTTATAACGGTTACATATTCCCAACCTTCAAAAGGTAATTACGCCAGAGATACGTCATTTGTGCTCAGCGAGATTCAACACACCGTACAGCCGGCTGCGTCGAAAGTCAACGAAGACAGATTCGGCATCTGATGTCATGTGCATGGTAGGTCAAATGAATTTACTTTTATAAAAAAAACAAAAGGATCTTTGGTATTCAATAGTTGATAAATACGCGTATAAATGTTCAGTGCTTGTACAAAATAAACCTTTCCACGTATCCCTCTCAAAAAAAGGTCACAGTCATCGACGCAGCCGGTTGCACGGTGTGTTAATACCGCAGGGGTGTCTCGTTGACCTTGACCTTGTCTCGTTTTGAAGTAGAAATAAAATCTGTAAACACGCTTGTAAAGGATTGATCTATACAAAAGGAAAGATGGTTATTCGCCGTGATTTAGGTTTTATGCATTGCAAATAATTGTTTTTCCATGCACAAATATGAGTTCCCGAACAGTTCGGAAGCATAAAAAACTAGCATGGCCCCTTTAACACTTTCCCCAAAAGACTATGTATCTCATTAAACTATGTATCTTTAGACACCATTGAGACAAAATAAGATATACCGGTAAAATACATATGGACTGATATTAAGATTAGAGGCACTTATTGCATTCGAGATTAAAATCTATCCAGATTAACCTATAAATATTTGAGCCGGGATCTGAGAAAACGTCCCTTATAGCAGTTGGGAACAACATGGTTCCAGATCAGCCTGCGTATACACGCAGTCTGACCAGGAACCATCTTGTTCTCCAATAACTTCCTCGTGGTCTGTAGCAACCATTTGAGGGTAACATGGATGCTTGCTAGACTTCATCTAGGCAAAGCCTGACGATGAAATCTGGCTGTCTCAAATGCTATTAGAGACGTTTTTCCAGATCCTGGCTCATTTAGTTTGATCGGGACCCATGCTGCTCACTAAGTGAATGAACCAATATGGACCCTGATCAGATTGTGTGTGTGACACATGTTGATCTCGAAAGCCATTTGATCCTTTTTCCATATAATAGCTAGCTTATTTGTAATTGCATCAACATATCGTTGAAAAGGTCTTTCATTGACTCAAACTTGCTAGTCGATAATGCAAATAGGTAAAAGAATCACAAAAAAATATTGTTTATATTGGTTAATTTAAAATCGAGGGTTGTTTCTCTGTGGTAAAATAGGCATCATGGTTATTCATTTATTTATCTTTTTTAATATTTTTAAATTTGTATCTTTTTGCACATAGATCTACCCGCCTATTTATTTCTGGTAAAGGTTATCTATAGAACGATTGTATGTGACCTGACACCGACGTTATTACTCCTTAGACAGTCTGTTTGGCCAGATATCATGCGATCTCCACACATCTGTATGCGCATGTTTGAAATGTCTCTAAGTTGGTCTGAAAACAAAACAATCTGACGCTGTCCGTTCGCGTTATGTACAAAAAAGTCTCGAAATGTCCTTAACATTAACATTTACCTGAAAGAATATCCATGGATCATCAGACTTTGGACTAAATATTGTTAAAACATCCGATTACGCTTCGTGTAGCTTATGTTTTTACTTTGGAAATCGTATATCATACAGGAAACGTCCGTTTGTTTAATTCCATGACAAATGCAGATTCGTCAGAGTCATATTTGGATGTGCCGCAAAACAGGTTACATGGGAAACCCACCATATCGTCGCTTTTCTTCGAAAACCTCGTAACTTCAGCTTTTTGAAACGTATCCCTTTAGTTTCATTTATGTATTCATTTAACACTATTAAAACAAATATACTAACTTATTGTATATTTTGAGATTGTCCCTGTCATCTTCATTGTAAGAAATTGTTGTGTATCGTGTTTTATGACTAAAATGAGATGAAAACAATGAAATATGCGGTTCACCCAAGAAATTATAATTTAAAGGGAAACGTTTCGGTCGCAAAGACGTTTCGATTGAATCTCTCTATTAGAAAATTTATTACTCTGAAATTAAAATCCCTCAAATCTCCGTCTAATGTCACACGTTGATGTCGTAATCTGACAACAATCATGAAATATTAGCTGCAATAAAGTCAGTCGGCAAGATAAATTCATCTCAAAATAACGCTCCCGTGGAATTGATTTCTTAATATTTGAAAGAATCGGATTTCGTGGTCTTGTCTTGATTTGAGCTTTAGGTTTTCTTTAAAGATGCATTCTCACCTATGTGTTGGGTATTGTTCTTTACAAATAACTGTATATAATTCAAACATTGCCTTTTGTGTGTCTGTGTGCTACATTCTTGCATCGTCAGTTCTGTGATGACTTAGATTACAAAGGTTATATAATGTAAGTTTTCTTTTTTTGACGTCAGATCAGGTATTGTTTTTGAAGGGTTATGTCAGAGTAGCATTCACAAAGTAAGGATGGTTATTTCAACGTCTCATATTGGGTTTCTTTAATGAAACTGTTGTGGAAAACAGAATTGTACTTGGCACTATGAAAACTCCGCTGGAGAAATGTCTGTTGTATTAGATAAAGTTTCGATCTTTCAATTCAGAGCTATCATTAATGAAATCAAGCTCAATAAGTTAAGTGGAACGCACATTGGAAAACGCTTCAATAAGAAATTAAGCTTAAAGTCGTCGGAAACAGTCCACATAAAACAGTAAGTCATCACAAAAGTAAGGAAGGATATTGCAAATGCTCATTTCACAAACGGCATGATGTTTCAATTTGCAGACAAAACTGTAGGTCGGCGATTTTTGATGGTTTGAAAATATTTCTGGGGACGCCACAAACATGTCTTGTTTCGAAAAGGGTTAATAGAAATGTCACGGAATAACAGGATTGTTCTCGGAATGATGAAATCTTCGGCGGAGAAAAGTCTGTTTTATCATATCAGTTTTAGTGTCTTTCAAAATGAGAGCTATCAGTAATGATATCATGCCCAATAAGCTAATTGAAACCCGTCATTGGAAAAAGACCAATTGAAACTCACATGGGAATATAATCAATTAAGTATTCGAGTAATATTATTCCATTTTCTCGACAGTAGGTAATTTTTTATTTGTTCATAAAACATTGTTTTATTGTTGATATTAGTAATTTAAAGCTTCTTTCCTTATTATACAACAATCCCCACCCCCTCTCGAAAAAGGGATATTTGATCATATGTTTGAATCAGGATCTGGAATAAGGTCCTGTAAGTCTTTTGAGCCCATCATGGTTCTAGATCAGCCTGCGTATACACGTAGTCTGATCAGGAACCATGTTGTCCTCTAATAGATTTTCCTTGAATTGTAGCAATTATAAGAATGCTTCGTGGTCCTGATCAGTCTGTACTTTGGCATAGGTTGACCTTGAAACATGAAAGTCTCAAATGCTATAAGGATTTATTTCAAGATCCGCGCTCTTTTCTAATTCTTAATTGTGATGTATTCTGGTGATAGGTCGGACACATAAAAATGTTGCACATAACTTCAAATGTTTTCTGCTAACTTAGCTAGCAGCAACCCTTAAAGTCCACGAACCGACACAGGGACAAATAACAATTATGAGCATGAACTCCATACACCACTACCAAATCAAGAGTCCTGTAAGAGATTATACAAATCACTAACTAACAAGCCAAAAGAAGAATACATTGAAACACTCATCCAACAATGTAACTCGGACTTTAATCAAATTGATTGGTACCGATCCTACCTCGTACAAATAGCCCAACGTTATGACGAATGTCCATCGGGAAAGCTGATAAACAGAAGAAATTCACTAAGATCGTCGGCTAAACGAAAACTTGCAATAGACTGCCATATACTTACATGTTTTATAGACGGGGAGAGAAATGTCGATATTAACAGTATATTCAGCAAGGACGAGACTCCTCGTGATGATAGTGTGCTTAGCCAAAGCTTCAGTACGAACTTAAATACAGCCGAAGCTTTAACAATGTTTCATGCCCTGCAAGAAGAGTTTCGCAATTTCCAACAAATCCACGAAAACGATAGCACAACTATCTCAAATCTAATAAGAAGAACCAACCTGCTCGAAGCCGAACTACAAGTCTTCAAAAACAAAGTAGTCGAATTAGATACAAAATCATTCGATATAAACATCAAGATCAACGTACTTGAACGTTATAACGGCGAATTAAGAAAAGCAGTTACAGAATTGATGGAGAAGGAACACACCCCAACCATACAGAGGAGTGAGGAAGTAGTAGTTGTACCGACAAATAAACCCGGAAATGATACAGAGACAATAAACCTAGATGAAAGTATAACAATTACCCCTCAACCTGAAACTCGAAATAATAACACAACACAAACCTCGCCAAAACAAAACGAACAAACACCGAATGACATATTCTTACCGGAGTATGCCCGAAAAAGAATAGATAGCGACAATAATGAGAGGACTCTTTCATATTCTAATGCTGTGTCAAGCAATCATGAAACAATACAACAATCTTCAAACACAGCAGTTAGTGACCAAAAGCCTGCAAATACCAACACATCAAATAGTAAAAACCCAAGACGTGACCTTCAAAAAGATGTGAACACAAATAAAAACACAAACATTCAAACAAAAACAGGCCAGCAGAATCGAAGTGCAGACGAACAAAACCAACAAACAACCAATGCAGGTCGGAATACTACGACTAAAAACGACGTATTCATAGGCGTACGTAAAACCAGAGAGACTAAATACTATATCGGTACTATAAGTAACGATAACACTGCAAATGGAATTACCAAACACTTCCAAGACAACGGTGTTCGAGTTAACACACTTCAAATATATACGTCCAGATCAGGCCTTCGATACGCAAGGCTGAATATCCCCAGTATATACAGCGATAAAGTGAAGACCAAAGTTTTCCTCTCCCCGAAAATGTAGTGCTAAAGGTGTGGAAAACTAACACGCGATCAAACAGAAGTCAGACAAATAGTGACAACAACCGATTCAGTGGTAACCGGTACTCAAACGGCGAGAGAAACAAACATTACAATAAAGGTAACTACAACACTGACGATCGCAGGAACGACGATGATTACAGAAACTACGACAAACAATACAGATCGAACCACGCGAGTACCCACAACACAGACTATAATTATAACGACAGAGACGATTATCATAAAAACACAAACTACGATACCAACTACTGGTACGATAATAATACAGATAGATACACATAAACATTTAGCAGCTTACACTAATACAAATCGAAAGTAAGACTAGTTATACAAAGTGAAAATGAATATAAACAGTCTGAACGTTATAGTTTCCGTATTTATCATGTTGACTATAGCTGCATGGAACGTTAGAGGAGTTATGTCCTCGACGCTTTGTTTGAATGAACTCATTGAAAAACATAATTGTGACACTGTATTCATTTCAGAACACATGCTATTTCCATATTCTCTTACTTTCCTCAATTGTATTAATTACGACTTTACAAGTTATGGTCGATCAGATAAAGACTTGACATCTCAAAGTAACAGATTATGTGGAAAAGCAGGTGTAGCATTTCTTATCAGGAAATCATTGTCGAATCATGTTAAATACTTGAATTGTGGAACAGACAGAATAATAGGTATCCAATTATCACAAATGTCCGACTTCCCGACATATATGTTCTGCGTCTATTTACCATCACAAAACGATACCCGCGAATACGAAAACGTGATCGCATCGTTAAATGACGTAATAGCGATCTACATCGATAAAGGCGAAATTGTCGTAGCAGGCGATTTCAACGCAACTCTCATTGACAATCGTAGAATTAACCAAACAAAATCAAACATATTTAAAAAATTTGTATACGAAAACCAGCTGATATCATTAAATACGAACGATAGAGCTTGTACCCCTGGGTATACGTATACCACATGCGAAACGACACTAGATTATATATTATGTACCCCAGGTATCGCAAAATGCATTCCATTATGCAAGGTTATAGATGACAATAATATCGTTATCGCTTCTGACCATCTGCCAACCATAGCTACGATACAACTAAACAATTCCATACATAATGTGAATAACACGCCACAGAAATCAAATTTAGCATGGCACAAAACAAGCTCAGCTAGTCTCGAATCATTTCGAGATAACGTTACACATGACATAACCGATGTTCTTGATTTTCAGATAAAATCAGCTAGTTACGTCACTATGTACTACGCGAAACTCGTGGACGTGTTAACAAAAATGCAAATGTTTGTATTCCCAAACATAAGGCAAACCCATATGCAAAGCCATATTGGAACGCAGAAGTCAAAGAAGCTCATAGGGAATCCAGGAGAATGAGGAAATTGTGGCTCATCGCTGGTAGACCCCGTGAAGTTACAAACAAGCATTACGCTGACTACAAAATAGCAAAAAATAATTTTCGCAATGCTCAACGTAGGACGTCGAATGAACTTTTGTCAAATGCTTATCGTGAACTCGAGGAAGCAGCCGGAATTGACGTTAACCTCTTCTGGAGACTCGTTAAGAAACGAAAGGGCAAGAGCCGTAACGAAATCACACAAATAGAAGCCGACAATTTATCCTTCAATGATAGTAAACAAATCTCAAATGTATTTGCCAAACATTTTCATGCAATTTATACCCATAATAACAATATAATCGACCCTGAGTCTGCGAATCGGATTAGTCAAAAGTTCACACAATACATAAATCAATCGAGATTAGAAAACAATAACAACATCTTAGATTCCTCTTTTACAAAAGAAGAAATTCTTAATCAAATAAAATTGTTGAAAAGGAAAAAAGCACCGGGCTATGACAACGTCCAAAATGAACACATATTGTATAGTCCAGATATCGTGGTAGATTGCTTACTTTATCTGTTCAAGTCAATATTACGTTTTGAAAGCATTCCAGAAATGTGGAATAACGGAATCATTGTGCCAATTTATAAAGGGAAAGGTAAACCCTCGTCCGAAGTAACTAATTACCGCCCGGTGACACTTTTAAGCACAGTGAGTAAACTGTTCGAGAAAGTCTATGTAACAAGGTTATGGTCTTTTACCAAAGAACTTAACCCCAAATGTCCTCATCCATACCAACACGGATTCCAAAAAGGATTGAGTTGCATGACTGCCTCTTACACGCTTCAAGAAACTATAGATCACAATCTCAAAGCCAAACGCGATGTATACGCAGTTTTGTTAGACACAAAAGCTGCTTTTGACACGGTTCGTCACGACGCTCTTTTCGTCAAACTCTACGAATTAGGTGTGAAAGGTCGCCTATGGCGAACTCTTGTAAACTCGTACAGCCATATTAAAAGTGCCGTTTTAGTGAACGGCGTACTATCAGAATGGTTCGAAGTCAAACAGTCTGCAAGACAAGGAGTTTTTATTTGAGTTTTATTGGGGTTTTACGCCGTTTTCAACTACCAGGGTCATATCGCGGCGGCTGGAGCACCTAACCGTGGGTTCCTGGTATTTCACGCACCAGTACAACCGCAATATCCAAAACGAGCCTCCAGCTGCTCTCTCACATAGATGATTCACACCCATTGGTAAGAGACAAATGACTTTTGTCAAATGTCAGAATGGATACTGGCCGAGCCGGGGTTCGAACTCGAGACCCCTGGATTGACAGACTCCGACGTAACCGACTGAGCTATCCGGGCTCGGCTGCAAGACAAGGAGGATCGAGCTCAGGTTTTATGTATCTAGTATTTATTGATGAATTACTGCATCAACTTGAATCTACTGGCCATGCAGCCAAAGTTCACAATTTAGACAGCGGATGTCCGACTTTAGCCGATGATATAACGCTGACTGCAATTAGTAGAACAAAAATGTCAAATTTGATATCCGTTGCAGAGAAATATGCTTTTCGCTGGGGATTTGAATATAATACAGAGAAAACACTGTTAATAATTTTTCGTGCTAACCCAAGGAAAAAAAATACAAACAGAAGCGAGTTTCTTCTTAAACAATGCCAAAATACGCCAGTGTGACACCGTAACACATCTCGGTATTATACTACACGCCAACCGGAAAAGCAGTCCCGCGATAGAAGAATCAATAAGTAAAGGCAGAAGGTCCTATTTTTCATATAGCGTGGTAGGCGTCCATTATAAAGGTATTAATCCGCTGTTATCGGTTAAACTGTACAAATCAGTTGTTATACCATCAGTACTATATGGGTCTGAAACATGGTGTAATTTAACCAATGCCGACACAACAAAAATCGACAGGTTTCAGCACATGATAGCAAAGAATATACAAGGCCACTCCCCACAAACCCGATCTGTCATGACTGAGTCAATGCTGGGATTATACCCCTTGCATTCCCTTATCGATAACAGCAAGCTCATGTTTATACAAAAAGTTTTATCTCTTCCACCCCAATCAATTGTAAAGAAGTTGTTTCTGTTCAAAATATTCAGCTTTCAATCGGACAGTACCGGTATAACATGTGATCTTATTCGACAATTGACAAAATATGGCTTGAACGCCAATCTAAACACATACATAGAATCTCTCTCTTTCCCATCAAAACTTCAATGGAAGAAAACAGTTAAACAAGCGGTTTATAATCGCGAAAATATATTACAACAGGAACTTTTCCGTACGGATCCCGAATTTTCCAGATTTAAACACATACAGCCAAATAGAGAACCTGGGTCAATTATTTGGAAAATGGCTGATACGACCGAGTCCTTGAAAAATGCATTCGCGATATCACAGCTAATTGTAACCAAACCGAACCCCTCATATTGCGTTTGTCATTTCTGTGAAAACATTTTATACATTACAGACCAAGCCGCTCATCTGTCGACATCGTGCCCAGAAACCAATGATTTAAGAATGAATTTTTTAAATACAGTCAGAATTAATCACGGAGAAGCTTTCCACTCTGAATTATCGAACCTGATCGACAATGACGAACTCTTTCTTTTAACACTTCTCGGAAAACTTCCTAACTGTTACCTGAACGACCATAAACTATTCATTCAGTCATACTTAAAATACACGAGAACAATTATATGCTGTTTTATGGCTGATGTTCACGGATGAATGTATAATTCATATTGATTTATAATCTTTTCATGTTTTGTAAAATGTTAGTTTGAAGCTGTACAAATAAGAAACATCCCTTTGGTTTGAGGATGTGTGCCAGGATCAGAGTGCAAGGTATTGTACTACGAACCATGGCAGCGCATCCCCAAAGCAGAGACACGTCACGATGTTTCACTAGCTCTCATGTTCGTGTAAATATGTTCTCTTTTGTTATTTTGTTATTTTCACAATGTATGCTATGTAATAATATTTATTTATCGAAATCTCCAGTATATTGGGGGAAATAAAGAGAATAAATAAGTAAATAAATAAGCAATGTCTTCATTTTCCACAATGGTTTCCTGAGCTACAATCGTGTAGGGAGTCTAAAAGAGTCACCGTGTGGTAATGGTTTAACCGGTAACAGGGATGACACCAACTGCTGATCGTAATGCAGACTTTCTTCGGACCCATCTAATTAAGGATATTACCTTACTCCAAATGTGTAAGATGCTATTGATAACACATGCATTACACTCAAATTTTCAGAATAAAAAAGTAATTTTGAAATAAATTTTTATTCAGCGTTATTAAACTTTGCGACGAAGCGAAATTATTTTATAGCTATCGGCCGAGTGTACATACAAGCTGGCACAATGGCTAACCGAAAACATAATATATGAGCCAGTATCTGGAAAAACGTCCCTTAAGGCTTTTGAGCCCAACATAGATCCAGATCAGCCTGTGCATAGGCACAGTCTGATCAGGATCCATATTGTTCTCCAATTGCTTCTTCGTGACCTGTAGTAACTTATAGAGAGCAGCATTGATGCATATTGGACTCCATTTGACAACAGACTAATCTTCAAACTCAATTTTTAAAAATGCTATAAGGGACTTTTTTCCAGATCCCGGCTCATATTGTATATTACATGGTGTTTTTCATGTTTAGCAAGAGCCAGGTTTACAGTGATGCATCACTTTCATTAGGGATGATTTCTGTTTTGATTTGTAATGCACACCGTGTTAGAGATCAAAAATAGATTTCCGGAATGAAAATGTGATGAAAACATATAATTTGTATAACCTAGACGCGTTTAAATAAATATCAAAATACCTTTGCAATATTTTCTGATTATAAAGCTGCAACTTTGCTCATTTAGATATCGCGTCTATTTTCACTATCATATGTCACGTAATCAAATCTTTGATAAATAATCGCGTTGCGTGACAGACTCTCGTTAGCCTGCGTGATTATTTAAACATAGATTGAAGAAGACTGGTGGATGTTGCAGTGAAACAAGTTCTAGACATGTTGAGTGATTTCTGTGGAGATATTCCTTAACACTTTCCCCCAAAAGACTATGTTTTATGTATCTCATTAAACTATATTTGAACAGCATTGAGGCAAAATAAGATGTACTGGTAAATTACATATGGACTGATATTTAGATTAGATGCACTTATTGCATTCAAAATTAAAATCTACCCAGATTAACCTATAAATATTTGAGCCGGAATCTAGGAAAACGTCCCTTATAGCAGTTGAGAACAACATGGTTCCAGATCAGCCTGCGTATACACGCAGTCTGACCAGGAACCATCTTGTTCCCCAATAACTTCCTCGTGGTCTGTAGCAACCATTTGAGAGTAACATGGATGCTTGCTAGACTGCATCTAGGCAAAGCCTGACCATGAAATCTGGCTGTCTCAAATGCTATAAGTGACGTTTTACCAGATCCTGGTTCATTTAGTTTGATCGGGACCCATGCTGCTCACTAAGTGAATGAACCAATATGGACCCTGATCAGATTGCGTGTGTGACACATGTTGGTCTCGAAAGCCATTTGATCCTTTTTCCATGTAATAGCTAGCAACTAGCTTGTTGTATTGTTGAAAAGGCCTTTCATTGACTCAAACTTGATAGTAGATAATGCAAATAGGTAAAAGAATCACAAGAAATATTGTTTAACTTGGTCAATTTAAAATCGAAGGTTGTCTCTGTCTGGTAAAAATATGCATATGTAGTGTTCGTTTTTTTAATATTTTTAAAGTGGTATCTTTTTGCACATAGATCTACCCGCCTTTTTATTTCTGGTAACGTTTATCTATAGAACGATTACATGCGATAGAAAGTAATTGACCTGACACCGATATTACTCCTTGGATATTCTGTTAGACCAGATTATAATGCGATCTCCACACAACTGCGAAAACCTCGTAACTGTAGCTTTTTGAAACGTATCCCTTTATTTTCATTCATGCATTCATTTAACACTAGTTACTAAAACAAATATACTAATTAGCTTATTGTATATTTTGAGATTGTCCCTGTCATCTTCATTGTAAGAAATTGTTGTGTATCGTGTTTTATGACTAAAATGAGATGAAAACAATGAAATATTCGGTTCACCCAAGAAATAATAATTTAAAGGGTAACGTTTCGGTCGCAAAGACGTTTCGATTGAATCTCTCTATTAGAAAATTTATTACTCTGAAATTAAAA
The DNA here is from genome assembly GCA_963680895.1 of Fragum sueziense. Taxonomy (NCBI): domain Eukaryota; kingdom Metazoa; phylum Mollusca; class Bivalvia; order Cardiida; family Cardiidae; genus Fragum; species Fragum sueziense. Next base: position 55,805,385 of record OY804593.1, read on the forward strand.
TCGCCTCTCAAATCTCCCTCTAATGTCACACTTTGATTTCTTAATCTGACAACAATCATGAAATATTAGCTGCAATAAAGTCAGTCGGCAAGATAAATTCATCTCAAAAAAACGCTTTACGTCGAATTGATTTCGTGGTCTTGTCTTTGTTCGAACTTAAGTTTTTCTTTAAAGATGCATTCTCCCCCATGTGTTGGGTATTTTTTTTTTACAAATGATTGTATATAATTAATACCTGACCTTTTGTGACTCTATGTGCTACATTCTGGCTTCGTCAGTTCTGTGTCGATTACGAAGGCTATATAATGTACGTTTCTTTTTTTTGACGTCAGATCATGTATTGTTTTGTGAAGGGTTATGTCAGAGTAGCATTCACAAAGTAAGGATTGATATTTCAACGTCTTATATTGGGTTTCTTTAATGAAACTGTTGTGGAAAAACAGGAGTGTACTTGGCACGATGGAAACTCCGGCGGAGAAATGTCTGTTGTATCAGATAGAGTTTGGGGGTCTTTCAATTGAGAGCTATCATTAATGAAATCCTGTTCAATAAGTTAAGTGGAAAGCACATTGGAAAACGCTTCAATAAGAAATTAAGCTTAAAGGAAACAGTCAACAGAAAAACAGTTAGTCAACACAAAAGTAAGACAGGATATTCCAATGTCACATTTCACAAACGACATGATGTTTCAATTAGCAGACAAACCTGTAGGTCGACGTTTTTCAATTGTTTGAAAACATTTTCTGGGGACGTCACAAACACGCCCTGCTTCGAAAAGGGTTAATAGAGCTGTCACGGAAGAACAGGGTTGTTCTCGGAATGATGAAATCTTCGGCGGAAAAAAAGTCTGTTTTATCAGAACAGTTTATAGAAACTTTCAAAATGAGAGCTATAAGTAATGAAATCATGCCAAATAAGTTAATTGAAACCCCTCATTGGAAAAAAGACCAATTGAAACTCACACGGGAATATAATCAATTAAGTATTGGAGTAATATTTTTCCATTTTCTCGACAGTGTGTGATCTTTTATTTGTTTATAATACATTATGTTTTATTGTTGGTATTAGTAATTTAAAGCTTCTTTCCTTATTATACAACAATCCCCACCCGCTCTCGAAAAGGGATATTTGATCATATGTTTGAATCAGGATCTGGAAATAAGGTCCTTTAAGGCTTTTGGGCCTAACATGATTCTAGATCAGCCTGCGTATACACGCATTCTGATCAGGAACCATGTTGTCCTCTAATAGATTTTCCTTGAATTGTAGCAGTTATAAGAGTGTTTCGTGGTCCTGATCAGTCTGTACTTTGGCATAGGTTGACCTTGAAACATGAAAGTGTCAAATGCTATAAGGGACGTTTTTTCAAGATCCGCGCTCTTTTCCAATTCTTAATTGTGATGTATTCTGATGATAGGTCGGACACATAAAATGTTGCACATAACTTCAAATGTTTTCTGCGTTAACCCATTACCAAACGTCAACATTTTAGACTAGTACAAATTCAAAGGTAATGCAGACGAAAAATTGTCAAGTGAATGAAATTTTACATTTTGTGGTCTTTTAACAGCAATGTAACAAGCAAGCAATGTCTTCATTTTCCCAAGCCATTATCTTGTAGGGAGTCAAAAAGAGTCATTGTGTGGTAATGGATTAACCGGTAACAGGGATTACACCAACTGCTGATCGTAAAGCAGACTTTCTTTGGACCCATATAATTAAGGATATTACCTTACTCCAAATGTGTAAGAGGCTATTGATAACACATGCATTACACTCAAGTTTTAAGAGTAAAATCTGTAATTTTGAAAGTCAACATTTGAACTAATAATATAAAAGTAACATAAATCTACTCAGGCTACTTACAAATGTCACAATAATTGAAACATGAAATGACTTACGTGCAAATTCCCCGTCGCCAAAAATCGATGCTTAATTTTGAATGGACTCAGAAAAAAGCTAAATGATTATATGAAATATTGCATCGGCTATGACGATTATGGCCCAGGAGTTATGCGTCTTGCCAATTTCTGCATAGGTTTTGTATATAAATGATAGTAGTAAGGAGTGAAGCATTATTAAAAATGCTAACAATAAAAATTTGAACTTGAAACCTAGTTTATGATCCTACATGACCCAATTTCAAACTTGTCCAAGATTTTGTCAAGACAATCATTCTGACTAATTTTCAGGTTGATTGGGCAAAAAATGTGGCCTCTAGAGTGCACACAAAGTTGCTATGATATTTGAATTTGTGACCTAGTTTATGATCTCAGAAAATACAATTAAAAACCTGTCCAAGAATTGATCAAGAAAAACATTCTAGCCCGACTTCAGGCTGATTGGGAAAACTTATGGTCTCTAGAGAGCACACAAGGTTTTTCTAAGATTTGACCTAATGACCTTGTTTATGACCCTGGATACCCCAATTTTGTACTTGTCCAAGATTTTATCATGACAAGTCAATCTGATTAATTTTCAGGTTGGTGAGGCAAAAAGTGTGGCCTCTAGAGTGCTAATAAGGTTATACTAAGATATGACCTAATTAGCTAGTTCATGACCGCGGATGACCCAATTTCAAACTTGTCTGAACAATTTTCAGGCCGATTGGCCAAAATGTGTGACCTCTAGAGTGCACATAAAGATTTGACCTCGTGACCTAGTTTATGGTCTCTGATGACCCAATTTCGATCTCGTCCGAGATTTTGTCAAGACAATAATTCTGACCAATTTTCAATTTGATTTGACAGAAAATGTGACCTCTAGAGTGCACTTAAGGTTTTACTAAGATTTGACCTCATGACCTAGTTTATGACCCCAGATGACCCAATTTCAATCTTGTCCGAGATTTTATCAAGATATTCATTATGAAGAATTATCAGGTTAATTGGACCACAGATGTGGCATTTATAGTGTTCACAAGGTTTTACTAAGATTTGACCTAATGACCTAGTTTATGACCCTGTATGACCCAATTTCAAACTTGTTGGAAATTTTATCAAGTCAATCATTCTGACCAATTTTAAGGTTGCTTGGGCAAAAAAAAAATACATCTATAGTGTGCACAAGGTTTTACTAAGATTTGACCTTGTGACCTAGTTTATGACCCCAGTTGACCCAATTTGCAAACTTCTTCGAGATTTTGTCAAGACAAACATTTTGACCAATTCACAGATTGATTGGACAAAAAATTTGACCTCTACAGTGTGCACAAGGTTTTTACTCCGATTTGACCTCGTGACCTAGTTTAGGACCCTAGTTGACCCAATTTCGAACATTTGTGCGATTTCGTCAAGACAAACACTCTGCCAAATGCACAGGTTGATTGTGCAAAAAATGTGACCTCTATAGTGAAAACAAGGTTTTACTGAGATTTGACCTAATCACCTAGTTCTTGACCCTGGATGGCCCAATTTCAAAGTTGTCAAAAAATTATCAAGACAATTATTCTGACAAATTATAAGTTTGATTGGGCAAAAAAAGTGACTTCTACAGGTTTTACTAAGATTTAACCTTGTGACCTAATTTATAATCCCAGGTAACCCAATTTCGAACTTGTTCGATATTTTTTTTCAAGACAAACATTCTGATTAATTTACAGGTTGATTGGACAAAAATGTGTCTTCTAGAGTGCACACAAAGTTTTTTCTAAAATTTGACCTTATGACCTAGTTTTTGACCCCGAGTGACCCTATTTCGAATTTGTCCTAGATTTTATCAAGACAATCATTCTGACCAATTTTCATGTTGATTGGACAAAAACTGTGACCTCTAGTGCGCACGCAAGGCAAAGTTTGACGGATGACACACGACGGACGCCGGACACAGCGATATCACAATAGCTCACCATGAGCACTTACATGCTCAGGTGAGCTAAAAACAGAGTTGAACCATTCAGCGTTATAAAACTTGGCGACGAAGCCAAAAGATTTATAGCTATCGACTGAGTATACATACAAGCTTGTGCAGCAAAAATAGATTTCCGGAAAGAAAATGGGATGAAAACATATTTGTATAACCTAGACGCGTTTAAATAAATATCAAAATACCTTTGCAATATTTTCTGATTATAAAGCTTCAACTTTGCTCATTTAGACATCGCGTCTATTTTCACGGTCATATGTCACGTAATCAAAGCTTTGATAAATAACCGCGTTGCGTGACAGACTCTCGTTAGCCTGCGTGATTATATTAACGTAGATTAAAGAAGACTGGTGGATGTTGGAGTGAAACAAGCTCTAGACGTGTTGAGCGATTTCTGTGGAGATATTTCTTAACACTTTCCCCAAAAGACTAGAATGTTTTATGTATTTCATTAAACTATCTTTGAACAGCATTGGGGCGAAATAAGATGTACTGGTAAAATACATGTTGACTGATATTTAGATTAGAGTCACTTATTGCATTTGAGATTACAATCCATCCAGATTAACCTATAAATATTTAGTTTGATCGGAACCCATGCTGCTCACTAAGTGATGAACCAATATGGACCCTGACCAGATTGTGTGTGTGACACATATTGGTCTCGAAAGCCATTAGATCCTTCTCCATGTAATAGCTAGCTTTTTAGCCCACCTCAAGGTGAGCTATTGTGGTCAGTTGTTGTCCGTCGTCCGTCTGTCCGTCCGTCCGTCCACAATTTCGTGTTAACACTCTAGTCAGATCGAACTAGAAAGTCCGGAGTTATCTGCCATTGAATGCGTAAAATAGCTAGTTTGTACCTTGTTTACACTCTAGCATCTACAATTATTGATCAATCAAGACAAAACTTGGACATAATGTTGAAAATTATAAAATCTCATATGCGTTTGATTTTCAGTCTGATCTGACCTGACGGACGAGAGTTATGTGCCCTTGAATTTGACAAAATTGCCGTTTTTGGCTGTTTTCGACCTTGTTTACACTCTAGAATCTACAATTACAGATCAATGAGGACATAACTTGGACACAATGTTGAAGACTATGAGATATCGGATGAGTTTGATTTTCAGTCTGATTTTACTAGAAAATCGAGAGTTATGTGCCCTTGAACCTTACAAAATAGCCATTTTTGACTGTTTTGACATTGTTTACACTCTAGAATCTACATTTATTGATCAATCAAAACAAAACTTGGACAAAACGTTGGAGACCATAAGATCTCATATGAAATTGACTTTTGTTTTGATTGAACCAGAAAGACCAGAGTAATAAGCCCTTGAATTTGACAAAATTGCCGTTTTCATTTTTTTGACCTTGTCTACACTCTAAAATCTACAGTTATTGATCAATCAAGACCAAACTTGGACACAATGTTGGAGACCATAAGATCTCAGATGAGGTCGATTTTCAGTTTGATCTGTTGAGAAAGTGGAGAGTTATTAACCCTTGAATTTGACAAAATTTCTGTTTTTGGCTGTTTTCGACCTTGATTAAACTCTAGAATCTAAAATTATCAATCAACCAAGACCAATACTTGGACACTATGCTGCTGATTATGAGACCTTACATGAGTTTGAATTTTGCTCCAATCAAATGAGAAAGTTGTCAGTCATGTGCCCTTGAATCTGACAAAATTGCTGTTTCGACTCCAACAACCACAAATAATGAACAATCAAAACGAAATTTGGATTATGATGTTGATAATGATACGATCTTGGATTAACGAATCTCAGAATAATCAGAATAGAATTTGTTCAGTTATCTGTCCTTCAAATTTTACTCTAACAACCTCAAATAGTGACCAACCAAGACAAAACTTGACACAATGTTATTGACCATAAGTTTGTTTTCCGTCTTAAAGTCTTGATTATTAACTAAATTGATCAAGACCGTGGCTCATATCATTTTGGTTCAGGTGAGCGATATAGGACCATCATGGTCCTCTTGTTTGTATCTACATTAACATAAAGTTGAAAAGGTCTTTCATTGACCCAAACTTGCTAGTCGAAAATGCAAATAAGTAAAAGAATCACAAGAAATATTATTTATATTGGTCTATTTAAGATCGAGGGTTGTTTCTGTCTGGTAAAAATAAGCATTATGATTGTTTAGGTTTTTTAATATCTTTAAAATGGTATCTTTTTGAACACACCCGCCTTTTTATTTCCGATAACGGTTATCTATAGAACGATTGTATGCAATAGAAAGTAATTGACCTGACACCGACGTCATTACTCCTTAGACATTCTGTTTGGCCAGATATAATGCGATCTCCACACAACTGCGCATATTCAAAATGTCTCTAAGTTGTTCTGAAACTAAAACAATCTGACGCGGTCCCTTTGCGCTATGAACAATAAAGTCTCGAAATGACAGAAGCAGTTTGAAATGGAAATTTCCTATTTTTTCCTTTACATTAACATTTACCTTAAAGAATATCCATGGATCATCAGACTTATTGTTAAAAAAATGTTAAAACATTAGATGACGCTTCGTGTAGTTCATGTTTTTACTTTGGAAATCATATATCATACAGGAAACGTCCGTTTGTTTAATTCCATGACAAATGCACAGATTCGTCAGATTCGTATTTGGATGTGCTCCAAAACAATATCGCTTTTTGTGTCAGGGTACATGCACGGTGTATAATCACGTGACTCTGAATTTCCGATAATCTTCAATATCTTTTATAATACTTGACCAATTTGAACTTGGTTTGAAGCAGGGAAGGTGGGAAAATGCCAGGAATAAGCTGGATGTGTTGGATTTTTGAAAAAAAAACTGATAAAAAAGTTATTGAAGATAAACCAAAATTTTGGTTTATCTTCAATAACCTTTTTGTCAGTTGATTTTTAAAAAAAATCAACCACGACCATCTAATGTGTGACGTCTGTCCACATTCTCTGCTTCAAACCGAATTCAAATCGGTCGCATACTGTCAAAATTATTGAAGATTTTCTGAAAATATTGTATCACGTGATTATCCATTCCACCGTGACATGGGAAACCCGCCATGTCGTCGCTTTTCTTCAAAAACCTCGTAACTTCAGCTTTTTGAAACGTATCCCTTTATTTTCAACCATGCATTCATTTAACACCATTAAAACAAACATACTAACTTATTGTTTATTTTGAGATTGTCCCTGTCATCGTCATGGTAAGAAATAGTTGGGTACCGTGTTTTATGACTAAAATGAGATGAAAACAATGAAATATGCGGTTCATCCAAGAAATAATAATTTAAAGGGTAACGTTTCGGTCGCAAGGACGTTTCGATTGAATCTCTCTATTAGAAAATTTATTACTCTGAAATTAAAATCTCTCAAATCTCCGTCTAATGTCACACGTTGATGTCGTAATCTGACAACAATCATGAAATATTAACTGCAATAAAGTGAATCGGCAAGATAAATTCATCTCAAAATAACGCTCCCGTGGAATTGATTTCTTAATATTTGAAAGAATCGGATTTCGTGGTTTTGTCTTGATTTGAGCTTTAGGTTTTCTTTAAAGATGCATTCTCACCTATGTGTTGGGTATTGTTCTTTACAAATAACTGAATATAATTCAAACATTGCCTTTTGTGTCTCTGTGTGCTACTTACTGGCTTCGTCAGTTCTGTGTCGACTTAGATTCCGAAGGATATGTAGGTTTTCCTTTCTTTATGTCAGATCATGTTTTGTTTTGTTAGGGGTTATGTCAAAGTAGCATTCACAAAGTAAGGATGGATATTTCAACGTCTCATATTGGGTTTCTTAAACGAAACTGTTATGGAAAAACAGGATTGTACTTGGCACGATGAAAACTCCGGCGGAGAAATGTCTGTTGTATCAGATATAAAGTTTGGGGGTATTTCAATTGAGAGCTATCATTAATGAAACCAGTTCAATAAATTATGTGGAATGCACATTGGAAAACGCTTCAATAAAAATCAAGCTTAAAGTCGTCGGAAACAGTCAACAGAAAAACAGTCAGTCATCACAAAAGTAAGGAAGGATATTCCAATGTCTCATTTCACAAACGGCATGATGTTTCAATTTGCAGACAAAACTGTAGGTTGGCGTTTTTTATTGGTTTGAAAACATTTTCTGGAGACGTCACAAACGTGTCTTGCTTCGAAAAGGGTTAATAGAGCTGTCACGGAATAACAGGATTGTACTCAGCATGATGAAATCTTCGGCGGAAAAAAGTCTGTTTTATCAGAACAGTTTATAGAAACTTTCAAAATGAGAGCTATCAGTAATGAAATCATGCCCAATAAGTTTTCTAAGTTAAGTGAAACCCCTCGTTGGAAAAAAGACCAATTGAAACTCACACGGGAATATAATCAATTAAGTATTCGAGTAATATTATTCCATTTTCTTGGCAGAAGGCGCATTCTAATTTTTCACGTACCATACGATTTCTTTGTTTATATTTAAGCCTGATCACATACGATTCCGAGTAGATATCATGTCCACAGCACGTCCAAAATTTTAGACAGATAAAAATGATACGTTGTGTTTTAAGGGGGAATGCTCCAGTTTCCTCATTTTTTTTCCCAATAATAGAATTTATCCATATTTTGTATGTTGAAATTACATGTTATTACCAATTGAAAAACAAAATAAAAATGGGTGGTCAGCGATCTTGTTTGAATTTTATTGGCATTCGTATCACATAACCCTACATCGAAAAAATGCACAATTTCTTGCACCTGTCCAAGGTCACTAAAATGATAATAAAAAGCTGTATATTCATCGTTTAGTCCCGAAAACGAATTTAAAGTAACATCTTACATTTATTACAAACAGAAAACCCAAAATATGTGCTATTATAAATGCGCAAATGTATAAAACAGCATGCTCATGTGTTCGGTTAGATCAACGAAGCTGGAGTGTTTTATGTCAAAATTTGCATATTTTTGGAAATATTTCAAGTTCTACATAATAGAATTTGACAAAACTCCCTCAATGTATTAAGCAATATGTCCTGGTAATAATTCAAAAAGAAAATGTATAGGTCAGCGCACTTATTAGTGAATTACGGCAATTTTTATCAGCTACACATGAATAAAATGACGCAAAACAGTGGTAACTGCATACACACTTACGACTGTCTTGCTCTAAATATTCGATTTCCATCTTGAGAAAATCAGTTTCGCATAATAAATATACTTTTACCCTCGAAAATGGTAAATTGTAATGATGTGTTATATTATTGAAAATCTGGTAGCGAAACATATTGGTACGAAACATTTAAATTACTACAGTAAAGTCCGAGTGTTCCGAAAAACTGGAGCATTCCCCCTTAAATATAATGTTTATGTGGTAGGAGGTTGAATTCATTTTTCGTTCCATATTACATTTTACAAAACAATTAGAAACGTACTTTCTCATTGACTTCAAAATGTATGTTTCTGAAAATAGATTCCTAATATTATCGAATCATATACATCCTACTTGATATTTACAAACTAAATTCTAAACGTTTTTGACTTCCAAACTTTAATTGAAGATTTACGAATTGGCGCATTGCCGTTTTCCTTAAAAATATCGTAACTACGGTTTCAAACGTTACTTTTTAGCTCACCTGAGCACAAAGTGCTCAAGTGAGCTATTGTGATCACCTTTTGTTCGGCGTCCGTGCGTATGTGCGTCGTGCGTATACATGTGCGTCGTGCGTCGTCCGTCAACAATTTCTTTAAATGACATCTCCTCCTAAACTATTTGGCCAATTTCAACCAAACTTGGCAGGAATGTTCCTTAGGTAACCCCCTTTCAGAATTGCTAAAAAAATTGAAATCCATAAAAAATTCTGGTTGCCATGGCAACAGAAAAGGAGAAATTGGAATGAATCTCAATACTATCTTTGAACGACATCTTCTCCTAAACTACTGGGCCAATTTCATCCAAACTTAGCAGGAATGTTCCTTAGGTAACCCCCTTTCAGAATTGCTAAAAGAATTGAAATCCATAAAAAACTCTGGTTGCCGTGGCACCAGAAAATTAGAAATTTGACTGAATGTCAATACTATCTTTGAACGACATCTCCTCCGAAACTACTTTGCCAATTTCAACCAAACTCGGCAGGAATGTTCCTTAGGTAACCCCCTTTCAGAATCGCTAAAAGAAGTGAAATCCATACAAAACTCTGGTTGTCATGGCAACAGAAAATGAGAAATTTGACTGAATCTCAATACTATCTTTGAACGACATCTCCTCCTAAACTACCAAGCCAATTTCAACCAAACTTGGCAGAAATGTTTCTTAGATGACCCCCTTTCAGAATTGCTAATAGAATTGAATGGCTACAGAAAAGGAGAAATTTGACTGAATCTTAATACTATCTTTGAACGGCATCTTCTCCTAAACTACCTGGCCAATTTCAACCAAACTTGGCAAACATATTCCTTAGGAGGTCCTCTTTAAGAATTGCTAAAAGAATTGAAATTGACTAAAAACTCTGGTTGCCGTGGCACCAGAAAAGGAGAAATTTGACTTATTCTCAATAATTTCTTTGAACAACATCTCCTCCTAAACTACTCGACCAATTTCAACCAAACTTGGCAGAAATATTCCTTAGGAGGTTCCTTTTAAAAATTACTAAAAGAATTGAAATACTTCAAAAGCTCTGGTAGCCATGGCAATAGAAAAGGAGATTTTCCACCAAAACTCAATGACATTGTTGAATGATATCTCCTCCTAAACTAACAGGCTAATTTCCACCAAACTAGGCAGAAATATTCCTTAGGAGGTCACATTTAAAAATTGCTTACAGAATTGCAATTCATTAAAAAAGACCCAACTCTGGTTGCCATGGCTACAGAAAAAGAGAAATTACACGAAATCTATCAGAAGCAATTTCTCAATAACCGCAGAGCCAAATTGGACAAAACTTAATATTTGCATTGCTTATGATATTGCTAAGAGGAATTTTTCTTTGCTTTTCAATATGAAACCTTGTCACAGAAAAAGGGGACTTCTTGTAAAAGTCTGCTTAACAGGGGCATAGCATCTACATTTATGCATGGATTTAAACAAATGTATAGGTAAATGTATTCTTTATCATGAGTAGATCTATGCTCTATTTGAAATATGTATTTAGGTAGGTTCAAGGTCATAGATCTAGGTCAATTTGTAAATTTCTGCTTGTCAGTCTGTATGTTTTATTTTAATTCCACCTGCCCAAAGCAATTTCTCCATAACCACATAGCCGAATTGGATGAAACTTCTTATTTGAGTTACATATGATATTGCACTAAGATAGTTTTCTGGGTTTTCTATGGTTTGAAATCGCACAGCGGCGATCATATGATCTTTGACCCTTTATTGCATTACCTGTAAGAAATCTGGTCTGTTATAAAACCCCATCTCAGGTGAGCGACGTAGGGCCAACGGCCCTCTTGTTTAAAATGCGATAATTTTTTTCATTACATTAATGTTGGGAAATCATGTCAATCCTCCCCGAAATTGTCTAGCTTTTGTGTTGGATTTCAATGCCTATACCTGAGTTGGGAAGGATGACGTCGGTTTTATCCTACAACATTAAATGTGGTTATGATTTTTCGAATTGAATCATCGATATTTTTATCATACCATTACATATCTATAAGCTACTTTTCTGTTCAGAATCTCGTACAAGATTTCTGGTCTAGACGCAACTAAATAGAGGAGTATTTATAGAGACTCTTTTGAGTGTTTTCTTATACAGTTTATGTAGATATCAATTTAGATAATGGAACCAATTTGTTTGTCAGTATAGATTCGTCAAACGGAATATGGATTTTGGAGAAGACATGGGACTTTATTGATATAGTCTGACACTTGTAAAAAGATAGATATGACAAATACACACACACACACACACATAATATGAATTTTTCTTCGAATAAAAATAAAGTTTTGTTTGGACTTTCAAAATAGACACCGGATATCAATATAAATGCGTTGGAAAACAATGTGGAACATGAAGAAATTGCTTGTGACAAGCAATTTCTTCATTTCCCACAGCGTTTTCTATCAAAACAGTCTAAATCGATGATATTTTCATCGTACCATTACATATAAATAAGTTGATTTTCTGTTCAGAATCTCATACAGGATTACTGGTCTAGACGCGGCTAAATAGAGGAGGATTTATAGAGACTGTTTTGGGTGTTTTCTTATACAGTTTATGTAGATGCCAATTTAGATAATGGGACCAATTTGTTTGTCAGTATAGATTCGTCAAACGGAATATAGATTTTTGGAGAAGACATGGGACTTTATTGATATAGTCTGACGTTTGTCATAGAATATGTAGCTTTCAAAATTGAATTTTCTTTTTTTGTCATTAAAATGGAAATATAAAAAAACATGAATACCAACTTTCCAATATATATCCCTTTTTAAATGGTGCAAAGTTCGCATAACTTATTCCCACACAATTTCGCTTTTTGACGTCCCAAAAGAAGGAAGCTGTTGAAATTAATTTCTTCATTTTCCACAATGTTTTCTACCAAAATAGTCGTGAAATTCCAAAATGTCTTCACTGTGAAAACGTACATGTAGTCTATCGATGTAATTTGTTAAAAGCTGTAATAACGAATTGGGGTGGTGTGGTGGTAGGCCGGGAAACATAAATTCTACGACATTTTTTTATCGTACCATTACATATGAATAAGTTAATTTTCTTTTCCGAATCTTGTACAAGATTTCTGGTCTAGACGCGGCTAAATAGAGGAGTATTTATAGAGACTCTTTTGAGTGTTTTCTTATACAGTTTATGTAGATATCAATTTAGATAATGGGACCAATGTGTTTGTCAGTATAGATTCGTCAAACGGAATATGGATTTTGGAGAAGACATGGAACTTTATTGATATAGTCTGACGTTTGTCATAGAAAAAATATGAAGAATAAACACACAGATGTTGTTGCTTTGACCACTCAAAAAATCAACCAAAAACCAAGGGCTATTGAACGTTGTCGGAACATAAGTTGTCATGTAGGTTATATAAAAGTTTTTTTTTTGTCTGGACTTGAGACATTGGATAGCATTTTAATCCTTTACCTCATAATGACGTCTTTTGACGCCCCAAATTATAAAGGCTTTGGTAATCATTATTAAAAATGAAGGCATTGCTTATGAAACGAAATTTATGCATTTCCCACAATGTTTTCTACCACAAAAAGGCGTAATAATTTTCAAATTTCGTCACAGTGAAAAGTTCGTCTTTCGCAAAGAAGTAAGAAAATTACCTTTTTTCATTTGAAAACGTGGTTATTGTACTTTGAACAAGGATCTGTTAAAAATCAGCTGATAAAATAGTTATTGATGACCGTTCAAATTGAATAGTTCAACTGGTCTAGTTTCATGGTGCGTTCATTTGCTATAAGAAGCCAATTTCCAGATCCAATTTCAACTGTATTTGCAGCTTTTTGCACAAAGGAACGCCTCTTTCCTGTCGAACCAAGAAGTTTTATTAGCGGTATTTCGACTTTATGCGACTTCTTCTGTTGGAATTAAGTGCATATGTATGTTTTCGTAATTCCTCTTGACATTTAAAGGACATCTTGTTCTTGTAATCAAACTTGTTTCGTCTTGCAAATAAGCTGAATTGTTGTTTTAGCAGTTGGACGCCTTAATCCCGTCTCTTTATAGCACTTTCATACTCTTGTTAAGGTATGCAACCCATCATTAGCACAAGAGATCAAGAAGCGAATTTTGAAAAGTGCCAATAATACTAACTGTTATATTTCCACTCCAAATACACACATAAGCATTTTGAACGGTTAGGAATTTTGAATTGATTTATACTTATGGAAATATGTGACAAGATGTTCAAAATTATCACCCTTGCATATGAATATAGAATAAAGTGATATTTGTGAATTATTTTCTTCGTGAAGCATAATCTTGAAATCGGGCACGGTGAATCAACTTATGTGAAGTTTATTTACAAGTGTGTGTAAGACTATGCATTTCGTATCCGTGGCTAGAAAGAGGCCGTTTTAATGAAGGGCTGTATACGGTAACCATTCAGGTAACTCATAAGAGTAATTAATCAAATGGCGTATTTAACCATTTGATTTCCCCTTTCCTGTTGCAGTCGGTGGAGGCGAAAACTCGACGAGAGAAAGGTGACTGTCATCATTAAATCGACTTTCTTTTGTTTCCGTCTCAAAAATAAAACCAAAGTGCTGAGAGCACTGTAATTGGACGTCTCTGATTGAGCGGGATTTTACATGAACGATAGCTATTTTATTCATTCTTCTGTTAGACGTTTAACGTTTAATTCTATAAGATCGGTTTCGGATATACGAACCAAAAGGCCCCTCTCATACTTTAAATTGATTTGATTGCCGTTTCAAGACAACTGATTTGTCTCTATGTATAATCACTATTAATTTGATTACCCAATTCAATTAATGCCATGTGATTAGCAATTTTGTCTTTTTTTCGGTTTAACTATGAATATTGTCGTCAGTTACACCTTTCGTTTAGTTTATAAAGGACGATACAAAGCAATGTGTTTAAAATGTTAGCCAACGCGCTAAATAAATGAAAGCCGCGATAACTGACTTGGGAGAGCACTCACCCTGTACTCTTTACACATGTCTATATCTGGAAGGCCCAGGATTCAAATTCTACTTAGACATTGTTCTTTTTTATCATCTTTTTTTCGACTTTTATCTCCACCATCGTTAAGGAATAAACGACCGCAGTGATTTAGAATCGATCTAAACACAAATTCAACGAAATGAAGTAAATAAACGCCGATAATTTACATACAATTCCGCTCAATCAATCAGAGACGTCTAAATACAATGTTCCAAAGACTTTGATATTTATTCGTGTTTAGAATTAAAAAAAAAAAAAAAAAAAAAAAAAAAAAAAAAAAAAAAAAAAAAACACGGCAGCAGTTTTTCCCTGGTTGTGCTTACAAAATAATCAAATTCAATACATATTTTTCAAAATAACAAAATACCAGATGAATTGGAGCACCTAACCATGGATCCTCATAGCAGTACTACCGCAGCATCCTTACATCTACAGATGTGCACACAAAGAAGAAATTGGGAAAGTGCCGTCGGGAAAATAGCAATGGAGTACAATGTGCAATTTAAATCTTCATATCATTATCAACGAACATTTGAGAATAGCAATGTCCCTATCTGTACACATATTCATACATTCATCCAGGCAACATCGTCACTGTTGCAGATCCATTGCTTCATCTTCTTAGCTCAATACACGTAAACGGTTCAATTAAACGTAATAAATACAGATCGCTGTCACTCGATCATAGACTAGTAATAATCATTGTTGTCATGATCAATGATCAGTATGTAAATAGGTCATGATACTGTCGAGTATCAGTGATACAGATGCTGGAGAAAAAAAATAAAACTCGTCAGAGAAACTATTTTTCTGAATAGGTGAATATCACTGGCGTCTCATCTGAGGCTGTTCAGATGGAACCCGATTTGTTGTCGAGTCGAACCCGGGTTGCTAAATGAACTCAATCCCCGATAATCAATTTCAAAACCCTGTTTCCAAAATGCATCGCGTGGAAACCCCGTTTCTTTAAAAATGTCAAAGACTTAAACAACAATGGTCAAAGAAAAAGAATTTGTCATACACAATACGTGCATTAAATTCAGTAATTATCCTAAAATGTCTGCTTTCAGTAAACACATAAAGAAAAACAAACGTTTTAACAAGCGTTATACAGAAGAATGGTCAGAACTGGTTTCGAACCAATGGCGTTCCTAATTTCAAATTGAAAACAGGTTGCGATGCGAATTCTTACCCGTTTGAGCTATCGCTGCTGTTGATGATATATGGCGTTTGTTAACTTTATTAATATAGCGTATGCATGTATCGCTTTCTAAAGATCTTACCCTTTACACATTATCACGAAAGTCAAATTGCTACAAGGAAATGGTTACATCGAAAAAGGATCGTAAAGTTGGTAAAGACGCGGCATGCATTGAATCGAACAATGAATCATAAATAGTGTTTTAGAACACATAGAAAGCAGGAAAATATACGACAGTTTTCCTGAATGGTCACAAAATCTATTTTAAATTTTGACCAAATGGCAATTGAGTCTGAGAAGGTTTTTTTGGTAATGAATCCCATTTCGCCTCTCGAAAAAGTGGTTTTAAGAATGGGACGTCCGAAAGACGTCCAATTAAAAAAATCGGAGAATGTGCCGCAACCCTTTATTTATTTTGACTTGTAACATATGAGCCCCATCAAAAGCTGGATTTCCAATGATTGGGCGTAAATCTAATTTCCCCAAGAGAAAAATACCTGTAACTGAACTGTGTCGTAAAGATTTTAACAAAACCAGCCTCAAGCTTCTTAATTTTAAATTTCTTAGAACATTTTGTCAGATATATGTAAGGAAAGTTATTAGCCAAATTCTTACCCGAATCGAGAGAAATTTCCTTAATTCTCTCTCCGCTCCAGATCCATTTTGACGTCACAAATCAAGTGGATTCTAGACTATACCGTTTTTAAACAAAAACAAGTTGGAAACCAATAAACAGGGAAAATGAGATGACAATAAAAATGACAGATATTCTAAATTTGATTTGTTCAGGATCGGCAAACGCATTAAATGTTCAACCAAAAACGATAATATAAAGATTGCGTTTTACAGTTTAAACAATCAAACTGCCAATCTCGGGGAAAACTATATAATAAATCCCGGGAAATTGAATTTGTAGAGATATGTGATTTCTTTCATTTTAGTTGAATATGTATTAGATAGAGGCTATATAGCAGATTCTGCGCGAGATAAACATTCGAATGCGCGCAGCGCATTGGATGTTTATATCGCGTATAATCTACTATACAGACTCCAGATATCTGACTATGTGTCCGCTACCGGTTTATTGGAGACGGGGGTGTGGCTATATGTATAGACGTCACATAAACTAGTCGACAGAGAAATATAGCGGCGAAATTTCAAAATATACTGTAATTTCACTGGTCCAGAAAGTAGGTAGAACTCTAAATATGGACCACAGAAAACGGTAAATTGGAAAAGACTTCAGCTATTCAGTCATTTAGTTGAGTCTTTCCAACATGAAACTTTTCTACCTGGCCAAATTTATTTGTTGCGGATTGCAAATAAACTTCCCATTAAGCAGCATTCTCTCTTTCCCTTCAGTGTTTAACAACTCTTTCTGTGGATACGCTGGAACTGGTTTTTAGAAAGGGAATTCATTTTTTTAAGACTTCATGTAGAAATGTTTCTTCCTGGACAAAGAAACCCAAATTTTGCTTTAAAAGATTTAAGAGAAGTTACCGTATAGTAGACCAATAATTTACAAAAGCCTCCTGAATAATTTACAGAAAAACACATGTCTTAGTTTGTTGTAAACAGAAAGTTCTAATTATACTTTAAAAATCGACTTTTGGCAAGAATACTTATTACCTAGAAGGTAAAAAGTAGAACATTTTGTAAACTGAAAGGGACATTTTCTTTTTGAATTTTACTAAACTTTCAGAATTATCCATCTATATGTAGAGGCCCATACGCGATTCTCAAATGTCCATACCTTTGATTTAACGCTTTCCCAAACAAGACCTGGTTTTGACGTCCCTAATAGAAAAGGTTTGGGAAAACATTGAAACAAAAGAAGAAACTGCTGATAACCAGCAGAAGAAACTGCTGATAACCAGCAGTTTCTCCTTTTGTCTCAATATTTTCTGTGTCATATTTTACACAAATCCTATCTTTATCAACATCTATTTTGTCATCTGTGGCAGTTTTTGAAGTGGATCACCCTAAAATTTTGTCGTTTGGGAAAGGGTTAATCGTTACCCAAACAAGAAGTAATTAAACGCCTCTATTAGAGAAAAATTTGGAAAGCATTGAGAGAAAAGAATAAATTGTTGATAATCAACAACTTCTCATTTTTTCCCTCAGGCGTTTCTGTCCTAAAACAAAAACATTTAAAAGCAAGTTAAATCTTCAGCATTTGGATAAATACAGACTGATCTGAATTCAATGGATACCCTAATTAAGCTTTTGTTGAAAAAGGGTTTCGTCAAATTAACAACAGAGAAGTTTGGACAGGCGTTTTTGTTATGTGGATTCTGCACAGTATATCTGGGCAGACCAGTTTACTTGAATTCAATCAAGTAAGAGGATTCAAATCATTTCACAAAACCCGGTTTTGATATTCTCATGAAAGACATACTTGGAAGCACTGGGACAAAAAAGAACATACTCATGACGATATTATCTGATAAGGGGATAATGTAAAGATGATAGAATTATATAAATTGCACTTAAAATTTCGTTACACTAATTATTTATTACCATCATGTGGAATGACAGGGGTATATACCGTTTGATGAGTAATAAATACACCAGTAATCGGTTTTCATATTCTTTTGCCAATAACCAAAACGGGACTGTAAGATAGAATCTGAATAATCTGCGCAAAAAACGCTTCACGTACACTGTAATTTCAATAACTATGCATGTGATCAACAGCCCATACCAATTTAAGAGTTTGAAATGGTGTCATTTCGTAATCGGTCCCCAAAACATCATTTCGAGAAGCCAAGAAAACTTTAGGAGTACAAAAATATGAAAGCAGAGATGAGAAATAGTAATTTATACGTTTATCGTTTATCTATTTTGAGGAACAAAAGCTAGGCATATTTCATTTACAAAGGGGGGTTACATGTACAAATAAACAACATTGAGATGAAATGTGTAAGTTTTCTGTTTATGAAATGAGAATTCATACGCTAAGGTTATGTAGACGGCACGCAATTCTTGAAAAAGGGGGGTCTTGACAACAATGATAAAGCCTCTCTTACAACCCGTCGTGCGTCTTTATAAATCGTGCGATTTTGCAGGGTTTAAAACGTACGATTTAAAAAGACGCACGACGGGTTGTAAGAGAGGCTTAAGATACAATGTTGCCAAAGACTTTATTGCGTTAAATGTGCGACACAAGTGTATTTTTAATTATGGAAAGCGTTAGAACTGTAATCACACACACGATCACGTTTGTACGTAATGTCCATCTTCCAAAAAAGAAGAAAGATAAAAGAAATTTGTCATGTTACATGTACAATGAAGTCCAAATGAATCTGTAACACCGGCGATGTACATGTACTATTCAACATCTTTTCTCATCATAATCTTAGTCAAATGCATATTATTTTTTTTTCTTTCTAGAAACAATTTAGAAAGAGGTCAATCGCTTAGTTTGTGTTCATTATTGAGCTGTGAGTTGTCACTGGTGGTGAACTAAAACATTTTTCGCTACAACAAGGTATAGATATTTTGCGTTTAAATGTGAGTTTATAGATTCTTTTTCTAATGACTATGAACCTGTTCTAAAAGCAGACCGGGTTTACCGTTTTGTAATGACAAACTGTCGGTGTTGTTATAAAATCTCGTAACTATGGCTTCGATAAAGCCGTAGTTTCGATATTTTATAACAACACCGACGGAAAACATTGATCGCGAAAAAAAACGTCCCTCGCTTTGGCCGAGTTCACCACCAGTGGTTGTGTTAGAACTCGTCATCAGAGGTCGATCGTTTGGAACATGTCGGTTACTGTATCAAAACTCGTTATCCTCGTCGTCGTCTAGAAGCAGCATCTTGTCTGTCCTCTCAGAGCTTATCTGTAAATATAAAACACAGTCATTAACGAAAATAATGTGTCACATGATTCTCTGACGTACTATAATGCTGTCCAGAACTCGTTATCCTCGTCGTCATCTAGAAGTAACATCTTGTCTGTCCTCTCAGAGCTTATCTGTAAATATAAAACACGATCATTACAGAAAATATTGTGTAACATGATTCCCTGACGTACTATAATGCTGGTCCAAAACTCGTTATCTTCGTCGTCATCTAGAAGTAACATCTTGTTTGTCCTCTCAGAGCTTATCTGTAAATATAAAACACGATCATTACAGAAAATAATGTGTCACATGATTCCCTGACGTACTATAATGCTGGTCCAAAACTCGTTATCTTCGTCGTCATCTAGAAGTAACATCTTGTTTGTCCTCTCAGAGCTTATCTGTAAATATAAAACACGATCATTACAGAAAATAATGTGTCACATTATTCCCTGACGTACTATAATGCTGGTCCAAAACTCGTTATCTTCGTCGTCATCTAGAAGCAGCATCTTGTTTGTCCTCTCAGAGCTTATCTGTAAATATAAAACACGATCATTACAGAAAATAATGTGTCACATGATTCCCTGACGTACTATAATGCTGTCCAGAACTCGTTATCTTCGTCGTCATCTAGAAGTAGCATCTTGTCCGTCCTCTCAGAGCTTATCTGTAAATATAAAACACGATCATTACAGAAAATATTGTGTAACATGATTCCCTGCCGTACTATATCGTCCGTGTAAATGCGAAACCTCGTATGTCGATATTTACAGTTTTCAAAGTAAAACCTCTATGTTCAGTTTGGACAATTCAAGCAGGTTTTGCTATATTTTGACTTAACAGTATAAATGGCACATAATATTTGGACAATATGTCCGAATTTCGAGTAAAACCTTTTGAGTTTCAGAAAAAATTGTTAAGTTTTATTCTACCCCCTAAAATTTTTCTTAAACTGAGATACGAAGTTTTGCATTTACACCGACGATATACTGTTCCAGAACTCTTTTTCCTCGTCATCGTCGTCTAGAAGCACTATCTGGTATGTCCTCTCAGAGCTTATCTGTCATGTAAAAACAGATTAAATGGCGTTAAATTTTAACATGTGTGGCCCGCCGTCCTAAAAGCGACCACCTGAGAAGTAAGAATGGTATCGGGCCGGGCCAGTCAGGGGCGAAATGACTAGGATCAAAATGTTTCATTAAGGTAGAGTGTCCGTAATGCAGTCATTTTGAGATTCATAAAAGATCGGATTTTTTCGAGCGTCGTCGTTACGTATCCGAAATTATTCGGGCGCGGTCGAAAACATTCGGCGGTGGAAAGTTCCACCGCCGAGTGTTTTCGGCGTCGCCCGATAATTACGACGTCGCGGGAATCTCATATTGGGGAAGCTACATTAATATGGTCATTTTCAAACTGGGACTTTTAAACTGACCTTTTTGAAATCTGTTCTTTTTCTGAAATATTGGCTTTGCTGGTACCTTTTGACATGACAGGTCACAAATTTACTTATCGCAGCAAACTAAAGCATTGGAGTTGATAGATTAAGAATAACGAATCGATGTCAACAATATTGAATTCAAAGATATCGAAAGATATAGGGAAATATCTACTAGGATAATAAAAAGTATTTTTTAAGTCTATTGAATACCTTCGATTATATTTGTTCTTTGAACATACAACAATAAGAACTAGTGTTTTAATTTAAATAAAACAACAGAAAATGCCTTTTTTGTCAAATAAAAGGTTGACAAGATCAAAATGAATATGTTTAGAAAATTGTCTCCAAAAGCATCTACGAGTAACTTAGAAAATGATCGCCTTGGGACTATGAAAAATATACCACATTTCTTACCGCCATTATCGACATAAAACTGGTGCCAAAGTCAGCTGCTACCCAATACCAGATGACAAAATTGTAGATTCATCCAAACCCGAAGGTGATGCAGACGACAAAATAAAGTGAAGTGAATGAATGAAATTTTACATATGTGTGTCATTCTCGTAGCAAAATATTGTGTGAATTGAAAACATTGCTTGTCACAAGAAATTTCTTCACTCCCAAAATTTTACAATAGCCTTTATCTTGCGGAATGTCAAAAGTCGTCATCATGGGGGAACGTGCTAGATCTACTTACGCTGGCAATATTCTGTCTTCCCGCCTCGATATCAACTCTCGGGAATTCCCGTCCGTGTTTCTTGGCCACGTGTCTTAGACCATAAACAGTTACCATGATAACCAGGGCGCCAACAATTCCCACGCCGATCGGTATTAAGACGCTTATGATATACCGCTGGTCCTGAAACACCAATAATGGATATACTTTTACTTATTTCATGTACCAGACGGCAAAGTTTTAGACTGGTCTTATTTTAAAGGTGCTTCGGAGAACAATTTGAAGTAACTACAATTATATATTTTTGGTCTTTCTGCGTAAAACGACTGTTGAAAATGCAGAAATTGCTCCAAAGATGTTTTCCAAATCCAATGGTATCTTGTTGAAAGTCAACTGTGCAGAAATACGTTGCACCTTTCCCTAACGACAAAATCATCAGATTGTCTAATTTGATAGCTTCTGCAGACGACAATGCCATGATAACAAGGACGCCAACAATTTCCACACCGATCGGTATTAAGACGCTTATGATATACCGCTGGTCCTGAAACACCAATTATGAGAGAAACTTTAAACCCTTTCCAAAACGACAAAATTTTCAGGTGGTCCAATATGATAGCTGATGCAGACGACAATACCATGATAACGAGGACGCCAACTATTTCCACACCGATCGGTATTAAGACGCTTACGATATACCGCTGGTCCTGAAACACCAATTATAGGGGAAATTCTAAATTATTAAGCAAGCAGAATTAAACACTGGTCTTATTTATCAAGGTGCATCAGACAACAATTTCAATTTACTAGAATTTTGTATTTTCTTTGTCACTCTGTTTAAAAAACATTAAGGGAAATGAAGAATGTTATCTTGTTGAGAGTCAAAGGACGTCACACTGGGTTTTACCTTAACTCTTTCCCAAACGACCAAATTTGAGGGTGATCCACTTCAAAAACTGCCACAAATGACACAATTGATGTTATTAACGATAGGATTTGTGTAAAATATGACAAGGAAAATATTGAGACAAAAGGAGAAACTGCTGGTTATCAGCAGTTTCTCCTTTTGTTTCAATGTTTTCCCAAGCCTTTCCTGTTAGGGACGTCAAAACCAGGTCTTGTTTGGGAAAGGGTTAACCAAAATATAACATCATCTAATATCAAAGCTGCTGTAGACGACTTTGGTGTTGATTGATATTTGATCCAGGATCTGGAAAAGCGTCCCTTAAGACTTTTGAGCCAAACACAGATCCAGATCAGCCTGTGCAAACGCACAGTCTGATCAGGATCCATGTTGTTCTCTAATAGTTTCGTCGTGATCTGTAATAACTTAAAGAGAGCAGCATGGATGTTCTTTGGACTGCATTTGACAACAGACTAATCTTGAAACTATTTCTTTTTTAAAAATGCTTATAGGGACGTTTTTTCCAGATCCCGGCTCATTTTTTTAAAATTTTGTCAGAAGCGTCTTCTATCCGGGATACGAAAACTAGGTAAAGAAGAAGACGCTGGCGATCGGCATTTTCTACTTTTCCCAAACGGGGTTTTCAGCTGTAATTGGAAATTTCCTGTTTGCAGAAATTGTTCTTTCTTCGCTAAGTTTATAAATTGGGATGTTCGAAAAATACGTGAACGAGTAAACGCTATAGAAAAAGTACATGAATAGCTATAAGCATAGAGTAAAAGTCGCATCCCGGACTATGTCACAAATTTAAATGTATCTGTGCTCAAACCAGGTTTGAAAAAATGTCATTAGGTGTGAAATTTTAGGGGTAGTTGGACTTAAAGTGACATTTCAGAATTTTTTGTCATAAATTTTACTTTTATTTTTATCTAAAGAGCATATTTCCTTATGAAAATTCTGAAAATTTTGAGCCGAAATATTGCGCCGTTTACGAGAAATTTATATTTTTGTGTTAAAATTGAACAAATTGTTGTGGACAACAGTTCGGATTTATATGCAATTTATCGATTATGTCTCAAATTTAAATGCGTGTTTCTCGCTTATTGGCAACAACTTCAAAAAGACCAATAGTATTTATACTCATTAGAATAACTAATCTTGGCACCAAGACATACTTTAAAAAATTGAAATTGGAATGAAATGTCCCTTTAACATAAGTTGTTGAGACTCTTTCGGAACAGGCCAATGTGATGACACCGGAATAGGATAAATTAGGAAAACATTTAGCAAAAGATACAGTTCTAACGACAAACTTTTCTCCCTTTGGCTCGATAGTTTCTGCACTACATTGAAGACACCTCATATTTTATGGACATTCAAAGTACCAACTCTGATTTTTCTAATTAAAACAGCTCATTCTTTTTTGTATGGACAACGACTAAGACAGTTACTTTGTAATGTTTACTAACGATATACGGATTGATGGTGTTGTATGTACGAACACAACACTAGCTTTCATTGAAAAATGATATTTCTTCCGAATTTTATTTATTTATTTTTTTCCTTCTCAGTAATTATCCAAAAGCAGAACAATTTTCTCCGGGCGCCTGCATTGTTTTGACTACAGGAGTATTTTACCGAGGATAATTCTATCAAATCGACGTTAAATAATTAAAGACGGTTGCTTCATTAGTCCATTATTGGATTATAGCCGCGATTTTATTTGCTTTTTCAATTTTCTGTGGGAAGTACAAGAACAATTTACGAACTGTATTAACAATAAAATACCGTTGGTTTCGTTCGCAAATGTCGTAACTACAGCTTATTCAAGCTGTAGTTACGACATATCCGAACGTAACCTACGATACCGGTAAACTTTTTTTTTCTTTTAGAATGTCTGTGCTATTTTCGTAAAGGGCCATAGTGAATTATTCAGCGCATCCTGACTTTTAGTATGTTTTATTTCGGATGCCAAAATTTCGTAGATTAGTTGCACTTTCTTATTTTGCTTTAAAATCAAGTGGATTGTCTCCATTTAACTGCGTCTTTAGAGGGATCATTAGGAGCCTTTGACCTTTCAAAAAACGAATTATTGGATTAAGCTGCAAACCAGAATATCTCTTTTTGTCGTTGTATTTTCTGTTTAATTTCGTGCACAATTCTTACCATCATCATTCCCCATTTTGTCGTCTGAAGAAATTTCAATTTGACAAAGGGGGTGTCTCAAATCTGCCCACGCATGAATTTTCTTTTAATTCTGCATGGTGATAAAGGACCATATACAAGCTATGAAAATGCATTTAGTTTCTTAGATAATCCAAACTGGATTCCAAAAAGCCACCTTGACTTATTCCCACCATGACATGAAACATGGCCCCCTTTCCATGTGTCGCAAAACTTTAGTTTTGTATATTTCCAAGATCTGTCAATTGAATTTGATCCGAGACACATAAGGCATTACATTCATACCAGAAAAGGTATTTGAGGAAATTATTATGAATGTTTTTTATTGAATTAATCATGAAAAAATGTATATTTTTCAGCAAAATTTTGGAAAAAAAGTAAAATTGAATTCCAAAGTTAAATATGTTGGAGTCTTTGTCAAGATTCCATATCATCAGAGAAACATGCTACATATTTCCTCTTACTTTGAGCCAAATTATATAGAAATCCAAAACCGGTAACAATATCAAATAATACATATTATTGATGAAGGTGGTGTTTTGGTCCAAAACTTGTATTCGGTAAAAATTTGATTGTGCTCCTAAAACATTTTTTATATTCAGTAAAATCAACTGTAGCATACAGTACAAACCTACAGCAATATTCATGCCCAAAAAACTCATTGGAAAAAACATAGAATTAATATAAATATTACTTATATTTACAAAATTACATGTATGGAAGCCAAGATAAGCATACATATACACATTGCAAGTTTTCTTTACTATTTGGTCACATTGTCTATGCACCATTTTTAGTGAGACTATGACATGCAATAGATGTCAAGCCAAATGTTATGAAATTGAAAAGACGCTTAGAACCGGTACGGGAAAGCATCAAAAAGTGCCCTTCCGGGAAACCAATACATAACCAATTATTTTTGCTCTAAGCGCCCCTAATGAACTAACATGATATGGAAGGCCCCCTATGGTTCAGTAAAAGACTGTTACAGCATTATATCTTTTCAGTTACACAGTTGAAAATGCGCCTGTTTATTTCAAAACGTGGCCCTATTGGGATAAAACAGGGTGCAATTATTTCCTCAAATTATTTTTCTGACCATAGCTTAACATGTATTGGTACACAATTTATACACATTTCAATGATGTCATATGATTAACATGTTGTTTAGCCATCAAAAGCCCTTAATAGTCACATGGGAGCTGGATTATCTGTTTCTTATGCATCACAACAATATTTTCACTTTTGCACGATTGTCAAATGCCATCAGAGAAATCGGGGCTTTTTCTTATTTGCGTTCTCATGTTTCAAAAGATCTATAAATAACTCTTGCTGTTAGCTTTCGTGAATCACGGCTGACTTGAATAATTTAAAATGATTTTTATAGAAAGTTTCCTCTCTGTAACAGTTTATCTTGGCCCCCCTGGGCAGCTTGGCCCCCGGGGGCTAAGCTACCCGCGGGTAGCTTGGCCCCCACCCTGGGTAGCTTGGCCCCCACCTGAAATCTTTTTCCAGAGTCCCCCAAAATACAAAACAATGTCTGTAAATATTACGCCTACTGTTAAATGAAAAGAAAAACCAAAGTTTAATGTGTTTTGGTCAAATTAATTTTTCGCATTTTTTGGTGTAGAATAGGGGCGGGGGCCAAGCTACCCAGGCCTGGGTAGCTTGGCCCCCACCTAAAATCTTTTTCCAGAGTCCACCAAATTACAAAACAATGTCTGTAAATGTTACGCCTACTGTTAAATGAAAAGAAAAACCAAAGTTTAATGTGTTTTGGTCAAATTAATTTTTCGCCTTTTTTGGTGTAGAATAGGGGCGGGGGCCAAGCTACCCAGGCCTGGGTAGCTTGGCCCCCACCTAAAATCTTTTTCCAGAGTCCACCAAATTACAAAACAATGTCTGTAAATGTTACGCCTACTGTTAAATGAAAAGAAAAACCAAAGTTTAATGTGTATTGGTAAAATTAATTTTTCGCCTTTTTTGGTGTAGAATAGGGGCGGGGGCCAAGCTAAAATCTTTTTCCAAAGTCCACCAAATTACAAAACAATGTCTGTAAATGTTACGCCTACTGTTAAATGAAAAGAAAAACCAAAGTTTAATGTGTTTTGGTCAAATTAATTTTTCGCCTTTTTTGGGGTAGAATAGGGGCGGGGGCCAAGCTTGGCCCCCACCTAAAATCTTTTTCCAGAGTCCACCAAATTACAAAACAATGTCTGTAAATGTTACGCCTACTGTTAAATGAAAAGAAAAACCAAAGTTTAATGTGTTTTGGTCAAATTAATTTTTCGCCTTTTTTGGTGTAGAATAGGGGCGGGGGCCAAGCTACCCAGGCCTGGGTAGCTTGGCCCCCACCTAAAATCTTTTTCCAGAGTCCACCAAATTACAAAACAATGTCTGTAAATGTTACGCCTACTGTTAAATGAAAAGAAAAACCAAAGTTTAATGTGTATTGGTAAAATTAATTTTTCGCCTTTTTTGGTGTAGAATAGGGGCGGGGGCCAAGCTAAAATCTTTTTCCAAAGTCCACCAAATTACAAAACAATGTCTGTAAATGTTACGCCTACTGTTAAATGAAAAGAAAAACCAAAGTTTAATGTGTTTTGGTCAAATTAATTTTTCGCCTTTTTTGGGGTAGAATAGGGGCGGGGGCCAAGCTTGGCCCCCACCTAAAATCTTTTTCCAGAGTCCACCAAATTACAAAACAATGTCTGTAAATGTTACGCCTACTGTTAAATGAAAAGAAAAACCAAAGTTTAATGTGTTTTGGTCAAATTAATTTTTCGCCTTTTTTGGTGTAGAATAGGGGCGGGGGCCAAGCTACCCAGGTCTGGGTAGCTTGGCCCCCACCTAAAATCTTTTTCCAGAGTCCACCAAATTACAAAACAATGTCTGTAAATATTACGCCTACTGTTAAATGAAAAGAAAAACCAAAGTTTAATGTGTTTTGGTCAAATTAATTTTTCGCCTTTTTTGGTGTAGAATAGGGGCGGGGGCCAAGCTACCCAGGCCTGGGTAGCTTGGCCCCCACCTAAAATCTTTTTCCAGAGTCCACCAAATTACAAAACAATGTCTGTAAATGTTACGCCTACTGTTAAATGAAAAGAAAAACCAAAGTTTAATGTGTTTTGGTCAAATTAATTTTTCGCCTTTTTTGGTGTAGAATAGGGGCGGGGGCCAAGCTACCCAGGCCTGGGTAGCTTGGCCCCCACCTAAAATCTTTTTCCAGAGTCCACCAAATTACAAAGCAATGTTTGTAAATGTTACGCCTACTGTTAAATGAAAAGAAAAACCAAAGTTTACTGTGTTTTGGTCAAATTAATTTTTCGCCTTTTTTGGTGTAGAATAGGGGCGGGAGCCAAGCTACCCAGGCCTGGGTAGCTTGGCCCCCACCTAAAATCTTTTTCCAGAGTCAACCAAATTACAAAACAATGTCTGTAAATGTTACGCCTACTGTTAAATGAAACGAATAACCAAAGTAAAATGTGTTTTGGTCAAATTAATTTTCACCTTTTTTGGTGTAGAATAGGGGCAGGGGCCAAGCTACCCAGGCCTGGGTAGCTTGGCCCCCACCTAAAATCTTTTTCCAGAGTCCACCAAATTACAAAACAATGTCTGTAAATGTTACGCCTACTGTTAAATGAAAAGAAAAACCAAAGTTTAATGTGTATTGGTCAAATTAATTTTTCGCCTTTTTTGGTGTAGAATAGGGGCGGGGGCCAAGCTACCCAGGCCTGGGTAGCTTGGCCCCCACCTAAAATCTTTTTCCAAAGTCCACCAAATTACAAAACAATGTCTGTAAATGTTACGCCTACTGTTAAATGAAAAGAAAAACCAAAGTTTAATGTGTTTTGGTCAAATTAATTTTTCGCCTTTTTTGGGGTAGAATAGGGGCGGGGGCCAAGCTACCCAGGCCTGGGTAGCTTGGCCCCCACCTAAAATCTTTTTCCAGAGTCCACCAAATTACAAAACAATGTCTGTAAATGTTACGCCTACTGTTAAATGAAAAGAAAAACCAAAGTTTAATGTGTTTTGGTCAAATTAATTTTTCGCCTTTTTGGTGTAGAATAGGGGCGGGGGCCAAGCTACCCAGGCCTGGGTAGCTTGGCCCCCACCTAAAATCTTTTTCCAGAGTCCACCAAATTACAAAACAATGTCTGTAAATGTTACGCCTACTGTTAAATGAAAAGAAAAACCAAAGTTTAATGTGTTTTGGTCAAATTAATTTTTCGCCTTTTTTGGTGTAGAATAGGGGCGGGGGCCAAGCTACCCAGGCCTGGGTAGCTTGGCCCCCACCTAAAATCTTTTTCCAGAGTCCACCAAATTACAAAACAATGTCTGTAAATGTTACGCCTACTGTTAAATGAAAAGAAAAACCAAAGTTTAATGTGTTTTGGTCAAATTAATTTTCACCTTTTTTGGTGTAGAATAGGGGCGGGGGCCAAGCTACCCAGGCCTGGGTAGCTTGGCCCCCACCTAAAATCTTTTTCCAGAGTCCACCAAATTACAAAACAATGTCTGTAAATGTTACGCCTACTGTTAAATGAAAAGAAAAACCAAAGTTTAATGTGTATTGGTCAAATTAATTTTTCGCCTTTTTTGGTGTAGAATAGGGGCGGGGGCCAAGCTACCCAGGCCTGGGTAGCTTGGCCCCCACCTAAAATCTTTTTCCAAAGTCCACCAAATTACAAAACAATGTCTGTAAATGTTACGCCTACTGTTAAATGAAAAGAAAAACCAAAGTTTAATGTGTTTTGGTCAAATTAATTTTTCGCCTTTTTTGGGGTAGAATAGGGGCGGGGGCCAAGCTACCCAGGCCTGGGTAGCTTGGCCCCCACCTAAAATCTTTTTCCAGAGTCCACCAAATTACAAAACAATGTCTGTAAATGTTACGCCTACTGTTAAATGAAAAGAAAAACCAAAGTTTAATGTGTTTTGGTCAAATTAATTTTTCGCCTTTTTGGTGTAGAATAGGGGCGGGGGCCAAGCTACCCAGGCCTGGGTAGCTTGGCCCCCACCTAAAATCTTTTTCCAGAGTCCACCAAATTACAAAACAATGTCTGTAAATGTTACGCCTACTGTTAAATGAAAAGAAAAACCAAAGTTTAATGTGTTTTGGTCAAATTAATTTTTCGCCTTTTTTGGTGTAGAATAGGGGCGGGGGCCAAGCTACCCAGGCCTGGGTAGCTTGGCCCCCACCTAAAATCTTTTTCCAGAGTCCACCAAATTACAAAACAATGTCTGTAAATGTTACGCCTACTGTTAAATGAAAAGAAAAACCAAAGTTTAATGTGTTTTGGTCAAATTAATTTTTCGCCTTTTTTGGTGTAGAATAGGGGCGGGGGCCAAGCTACCCAGAACTGGGTAGCTTGGCCCCCACCTAAAATCTTTTTCCAGAGTCCACCAAATTACAAAACAATGTCTGTAAATGTTACGCCTACTGTTAAATGAAAAGAAAAACCAAAGTTTAATGTGTTTTGGTCAAATTAATTTTTCGCCTTTTTTGGTGTAGAATAGGGGCGGGGGCCAAGCTACCCAGGCCTGGGTAGCTTGGCCCCCACCTAAAATCTTTTTCCAGAGTCCACCAAATTACAAAACAATGTCTGTAAATATTACGCCTACTGTTAAATGAAAAGAAAAACCAAAGTTTAATGTGTTTTGGTCAAATTAATTTTTCGCCTTTTTTGGTGTAGAATAGGGGCGGGGGCCAAGCTACCCAGGCCTGGGTAGCTTGGCCCCCACCTAAAATCTTTTTCCAGAGTCCACCAAATTACAAAACAATGTCTGTAAATGTTACGCCTACTGTTAAATGAAAAGAAAAACCAAAGTTTAATGTGTTTTGGTCAAATTAATTTTTCGCCTTTTTTGGTGTAGAATAGGGGCGGGGGCCAAGCTACCCAGGCCTGGGTAGCTTGGCCCCCACCTAAAATCTTTTTCCAGAGTCCACCAAATTACAAAACAATGTCTGTAAATGTTACGCCTACTGTTAAATGAAAAGAAAAACCAAAGTTTAATGTGTATTGGTCAAATTAATTTTTCGCCTTTTTTGGTGTAGAATAGGGGCGGGGCCAAGCTACCCAGGCCTGGGTAGCTTGGCCCCCACCTAAAATCTTTTTCCAAAGTCCACCAAATTACAAAACAATGTCTGTAAATGTTACGCCTACTGTTAAATGAAAAGAAAAACCAAAGTTTAATGTGTTTTGGTCAAATTAATTTTTCGCCTTTTTTGGGGTAGAATAGGGGCGGGGGCCAAGCTACCCAGGCCTGGGTAGCTTGGCCCCCACCTAAAATCTTTTTCCAGAGTCCACCAAATTACAAAACAATGTCTGTAAATGTTACGCCTACTGTTAAATGAAAAGAAAAACCAAAGTTTAATGTGTTTTGGTCAAATTAATTTTTCGCCTTTTTTGGTGTAGAATAGGGGCGGGGGCCAAGCTACCCAGGCCTGGGTAGCTTGGCCCTCACCTAAAATCTTTTTCCAGAGTCCACCAAATTACAAAACAATGTCTGTAAATATTACGCCTACTGTTAAATGAAAAGAAAAACCAAAGTTTAATGTGTTTTGGTCAAATTAATTTTTCGCCTTTTTTGGTGTAGAATAGGGGCAGGGGCCAAGCTACCCAGGCCTGGGTAGCTTGGCCCCCACCTAAAATCTTTTTCCAGAGTCCACCAAATTACAAAACAATGTCTGTAAATGTTACGCCTACTGTTAAATGAAAAGAAAAACCAAAGTTTAATGTGTTTTGGTCAAATTAATTTTTCGCCTTTTTTGGTGTAGAATAGGGGCGGGGGCCAAGCTACCCAGGCCTGGGTAGCTTGGCCCCCACCTAAAATCTTTTTCCAGAGTCCACCAAATTACAAAACAATGTCTGTAAATGTTACGCCTACTGTTAAATGAAAAGAAAAACCAAAGTTTAATGTGTTTTGGTCAAATTAATTTTTCGCCTTTTTTGGTGTAGAATAGGGGCGGGGGCCAAGCTACCCAGGCCTGGGTAGCTTGGCCCCCACCTAAAATCTTTTTCCAGAGTCCACCAAATTACAAAACAATGTCTGTAAATGTTACGCCTACTGTTAAATGAAAAGAAAAACCAAAGTTTAATGTGTTTTGGTCAAATTAATTTTTCGCCTTTTTTGGTGTATAATAGGGGCGGGGGCCAAGCTACCCAGGCCTGGGTAGCTTGGCCCCCACCTAAAATCTTTTTCCAGAGTCCACCAAATTACAAAACAATGTCTGTAAATGTTACGCCTACTGTTAAATGAAAAGAAAAACCAAAGTTTAATGTGTTTTGGTCAAATTAATTTTTCGCCTTTTTTGGTGTAGAATAGGGGCGGGGGCCAAGCTACCCAGGCCTGGGTAGCTTGGCCCCCCACCTAAAATCTTTTTCCAGAGTCCACCAAATTACAAAGCAATGTTTGTAAATGTTACGCCTACTGTTAAATGAAAAGAAAAACCAAAGTTTACTGTGTTTTGGTCAAATTAATTTTTCGCCTTTTTTGGTGTAGAATAGGGGCGGGGGCCAAGCTACCCAGGCCTGGGTAGCTTGGCCCCCACCTAAAATCTTTTTCCAGAGTCAACCAAATTACAAAACAATGTCTGTAAATGTTACGCCTACTGTTAAATGAAACGAATAACCAAAGTTTAATGTGTTTTGGTCAAATTAATTTTCACCTTTTTTGGTGTAGAATAGGGGCGGGGGCCAAGCTACCCAGGCCTGGGTAGCTTGGCCCCCACCTAAAATCTTTTTCCAGAGTCCACCAAATTACAAAACAATGTCTGTAAATGTTACGCCTACTGTTAAATGAAAAGAAAAAACAAAGTTTAATGTGTTTTGGTCAAATTAATTTTTCGCCTTTTTTGGCGTAGAATAGGGGCGGGGGCCAAGCTACCCAGGCCTGGGTAGCTTGGCCCCCACCTGAAATCTTTTTCTAGAGTCCCCCAAAATACAAAACAATGTCTGTAAATGTTACGCCTACTGTTAAATGAAAAGAAAAACCAAGGTTTAATGTGTTTTGGTCAAATTAATTTTTCGCCTTTTTTGGTGTAGAATAGGGGCGTGGGTCAAGCTACCCAGGCCTGGGTAGATTGGCCCCCACCTAAAATCTTTTTCCAGAGTCAACC